>CM053611.1:2779208-2819593 GCA_028646535.1 Procyon lotor
TTTTTTTTTTTTTTCCTTAATCCAAAAGCCTAGGGAGGAAATGGCTTCCCTTCCATTTCCACTTGGGCTCCATATTTCTCAGGAGCCCAGGATATCTTGGGAGTCTAGTTACACCCATTTTTTACCCATTTTACCAACCACTGAGTTTTATCCAGAGAGAAGAATTAGGAAAGTGAAAATAGAGAATACAGTTTTCTAATTTCTTTTGATGATGATTTGCTGAATTTATCAACTAATCACAAATTGTAACACATCATATTTTATTTTAATATGGTTTCCTAAATAGCCTCTAGCTCTCTCTTGACCCTTGCTCTTCATAGATTCCTCTCCTTTCTGGAATGCCTCCCATTGGCTCCCCACCCAGTCCTGAAAACGTCACTGTCTCCACAGTCCTGGTCAAGTAGGCAAATGCTGATCATACCTCTTGTGTTTTATGTGCCCTCATCTCTTGTGTTTACATGTCTTTCTCACTAAATCAAGACCCAGTGAAGGGCAGGCTCCGTGTTTTATTCATCTTTATATGCTTTGTCAGCATCTAGCAGGGCATCCAAGCTTGAGAAATATTTAATGATTAAGTAAAGAAGACTCAGGGAGAATGGTATGCTTTCCCTCTTGTGCATTTCACCGAGAATTTGTGTAACACCAGTCTGCGTGGCCAGTGACTGGACACAAGATCAGAGACAGAGTACTGACCTCTCTGGAGGTAAATATTTTCAAGGAAAACATAATATTAACTCCTCAACTGCCAAAAACATCATTTTAGCTCACAATTATCCCTCTTTATTATTTACCTATCTTTGTAAGAATCATCATTACAAGAACTGGGGGAAAACAAGTGAATTTTGGACCCTCAGTATAATATGCTGTGGGATGCTCAATCTTCTCATAGACTAGCACATTCCTGATAGTCTTGAAATCTACATGGCGAGGGAAGCAGGCTCTAATCCAACAATTCCCCACTCTTACCTCTGTTTTTCTGTCCCAGACACCCTAGTTCCTACAAGGATCGCCCTCAAAAAATCTGCTTCAGAGACTGCTACACTCTGGCTCCAAACACACGCATAAGAAGCATCTCCCTCCCTTGAAAAATTTTAAGGTTTATATGTAGTAATATAATTTTAATATTCCCTAGGTCTTCAGAAGGCACGAGTAGCACTCATTTTACCTTACTTCCTCTTGTTTGGTATTAGCAGTGGCTGACTGTCTTCCTCGCCTGCATCTGCATTAATGTGTGAGTCAAAGGCAGCAAACAGTTCTGGAGAAATATCTGTCAGCCGAACAATGCTTCGTCCCCACAGAAATGCTCATTAAACAGTGAACGATCTCAGGGTCAAGTGAAGAATCCTTTTTGTTTTCTTTTGGAAGGACGCCTAGAAAGACAAGTGGTGTCCTGGTTTGCCGGGCTTTCATGTGGGGCCACAGAAGATGTGGAATAGCACAGAGGATCCACTGACACAGTCGTGGAAGTGGACATTCAGTTCCCCCTGCCTCGGTGCCCGGGGTCAGTGCCCTATGCTGCGACTGCCTGTGACTCTGGCCATGAAGACGGAGAAGCCAGCGAAACCTGCAGCTGGTCTGCAGGGTGGCCTTTCTCCCCGAAGAGCTGCCAGATCCCTTCCAGACAGATGTTGGGAGAAGTCCAGAGAACTTGCACTGAAAGCCACAGGTGTGTCTTTGGAAGGCTCTTAACTAAAACAACAGCATTGGTTCTGCGGTTGATGCTGAGAGATAGAGCGTGTACTCCATGAATCAGACTGAACAACAGATCTGTCATCGGGTTCTTTCGGCGGTGCCTGTGGACTGGTTGCCTGCTGGCAAGCGAGCAACCCTCCTGTCTGTGGAACATAGGCAGCAGGTTTGGGTCTCACAGGTGTGGACTTGCTGAACAAAAGTATGCAATCCTTTCTTCCCTACATCTCAAGATTTTCCTGTATGGAGTTCCCATACAGGAAACTGTATGTTCTCCCGTGGGGAACAGACTTTACTCTTGCCAATTCATGATAAACCATCAATATGGGGTTTTTTGTTGTTAAATTATTGTTTTCTTAGTCAATTTAGGGTTCTTGCCTTCTTACCTATCCATTGGATTGGTTCTAAATTCCATTGAGTCATCAGGGAATGGAGTGGAGGCATGAAGGAGGGGCCTCTGGTCCTTGGTCACCACCTGTGTTATGGACTGAATGTTCGTATCCCTTCCAAATTAATATGTTGAAGCCCTAATCCCCAGTGTGGTGGTGTTTGGAAGTGGAGCCTTCAGGAGGTAATTAGAACTACATGAGATCATGAGGGTGCAGTTCCCATGATGGGATTTGCATCCTTATAAGAAGAGCTATGTAAGGACACAGTGAGAAAAACCACCATCAACAAGCTAAGAAGAGAATTCTCACCAGCAAAAACAAAAAAACAAAACAAAACAAAAAAAGAATTCTCACCAGGATCTGAATTGGCTAGCACCTTGATCTTAGACTTCTATCCTTTAGAATTGTAAGAAATAAATGTTTCGGCCACCCCGTCTGTAGTATTTCGTGACGGCAGCCTGCTGCTGACTAATACAACTTCTACATGTTGGCGTGTGCGTCATCTCATGGACGATGGGACCACGTGTCTGCCTCTGGTCCTGGACTCCTTCCGTGATTCAAGTGCCCATGTGGCCTCTGGTTATGAAGTTTATCTCCATCTACCCCAAAGCCCCTCCTTCCATTCACGAGGCCCCTCCAGGTCTGCTGACTTTCAGTATCATGTGCCTACCATCTTCAATCACCTCGGGAAACCTAGACTCTTCCTCTCTCCATTGGCACCTCCACTGGACTTACGGAAGAGTTCTTAGACATGACCCCCAAAGCAAAATCCACACAAGCAAAAATCATTAAATTGGACTTCGCCAAACTCAAAACTATTGCTAATAAAACTACCTCGTGAAGAGGATAAAAGGACAAGCTACAGACTGAAAGAAAATATTTGCAAATCACTTATTCTAACAAACCACTTGTCTAACCCATCTCATACCCAGACTATATAAAGAACTCTTCAAACTCAACTATAAACAATCAGTCCTATGAGGAAATGGACAAAAGACATGAACTGACATTCACAAAGAGGGGGGCAGAGAACAAAAAGCCAGGGGCTGAGGGAGGTACTCTCAGCAGCTGCAGGGCAGATGGCGACTGCCAAGAGATTTGTGGCTAGAGACTTCGCCTCTGGAGAAAGTATCCCAAGAGGCTGTGTAGTCAGAGCTTTCCAGGAAAACAGAACTCACAGGCTGTGTACATATAGGAAACAGATGTACTGTAAGGAATTGGCTCACACAATTGTGGAGGCTTGGTGAGTCCAATATCCACAGGGTGAGACTCAGAGACCACTTGGAGCCCAGAGTCAGTCCACTGGAGAGTTCCCTCCTAGCTGGGGGAGGTCAGCCTGTGTTCTACGAAGGCGTTCCACTGCCCGAATGAGGCCCCCTCACCGTAGTAAGACTGGTCAGCTTTATCCAAAGTCCGCCTATTTAAACGTTAATCTCATCCAAAAAACATCCTCACAGAAACATCCAGAATAACGTCTGACCGTATATCTGGGCACCATGGCCCAGCCAAGTTGATGCATACAGTTAACCATCACAGCACCTATGCTGGGTTATAGCTGCGTCTTTCCTGGCCCTTACTTCTCATCTCCCTCCCTGTATATCCTAGAGGATGTGCCTGATCAGAGGACAAGGACTAGGTCAGGGAAAGAGAGGATAGCCATCCACCCCATGGAGGGCTTCGAGCCTAATGCAAGACCAAGAAATAACCCAGTGACTTTGGGAGCTCCCAATGCTGACTTATGAATTCTGTGTTCAACGTCTCCACCCTCACTACAAGTGGTGGTTGTATCACGTTGTAAATGTGCTAAATACCACCAAATCATTCACTTTAAAATGCTCAATTTTATGTTATGTGAATTTCACCTGAATTTGAAACAAATTACATTCATAAAAACAAAAACAAAACCCAGCTTTCTCATACTCCGGTAGCACTAATACGGTGAATTGACATCTGGGGGAAGTTGGAGCTACAAATTTGCAACAAGTACAAGTATGCCGGGGGGAAAATGCAGCGAAAATAAGGAAATAAAGGGAACGTATTTTTTTCTGTGAAAAGTGGTCGTGTGCAATCATGCTAGTCTTTTACTTATGCTTTGAAATTTTCCATAATATTTTTTTGCGTCCCCAACTGTGTATTTTAATTCTATCTTTTTGTATTTATTAAATGTTTAATTTTCATTTCAGCATAGTTAGCATGTAGTGCTAATATTAGTTAGAGGTGTACAATATAGCGATTCAGCAACTCTCTGCATTACTCAGTGCTCATCATGAGTAAGTGTCTTCTTGATAAGTGTATGCTCCGTGCCCTCGTGATGCCATCCCCATCCCCCTCCACCTTCCCTCTCGTAACTGTCAGTTGTTCTCTATAGTTAAGAGTCTGTTTCCTGAAAGAGAGCTACTCTATGACCCAGCAATTGCACGACTAGGTATTTACCCCAAAGATACAAATGTAGTGATCCAAAGGGGCACCTGCGTCCCAATATTTATAGCAGCAATGTCTACAATAGCCAAACTATGGAAAGAGCCCAGATGTCCATCAACAGATGAATGCATAAAGAAGATGTGATATAGGGATACCTGGGTGGCTCAGTTCATTAAGCACCTGCCTTCAGCTCAGGTCATGATCCCAGAGTCCTGGGATCGAGTCCTGCATCAAGCTCCTTGCTCAGTGGGGAGCCTGCCTGCTGCTCCCCCTGCTTGTGAGTCCTCTCTCTATCTCTGACAAATAAATAAAAATCTTTTAAAAAATAATAAAAAACTGGGTGTGGTGCAGGAACAATAAATCTTGTAACACTGGAAAAAAATTAAAAAAAATAATAAAAAAGATGTGGTATACACACACACACACACACACAGGAATATTACTCAGCCATCAAAAATGAAATTTTGCCATTTGCAATGACATGGATGGAACTAGAGTGTTCAGTGCTAAGCAAAGTAACTCAATCAGAGAAAGACAATTATCATATGATCTCACTGATATCTGGAACTTAAGAAACAGAACGGAGGATCATAGGGGATGAGAAGAAAAAATAAAATAAGATGAAACCAGAGAAGGAGATACCATAAGAGACTCATAATCATAGGAAACAAACAGGGTTGCTGGAGGGGAGGTGGGTGAGGGGATGGGGTAACTGGTGACGCGCATTCAGGAGGGCACGCGATGTGATGAGCACTGGCTGTTATACAAGACCGATGAATCACTGGCCTCTACCTCTGAAGCCAATAACACATTATATGCTAATTAACTGAATTTAAATTAACAAAATAAATTTTTAAAAAGAGTCTGTCCTGGTTTGTTCCTTTTTATCCTTTGTTCATGTGTTTTGTTTCTTACATTCCACATATGAGTGAAATCATAACGGTATTTGTCTTTCTCTGAGTGACTTACTTTGCTTAGTATAATATCTCTAGCTCTATCCATGTTGTTGCAAATGGCAAGATTTCATTTTTTATGGCTGAATAATATTCCATATGGCACATCTTCTTTATCCATTCATCAGTCATTGGACACTTGGGCTGCTTCCATAATTTGACTAATGTAAATAATGCTGCATGTATCCTTTCGAATCAGTGTTTTCACATTCTTTGGGTAAATACGCAGTAGTGTGATTACTAGATCATAGGGTAGCTCTATTTTTAACTTTTTGAGGAACCTCCATCTTGTTTTCCACAGCGGCTGCACCAGTTTGCATTCCCACCAACAGTCCACAAGGGTTCCCTTGTCTCCACATTCTCACCAACATCTGTTGTTTCTTGTGTTTTTGATTTTAGCCATTCTGACAGGTGTGAGATGGTATCTCATGGTATTTTTATTTGCATTTCCGCGATGTTGAGCAATGCTGAGCATCTTCTCATGTATCTGTTGGCCATCTGTATGTCTTCTTTGGACCAATGTCTGTTCATGTCTTCTGCCCATTTTTAAATTAGATTATTTGGTTTTCATGGTGTTGAGTTGTATAAGTTCTTTATATATTTAGATACTAACCCCTTATCAGATATGTCATTTGTCAATCTTTTCCTTTCAGTAGGTTGTCTTTTAATTGCATTGATTGTTTCTTTTGCTGTGCAGAAGCTTTTTTATTTCGATGTAGTCTCAATAGCTTATTTTTTGCTTTTGTTTCCCATGCCTCAGGAGACATATCTAGAAAGATGCTGCTATAGCCAATGTCCGAGAAATGACTGCCTATGTTCTCTCCCAGGATTGTTATGGTTTCAAGTCTCACATTTATGTTTTTCATCTATTTTGAGTTTATTTTTGTGTATGGTGTAAGAAAGTGGCCCAGTTTCACTCTTTTGCATGTAGCTGTCCAGTTTTCCATAATAAGAATTTTTTAAAAAGAAAACCTTGGTTCCAGCAGACACGATGTATTTGGCTGCATGTAACAGAATACCTAATGAACAGTGGCCAACTTCATAATGATACTTATTTTTCACTTCACAGGAATTCCAAACAAAAGGTTACCGCTATTGATTCGGCTCTCTCATCCAGTATCCACATTCCTTATTTGGTGGGTGGAGGGAGAGGGAGAGAGAGAAAGAGCACATGCAAGTGGGGGGAGGGAGGAAGAGAGAGGAAAAGAGAGAATCCCAAGCAGAATCCCCGCTAAGTGTGGAGCCTGGTGTGGGGCTCGATCTCACAACCCTGAGATCAAGACCTGAGCCAAAACCAAGATTCAGGTGCTTAACCAACTGAGCCACCCAGGGACCCCCAGTACCCACATTCGTTTTATCTTCCTGCTTTGTGTTGACTTCTCATCCTCTTCCTTGTCAACTCAGGGTCTCAAGAAGATTGCTATAACTGAAGGTCCTATAACATGCTTACAACAGGAAAGAGAGAAGAGACAATCTCCAACTGTGTCAGTCCTTTTTGTTGGGAAAGCAAACACTTTCTCAGACGCCAGCCCGTCAATTTCCCCTTACGTCGTTGATCTGTTAGAACTGGATCACAAGGCCCTCCCCAGCTGCAAAGGGGATGGGGAGTCCAACAGATGGTGAAGCAGCATCTAATTGTCACAATAAAAATTGACCAATCATGATTCATCACCTTCTTGGCTTGGTCTTGTTGGTCAGGAAGGAAATGACTGTTGAGTAAGGAACCAAGTAGGTCTACCCAGCTGCCTGCCGCCTATGGAATAAACCAGCAGGGCAACGAGGGGCCTGCAAGGTCATGCAGGTGCCCACTCTCCCCCCAGGCATACTTTACTGCACTTTCCTGCTTCATTCATTGCAGCCTTCTCTACATCCCACCAACATGTCCGCGGGCCCCTGTTTCTGAGTCTTTGCTCAGGGTGATAGTTGGCTGAGAAGGTTCTCCCCATGTTTCCACCCACTCAACTCCTTGCCATTTGGGAAGCTCTACTTAAAAGCTACTTTCCTTTTCCGGATTATCACAGTCACTCTCATCATTCTCTGTGTTTCTTCATGGTTTGGTTCTTTGTGTGATCTCACTCTTCTGTGAAATTTCTGGATTCTGCAAGGCAGAAGCCATGCCTTCCACATCCTCATAGCCTTCTGACTCGCCCACAGTGACCGGCACTGCATCTTATACACAATAAGTACCCAATACTGCTTTGTTCAGTGGAACCCTACATTGAGTTCCTTTGTAAACTGGAGAATCGGGTTATAAAAATTATGACGGGGGCCAGTACCTGCATGGCATATATTCCAGGCAATGTTTGAAATGCTTTACAAAGACTGACCTTTCAGAGTAACTCTGTGAGGTAGATACTATTATTCCCATTTTACAGATAAGGATACCAAGGCATAGAGAGATTAAGCAACCTTCCCAAGGTTATAGCTAATAAGAGATAGAAACTAAGAGTACAAATTTGGGCTGTCTGGCCCTAAAGTCCATGCTCTTAACCACTCCTCTATGCTGCCATAAAAAGTTTAACAACATGACTGTATATAGAAGGTATTCAGTGAATACTGGTTGGTTGATTGGCTGATTAGTTTACTATAAATAATTATCCAGGGGCACCTGGGTGGCTCAGTCGTTAAGCCTTCAGCTCAGGTCATGATCTCAGGGTCTTGGGATCAAGCCCCGCATTGGGCTCCCTGCTCAGCGGGAAGTCTGCTTCCCCCTCTCCCACTCCGGCTCCCCCTGTTTGTGTTCCCTCTCTCAATGCCTCTCTCTGTCAAATAAATAAACAAAATCTCCAAAAAAAAAAAAAAAAAAAGAAAGAAAGAAAGAAAAAAATCACATCTTCTGTTTTTTAAGCGAAGTTTTTGGCTAATCCTTGTCAGTGAATCACTATTGTGTATTCATTATGCACATGTATCTCGGATGGAGTTTTACCGTATGACTGCTTAAATATGTTTTCGGAGAGGAACACTACATAATTGGCTCCGGTGGGTGGTATGCTTATTTAATAACATTACAATACAGTTCCGGATTACAGTATTCTAGAATGACATAGTATTCATATCCACCAGCTGCCTAGTCAATATTTACGTCCAAGGTCGTCCCCTACTTGGCATGAGGGCCTGTGGATCAGCTCAAAATAGGTGAGCACGTTACGCCATCTAGTGGGGACACATCTTGAAAGACATTTCCCGTGAATTACTCAGCTATGAGCATTGTATAGTGATAACGTCCAAAAGCCACAGACTTACAAATCACAGTAAAAATAGAAACTTCCAATAAAGCTGGAATATTAGCTCCAATTAGCAATGGCTGTAAAATCATTCTTCCAGACTCTTCCAGATTGTCACACCCCCCCCCACCCGATTCTTCATGCAGCCAACCTGCAAAAAACACTCCAGTGTTTCCTAGAAGGGACCATTCTCCTTATGCACTGACCCCAAAGATCTATTTTCTTCGAAATATGATGGGAACGCTGCAGGGAAAGTCACTATTGTGTCTGGTCCCTAGAGGAGGGGGGTGCAGGCTCGGGTGGAAAGTGCAGATTCGTGATTTCAGTAACCCTCCATCAGCCGGTCACCTTGGCTATCTAGGCAAACGTCATTTGAATGTGCTGCTCCGTTTGATAAGGATCCAAGCCCCTCCCCTCCACCAAAATCTCCACAAATCCTGGAGCTAATTCCTATGGGAACATCTACTTTTATTCCCACTGAGCTCCCAACCGTTGGTAGCTGATATTACTCTCCACGAAAACCTAGCTTCCTTCTACTTCCAGTCACAGTGAAAGACTGCTCTTCCCTGCCCCCTCGAAGTTAAGCCTGGCCGTGTATGTGCCTTGCTCGGGTCGGTGGATGATGAATAGAAACGACATGCATCATCTCCAAGTAGAAACATACAAACAGTGTTCTCCTCTTCATTTTTCCACCCTCCCTTCCACGGCTTTCTCAGCCTGAGCCTCTGAGCGAGGGCAACAGAGGGCTGCCTACAATGGAGAGGTAGTACATATGTCAAAACCGTGTTGTTTTAAGCCACTGAGATTTGGAGATTGTTACCTAAACATAACCTAGTCTATACTGACTAATATACTTCCCAAAGTAATTCTCTTGCTCTCACTCTCATGCTCTCTCTCTCTCTCTCTACACCCTCTTTCTCTTGTGTACTAATGTAGGCATGGAAAATGCCTCTTCTTTTTTTAAATTCTCCAAAATACCACTTTCAAAACCTCCCATGAAGACAGGAAACATTTTTAAGTTAAGCATTATGCATTTTTGATCTTAAAGATTCCTTGACTACACTCTCGTCATGGTCCTTTCTCTCTTCTCTCCCTGACTCCTGGTAGATACAAAGCGTGTTAGCAACTCCTTTGTCTTGTCTCCTAAAACCTTGTTCTCAACTCTGTTAAATCCAATATCCTTACAATAAACAATAAACGTTTTAACACTCCCTTTACTACCTTGAAATAAAATTTATAGAAAATTAGTCTACCCACACACATAACTTTTTTTTTAAAGATTTTATTTACTTATTTGACAGAGAGAGAGATTACAAGTGGGCAGAGAGGCAGGCAGAGAGAGAGGGGGAAGCAGGCTCCTCCCCAAGCAGAGAGCCCGATGTGAGGCTCGATCCCAGGACCCTGAGATCATGACCTGAGCCAAAGGCAGAGGCTTTAACCCACTGAGCCACCCAGGTGCCGCAACACGCACATAACTTTTAAAGGAGAAAATAATCTATAATAAAAATCTGATTTTTAATAGGTACTGCTCAGATGTAACTCCATGAGATGTTAGGAAGGAGTCGGATGCTTGCCCAGGTACAAATCACTGTGACCTGGACACCACAAATTCAGACTGATGAAGATATGGGACGCTACTGATCCCGACTCCCTAAACAGCATTGCCATCAGCGACATTATTTTCCAGAACGGTGAAAACTTCTTGGTTCAGAGTACAATTATACCTTAATTTACACAGTAGTTGCACTTCCACAAATTTGATGTGTATTAAAACATTTCAATAATACTATGTGATACAGAATTACGTTGTAGGACCAAACAATTTCAAACGTAGGTTTTCACTTACCAAATGTCAGGCAGGGCATTCAAATGTCAAGACAATGCTTTCTTATTAGGTTCCGTCCCATGCGTAGCGGGACCTCTAGCATCCCTGACCTCATCCGGCAAATTCTACCAGCAGCACCTTTCAGTTATCAGGACATCCCACAAATGTCCCCATAAATTCCCGAAATGACCCCTCTCTTCCCCTCTATCTGTACCAGCGCAGGAATATTCAAGGAACTAACTGTGAAGACAGATGAATTGACGAACTCGTCTCCACCTAAAAGACATTGCTTTATATAGATCTAGGCCTATGTAAAAAGTAGGGCCATGCAAGTAAATACGTGTTTCACAAGGGACTTTTGTTTGTTCGCTGTAACTTGAAGAGTGCCATAGAACCACCTTGACCCCAAATACTTCCTTTTGGGGGCATCTGGGTGGCACAGTCGGTGAAAGCCTCCGGCACTTGCTTTCAGCTCAGGTCTGATCTCAGGGTTGTGAGATGGAGCCCCTCTTGGGGCTCCACACTCAGCATGAGTCTACTTGAGTTTCTCTCCCTCTCCCTCGGCCCTACTCCCCCCTTGCTTCCTCCTCTCAAATAAATAAACCTTTTCAAAGAGAAAAAAGAAAAAACTTTTCTGGTCTGCATTTTTATACTGCCTTATTTTCAAAACCAGCCTCCAATGGGCTGTCCTCTAGATGAGGCAAGAAAGAAGCTGCTTGGGAGGAGGGTACGTGCTCTCAGACAAGTGTGAAATGGGAGGAAGTATTTTTTTTAGCTTTCTACCGAATTATGGAAACTTGTAGTCCTTGTGAGCTCATCTTTCTACAGTTGACCCTCCCGATGCAGGAATCCCTTCTATTTCTTCCTAAAATCTGATCCTGCAGCCTCTGTTTAGAGTTTAGATATTTTCGTGACAGACATAGCATTAATAATAGTAATAATGATGATAATTTTATATTAATTATTATTGTAGCAGTTACTATTGAATAAGAACTTGCTACGTACCAGTTCTTATAAAGATCTCTTACACGGGCCATTTCAGTTAATCTTCGTAATAACTTCCATTAAGCAGTCATTTCTGTTTGTTATTTGGAAATCTCTGAAATATTCTTCCTCTATGTCATCTCTTATCTCCCATTATTCCTCGTAGTGGATTAAAGATGGTTCCAGATGCTTCACCACTCTTTTAATCAGAGACAGAATGTCTTTGCCCTCCCTTTGAATCTGGAGAGGCCGGAGAGTTGATTTACCCAGAAGAAGGTTATGGAATGTCACTGAGTAACTTCCAAGGATGGTCCTTAGGAGAGTGGCAGCTTCGTTTCGGCACGCTTGGAACGCTCCTCTGGGAATGTTCCTGTGGAAACCCCAGTGCTAGACAGGAAGAAGCCCAACTCACACGGGGAGGCCACTTGGGGGAAAACCGAGACCTCTGGGCAACAGCCCAGGCTGAACGCCAGCCAACAGCCGGCCGGACACCAGCTGTGTAAGGGACTGTACTGGGCGTCATAACCCGGCTAAGCCTCCAGCCGACTGCGGGCACAGCCAACACCACACAGAGCAGAAGAACCCCCCGTATGAACTCAGTCAACCCACAGATTCAGGAAAAATAGCAAACTGCTGTTTTAAAACACTCCATGGGGCACCCGAGTGGCTCAGTTGGTTAAGTGCCCAGCTCTTGGTTTCAGCTCAGGTCAGGATCTCAGGTCATGAGATTGGGCCCCGTGTTGGGCTCTGTGCTCCGCTCAGAGTCTGCTTGAGAAACTCTCTCTCCTCTCCCTCGGCCCCTCACCTCACTCATCCTCTCTCTCTCTCTCTTACTTAAGATTTAAATAAAATCTTAAAAAAAAAAAAAAAAATAAGGCTGGAACATTCCAGATGCTCTTCTCTGGAAATGCGGTGATGTTGCCCATGTCCACGGGACACTTTGGCCCAGTTTACCGCCAGTGGAACCTCGTCCTGGCCTAATGAATCCTGTCAAATCGCACTTCAGAGGAACGTGCTGGCAGGCTCTCGGTGTTGGTGGAGTTCATTCCAAAATGGCCTGGTTTTACCCGGTCGAACCTCCGCCTGCTCACAGCCTCCTCAGACAGTGTTGACCTTGCTCATTCCCCCGCCGACCTTCTTCCCGCTTATGATTTCCTGGATTCTAACTTCTTCTGTCCATTCCGGTATGGAGTTTCTACAGAACGGTCACCTTCTAAAGAACCCCCTCCTTAGCCGAGAGGTCTCATACTTGGATAGTTGTCATATCTAGCCCGTGTTCTCTTTGTTGAAGTGCTTTTTTCTTGAGCTGTGTATTTATATTGTGTCCTCATACCGTTGTTTTCAAATCCCTAACTCACCCGACTACCCTCCACGGTTTACCTCTGATTTATTAAAGTCCTTCGTCGTACTTCATTTAGAATTGGATGCAGGATTCCAGGTGTAATCTACATCGGAGAGTGCACTCCGGCAATAGAAGGACCGCTTTTGGAATTTATTTTTGCCTATAAAGAGGCCTCTGAATTATCGATCTATCTTCCAAAACTTTAGGCATCCTTCCCAACTACCTGTCATCTGAAATCTCGTTCAGCATTTAGTTCAAGTTTATTTTGAGTATATTTTATTTTGAACAGG
The DNA here is from genome assembly GCA_028646535.1 of Procyon lotor. Taxonomy (NCBI): domain Eukaryota; kingdom Metazoa; phylum Chordata; class Mammalia; order Carnivora; family Procyonidae; genus Procyon; species Procyon lotor. The sequence goes on from CM053611.1 coordinate 2,792,326, forward strand.
TTCTGTGAATTTTAGGGCCCGTTTCTCACCACTAAATTCATTCCTTCGAGTGAACATCAATCTGTTCATCGAAGCTTTTGTGCTTGGATTCATTCAAACAACTGGTTCTATAATTAACCAGGTGAAAAATCATTCTATTTTCACTTTCCACTTCACCCATGATAAACACATTAAAATCCATCTGTGCTTGTAACACATCTGGGTCTGCAGTTTGGAAACACCATGGTAAAAAGAAGTAAAATGCATTCAGCTTGACATCAACCAAGTGCTATATGATCACTGATCCTCTAGGCAGTGAATGAGTCTTCGCCATTCACAAGCTCTAAATCCAGGGGAAGAACTTGGCTATGATGTCTGGGTGGTGCTCGTGGATTATGTGTGTTACCGGTTCCCAGCTCTGCTGACAAAGAAGCCTGCCTCTCAGTGCCTGACCTTGCGCGTACTCGAAGATGCTTTCGTGTCTCCTGCTTCCTGACCCTTCAGTGTGTCTTTGCACTATTCTCTCAGCTTATTTTGACTTTCAAATGTCTCTCCTGCTTCCTGTCAACTCACACCCTGGGGTTTCAGTGCGCAGGCTGTCCCTGCCCTCTGTGGTCCCCTGACCCTCCAATTCCACACCGATTCCTCATCGCCCAATGCACCTTCCTCTGTATTCCTGTCCCACAGCTAATGAGCCTTCGTTGTCAAAGCCCTTCCACGTGGATATGACAATTTTTTCCTGAATGAAGTCAACTTCAAGCTCCCCAAATGCTAATTTCTAGAATTTAAATTTTTCCTTTTTGGAAGAAAATTGAAGCAACCTAATAGTACTCATTTATAAAGCTCTATTAACCTAGAACTATTATTTAGTTCCCCGGAGCGTCGTCAGTCTGGGCCTAGAAATGATTCATTTGAATTACCTAAGTGCAGTCTTATTGTCCACATTTCTCTTGGGTTCATTATCCCCTTATCCATTGGTTATGCTACTCTTTCTGGGTTGGTCATGGAAAAACCGAGCTAAATAAACCACTCCTTCACATGACCACCTCTCTTCCAGGCTGTAGACCTACTGCTTTTCTTAATTTTTCTCACTTGTTCCAAATGTAGTTTGAAAAGCGAGTTTAGGTGTGTGTATCTCTCGCGAGTCTCAAACTTCTTCCCTCTTTCGGACTTCCCACCACTGCTCTTACACGGGAGCTCCCCTCCTGATTATGACTTCTTCACTCCACTTCTTAGCCTGTGTCCCATTCAACTTTCATCTCAGTAGAAGGAGAGAGAAGAATGGGAGTGAGGGAGAGGAGAGGGGTGGACAGCCTTTGATGAAAAGCTAATAAGGACAGCCCTTCCCCTTACCTGGGTTCATTCTATTAAAGGACCCTTAACACCCTCTGAGAAGACTAGAGAAGTAGCATGAAGTGAAAAAAGCACGTTATACTTATCTGAAGATCAGAATTCCCTGGATTGGTGTTGCTTTAATACTGTTGTTAATAATAATAATTAATAATAATAACTGAGCACTAATGTGTTCCGGGCACTGTTCTAAGTCCTTTACATGGGCTCGTACGTGAGTGCTATCATCCCCCCTTTTCCAGATGAGGACAGCAAGGCACGCCGAGAATTGCCCAGAGTCACGAAGCCAACTAGTGAGCAAGAGACACAGGTTAGGGCTGTGCTTGGTAGTGAGGCTCTGGAACCAGACGGCTCAACTCTGAACCCACTGCCATTACATGTCATGTCTGAGCCTGTCCCCTTATCCCTGCCCCACACCCCTTCTCTATCCATTACCAGCGTGGACAACTCTGAGCCTCTCTTCTATCATCTCTTAAATTAAGGGATCGGGCTAGATGACCTCCAACGTCCCTGTGACTCAGGTACCCAAAGACACCCCTCACCCGAGTCACCCCCGAGAGGCAGCCAGAGTAACTCGTATGAAGGTATTTCCCAGCCTGGACATCAACACCAGATCACAGCGTTATGGTGAAAGCAGCTTCTGGTGATGTCCTTTCCCACCAGAAACACCCGGATGCCCTGGGAAGAATTCTGGAAGCTGCCATGCTGGAATCAGCTTATAACGGTGGCCGCTGGGCAGCCCTCGGCCCCGCTCTCTCTACTCGGGCAGTGGATTTGCCTGGGGGCTTCCGGAGGAACACAAAAATTGAAATGACTCAGCAGCAAGAACAAGGAAAGAATCAGCCTCATACTGTCTAATGTCATATTTTGAGCTTGTGGTACCTCTAGTCAGTTTCTAACATGTTTCTTCCAAAACTTCTTAACGTTCTGGCCCCAAATGACACTAACCCACACCTGTATTCAGTGTATGAAGAAAAAAAAGGGACCGAATAGCAGAATATCATCTAGAGAAATTAAAATAAATAATCCTTGAAGAACCTTAAACAGAACAACGGTTAACTTCACCATGAGAAGGAAGGCATCAGAGATCTAATCTCTGTAAAGAGCAGACTTTTCCATATTATGTCTCATCCGAACCAACGAACAAGCAAGGATCAGAGCTATTTGTCAGTTAGTTCACTTTCGACTTTGGACTTTTAAACATATACTCTTTCACAATGGTGAAACGCGAACCAAATGTTATAAACGTGTGCTGGCTTTTGCCACGCTGGCAGCTCAGCTACGAGGACTTACTCTCGGAGTCACGAATCTCGAGTTTATTGATATTCCTTGGAATTCTCACTGGGCACCACGTGAGTTCCTATGGTTTAAACATCACAGTACAGTGACATGTTCTTCTTTATGCTTCCCCTTGTTTTTCACAAATAGGCAAGTGAATATTCTTGTGGCATCTCCAGGAGTGATTTTCATCCTACAAATCAGGAAAATTTAAGGAACGGTAGATATACGTTCAATTCCCCACTCCCAACTGGCCAGGCCCGAGGCCGGCTGGGAAAGCCCCCGGTTCGGGACCCAGTGACCTGAACACACATCTCTCTGATAGGGAGCCATGGTGCCTCTGAACATCAAGAGAGATCAAACGTGGTGTTTCTCTCTCCCCAAGACCTTGGGATTAGGACAGAGGCTATCAGCACGAAGACAGAAGAGTGACCGAGGTTGCCCTTAGTGTGGTCTGTGCCGAGGTCATTCTGAATATCTGATTACAATCAGGAGATGAAATGATCAATGGAAGGGGCCATAATGTTGGCAATCATAATTATTTCTGAAAAACCTGCCATAGGGTCTCAATTGCTCAGAGGCGTTCTCTCAGCGGAGAGTGCAAAGCGGGGACGGCGAGAGTCACAAACCTGGTAAGTGGTAGGCTCTTGGGAGCCAAACAGCATCATGGTAAAATGGGAGAGCATTTTGAAAAGTACAAGGTACGAGAGGGAAAAGTTGTTACTTTTGTCACGTTCCAATGGCGAGTCAAGCCAGTGGCCTTCCTAAGCGCCGGCCACGTTCAAAAACACTGAGGTGACCGATGTCTGCAGTGCAACGAATGGAGGCCGAACGCAGGAGGGTGTGGGGTCTGCCCTTGGGGAAACTTTGCAAGGCCCCCGACACACCTCGTGGCCGAAGTCCCCAAATGACACGAGGGATGAATGTCAGCCGGGGAGACCTGCAGGACGCTGGGGCCCCAAGTAGCCATGAAGCGGACTTCGGAAGATGGCCGTGACTGTAACGGGTACACTGGAGCGCGAGGGGGCTCTCCCGGGAAAGGGAACCGTGTGGGGAAGGCACGTAGCGCAAACTTTCGGGGATGAGCACAGAGTCGCACTGCGGTGGGCAGAGCATTTACAGGACTTGGGAAGAGCGGCCTGAGAAGGCATGATGGCCAAGAGCCTTGAACGTGACTGTGAGTCTGCGGGATCCTCTATGGGAAGAGAGGAGGGTGAGGTGAGACGTTCGGTCCAGAAAAAGCAGCCGAATCCTCTAGAAAACACTGCCAACGTTCCAGAAACAGTGATAGTAAGGACCGGGGGATGGAGAGAAGGTGCCCTTGACCTCCGTGGGCACATTCCCGGAAACCCTCACCGGGGGGACTATTAGCTGAGCCCAGGCTTTTGGGAAGGTAAATTCACTACCATATCACGCACGGTGTGCTAACACAACCGCATCAACACACAATCCGACCCAGGTCACCATCGCTCATTGCGAAGCCCGCTCTACCTTTAACCGATAGATACACCTGTTCAGCTTAGATCTCTATTTCCTTTAAACAAAATTAGGTGGCATACAAAACAAGTGATATTATGTATTCTGCTGCGTTTACCTTTATCAGTTGCTTAAAATATTAACTGACTTGAAGCTGACATTTTGCTTTGTAAAAATTATTTTTTTAAAAATTTTATTTATTTATTTGACACAGAGAGAGATCACAAGCAGGCAGGGGGAGGGGGGGGGAGAGAAAGCAGGCTCCCTGCTGAGCAGAGAGCCCCATGGAGGGCTCGATTCCAGGACCCTGAGGTCATGACCTGAGCTGAAGGCAGAGGCTTTAACTTAACCACTGAGCCACCCAGGAGCCCCATAAAAATTACTTTTTATGTGCTTATTTATAAAATACATCATAAAAGAGTTAAAACACAGATGTTTAGTGGAGGGAACTGAAATGTCCATAAGAAGCTGAATGGATAAAAGGAAAGTAAATGCATACAAGAGACTTTTATTCAGCCTTAAAAAAAGAGGGGCGCCTGGGTGGCTCAGTCCATTAAGTGTGTGCTTTCAGCTCAGGTCATGATCCCAGCGTCCTGGAATCGAGTCCTGCATCGGGCTCCCTGCTTCTCCCTCTCTCTCTGCCTGCCTCTCCCCTTCCTTGGGCTCTCTCTGTGTCAAATAAATAAATAAATAAATAATATCTTTTTAAAAAATGGTTAAGGGGGTCGATTTATGCTCCGTGTTTTTATCACAATTCTAAAATATGCACACGTAAGCGTATATGTACATGAAACAATAAATATTTCCAAATATTTTTCATATGTGCTGCAAGTTCTTTTCTCTAAGAAATAAAAGCGGCTACTATGGACATCTCCTCCTTCCCTTTCTCCCTCCCTCTGCTGGGAAACCATCCCCTAATTCTTCCCGGGGCTGGAGCTGCCTGGTTCTGTGCTGCACCCGGGAAGCCGCATTTCTCGTTTGTTGCGAGGCAAATAAACTCCCCCCAGAACTGGCTAATATATGAAATTTCTCCACTGCCTCCATCTGAAATGTAGGAACTGTTTTATGGGCTAATCTGAGGGGGACGTTGACTATAAACAAAGCATAATAATCTAAGGTGTATGACGATTGACCTGTTCAGAAGAAACAAAAAACAAAAGATAGCAGCAGCTCTAGTCTGTGAAAGAGAACCTTGTGGAGCAGCTCGCAAATATCATTTACCATCTACAATGGGCGGCAAAGTGTGCTGGGAGGTGCAGAATTAAGGCTCCCTGTGACAAATCTGGAAAAATAGGAGAGGTAAAATTTACGGATAAAAATGTTTCCAAAGTATTAAAGTCTGTTTTTTGGTGTGTGTGCCCTAAATTTCCTTACACAGAAATCGACACTTGGGGTGCCTGCATGGCTCAGTTTTTAGGTGTCTTGCCTTCGGCTCAGGTCATGATCTCAGGGTCCTGAGATCGAGCCCCACATCGGGCTTTCTTCTCAGCAGGGAGCCTGCTTCCCCCCCTCTCTGCCTGCCTCTATGCCTACTTGTGATCTCTCTCTCTCTGCCAAATAAATAAATAAATAAATAAAATCTTAAAAAAAAAAAAAAGAAATCAACACCTGAATGAGAAAAGTCATTCATAACCGTAGCTACTGTTTATTGAGCATTTAGTATATGCCCAGTATATGCATTATTGTACTCAGCGTTCCCAGGAACTCTGTAAGAACACTGAGTGTTCGGCTAGAGCTGCTAGGATAAAGCACTACAGTGGGGATGGCTTAACAACACACGTCTATTTCTCACAGTTTGGGGGGTTGGGAAGTTTAGGACCAACACCGAATCAGCCAGTTGGGCTCGGGGTTCGCGGTCTCCTCTGGCCTTGCAGAAAGTCACCTCCTGTCTGTGCCTAGTATATCCACCTGGCGGGGAGTCGGGGGTAGAGAGGGAGGCAGAGAACTCTTTGGTGTCTCTTCTTATAAGGATACTAATTCTATGGGATCAAGGCCTTAGCTTTATGATTCTCTTTAAACTTAATTATTTCCTTATAGACCCCAACTCCAAATACAGGCACATCGAGGGGTTCGGAAGGGTTAGGGCTTTAACCAAGGAATCTGGAAGGCAGGTAATTCAGCAATTGTTTTACTAACAAGACTCAGATTAGGAGAACACCTAAGGTCTCACAACTAGTAAGTGAAAGAATCAGGATTATGAACACAGGGAAACAGACCCCCAAGCCCAGTGCTCTTAACCACAACCCTAAAGAAGAAAGAATAAATTGTCCATAAACCCTCCACCCAGACACGACATATTAGTCGCCACGATTTCTTAGCTATTTGCCAACTTACATATTTTTTTATAGCTGTAAATTTAAGTCCTCACTAATCTGCCTGCTGTTAAACATGAATCAGCAATAATCAGCACATCCTTTTTTTTTGAGAGAGAGAGAGCGCAGGGGTGGGAGGGGCAGAAGAAGAGAGAATCCTAAGCAGGCTCCACAGCCAGCACGGAGCCCAACATGGGGCTCCATCCCGTGACCCTGAGATCACAACCTGAACTGAGATTCAGCATATACACTCTTATGGATCAAAACCACATACTTGCCAACTGACATAAATATATAGCATTTTACGGGAGCATCTTCTGATGGGTCCCTATTTCTGCTGCCTTTGTTTCAACCCTCAAGGCACTCCATTGTGTGAACACCGTCGGCCACCTCAGGGGCTCCCCAGGCATTGTCTTCCATTTCCATCATCCCGGCTGTGATCCGGGATGTGATCACATCATCCCAGAGTGATCTTTATAAAATGTGGATTTTGTCACACTTCTGGCCTGCTACAAATCTGCCACTGGACCCCACTGCCTGCAGCACCGAGTTGCGAGTCCCTTGACACAGTGGCCCCCCTGCCCCTGTCCCCGTGGCCATCTCCCGCCAGACTGAGGCAGCCCAGTGCCCTACATGACCCAGCCGCCTCTGCACACCCTAAGCTCACTTCCCAAGTGGTATTCTCCCACTGTCAGCCTGGACAGATCCTACCCTTCCTTTCTAGACCCAATGGAAGCAATGTCTCCTCCGTGCAAAGTGCATCCGTGTCCCAAAGGGAGTTGGCCACACCTTCCTCTGTGCACCTGCACACCACCTCCTTTCTCCAGTTTATCATGGGTTGCCGAGCGCTGTCTGCCCTTCACACGTCCTCCTGCACCGCCTCACTGAGCCACTTGAAAATCCCGAATCCCTGTGATTCGCTAGGTATATCGCTAGGTATATTCGCCTGGACTATCCCTGTATTCACTGGCTATTGATAGTACCCAGTACAACTGATAAAGTCTCTGTTGGCGTTTATGGTACATGAACTAATTCATTAACAAGTGAACCCTTCTCTTAGCCCTCCTCCCATTATTTGTCAATTTCCTCCTCGTCCATCTTTCAAGGGCATAAAACTTTACAAAACTTTTTTTTCCTACACGATTTTTCCCTTTGTACTATTTCCCAGGAATTCCTTTCCTGAGCAGAAATCGTGGGGCTACAAGTTTATAGTTCGTAGTTTATATTTTTCCCATGTTACTCACCAGAGAGGCTGAAGCAACTCACCGCACTGCCAAGCAATTTGTGAATCGATCGTCTGTTTCTCTGTGACTTCTGGCACAGTTTGTAAGGCTCTTCATTATTTTTTGGCAGAATTCACCAGTCCCCCTCTTATCCAGAGTTCCAGGTTCCTGTTTGCAGTTTTCCCACAGTTCCAACCACAATCTCGAAGAGGAGGATCCTCTTCTGACGCACATCGGAAGGTGAGTAGCCGCCCCACGCTGCGTGGCGACGCGAACGTCCCCCGCTTCATCTTATCACGAAGGCATTTTGTCATCTCATGTTGTTGCAAGAAGGGTCGGTGCCCGATGATAAGCTATTTGGAGAGACAGAACAGAGAGACCACATTTAGGGAACTTTCCTTACTATTTTGTTATAATCGCTCTGTTTTATTATTAGCTGTTACTAGTCTCTTACTGTGCCTAATTTATACGTTAAACTTCACTGTAGGTTGGTATGTGTAGGATCAAACAGCGTGTAGAGGGCTCAGTGCTACCCATGGTTTCAGGCATCCACTGGGGATCTTGGAACTCGTCCCCACCGACCATGGGAGGATTAAGGTACATGTTTGATAGTAAATTAAAGCTGCTTTCATTCCACATGAGCATTTTTAGTCTGTGTAATAGAATGTCAGCATTTCCTTCTTATGTCATCTTTCTGCTCCTCTGTGTACCCCAGTGTGGGTAGGAGCCAGACCATTCCCTTTTGTTTTTTAAGATTTATTTGTTTATTTATTTATTTATTTATTTGAGAGAAAGAATGCGCCTGTGCATATACAAGCCAGGCGGAAGGGAGGGCAGAGGGAGAGGGAGAGAAATAGACTCCCGCTGAGCATGGAACCCGCCTCGGGGCTTGATCCCATGACACCCCTCAATTCCCCCAACCCCCCACCTCCAGATCGTAAGCCTAGGTAAGTGTGGCTTTTGATACAATTAGTAAAAAAGGACTTCTTTGTGCAATTTCTGGTGCAACCACTAACTAGTAAAGAGAAATGTAACTGATTTTGTGGGTTGACTTTATACCTCCCCTTTTGGCTAAACAATTTTGCTACTTCCAGTAATTTTTTTTATGAGCTTCTGAAATATTCTAGATTAGGAATGGCACCCTCAACAAAAACTAATCGCTTGGTTTCTCTTTTTAAGAGAAGTGACTTTTCTGCGCGGTATTTCTTAATTTTTTCCAACTTGACTCTTGGTTTTATACACACATACGTACACACCATCAAGTTAAAAAAGCTGCCTCCTGAGACGAATATTTTAAAGTATTTTCATCTGAAACAGATTGTGGAATTGAATGGCTTCTCAATAGCTACCGAGATAGTGAAAAAAATGTTAGTATTTTTGTCACTGAAGATTTCATTGGATGAATTTTTTTGTGTAACATCAGCCTCAATTTCCTAAGCTAATCCACTTTCCACTAGTGGATTATTCCTTCCGGGTATGAAAATGTTATGAAGGATAATATCTACTATTATTTTAATGTCTACTATTTTTAATAAGATAAACTGGTCCCAGGACATCTGTGTGGCTCAGTCGGTTAAGCATCTGCCTTTGGCTCAGGTCACGATCCCAGGACCCAGGGATCCAGTCCTGCATTGGGTTCCCTGCTCAGTGGGCAGTTGGCTTCTACCTCTCCCTCTGCCTCATGCTCACACTCTCTCTCTCAAATAAATAAATGAAATCATAGGGGCGCCTGGGTGGCTCAGTCGTTAAGCGGCTGCCTTCGGCTCAGGTCATGATCCCAGGGTCCTGGGATCGAGCCCCGCATCGGGCTCTCTGCTCCGCAGGAAGCCTGCTTCTCCCGCTACCATTCCCTCTGCTTGTGTTCCGTCTCTCGCTGTGTTTCTCTCTGTCAAATAAATAAAATCTTAAAAAAAATAAAAAATAAATGAAATCATAAAACAAAAGGTAGATTTGTCCTAAAATTTTTTTAGTGTGTACTTCAGATTTGTGGGTGAAACCAATATCTACCTCATGAAGTGAATTAAAATCCGTGGTGTCACTTTCTGTATGTTGTTCAGATATCGTACATCCTATGAAGTCCCAAAAGAATAGTCAGGCTCAATGATTTTTTTTAATGTACCTTTTTCTATTTCTCTCTCCATGTTTTGGTCTGTTAACCTCTATACAATGGATTATTTTAAATATTTTACATTTCATGTAAGATGTCTTATAAATTTGACACACTGGCCGGTTCGTGTTATTATTGTGCATCCCACTTTCATTTTTAATTTATTTTCATTTATTCTGCATTTACTAATTGGACAGATGGATCACTGACTTCCAATTTAAAAATCTATTTTATTGTCTTTCTCCAAATTGTTGATTTCTACTCTTAGATTTAAATCTCTTTTCTGAGTCTCTTTTTGTTGCTATTTGCTATGATATCTATTTTAACCTGATACCATTGTTGTGACACCTGCTTTCAAGTCTCTGAAATAAACAGATTTTTAATGTGATACCAACTTTTAGTCTATTTTTATCCCACTGAAATAAGATAGCTCATGGACACAGCAAAGAGTTGACCTTTTTAAAAAAAATTCTCAGTAACCCTTCCTAATCTTACAGATAAATTTAATCTATGTGCATTTTACATTCTATTTGCACCTGTACTTTGAATTATTTTTGGCATGTGCTTGGGTATTATAAAGAAAACTGTGAGCTTTTAAGTACCATCCTGTATATTTCAGTTTATAAGTTTATCTTTTTGGCATTGTTTTCGACTTTCTTTTTTCCCTTTGCATTGTTTCTGAAATCTTTTAAACCATTTCCTTTAAACAAAATCCAAAGGCTGTCTCAGACAATGGTCCAGTGTGCAACGTAATTCTCATGGTGAGTCTTTCAGGCTCAAGGGAAGCTGTCGAGTGTGGTCACAAGGGGAGCTGCTGGAAAGACCGCTAGACCATCACGTTTCAGAGACCGCAGCCGACTTCCTAGGTCTATATGGGTGCGAGTTCCCCATGTTGAATGGACGTACAGAGTGGTCCTTTCCAGCAGCAGGCCTGTGGCCAGGCTCCAGATCACAGAACCTTAGGTAGGAAGCCAAGCCTTCCATTCTGAGAAGGAAAGCCAGAAACAACGTGAGAGCACAGTTCCCCTGCCGACCATACTGGGGTCCACAGCATGACCCACGTTCAAGCAGAAGCTGCCTTAGAGGTTCAAGAAAAAAACCCACTAAATAGACTTGCCGCTCAGGTGGGCAATTACAGCTGAATTCTGATTCACACCTGGAACCCTGGACCCCAGTGATGGAGGGCAGCTTGCCCCTCCTAGGCCTGCGGGGTCGGGAACAGCAAGTGCTTTGCAGTCAGGACACACTTGTTGGATCTTATTAACCATGACATGTGGAATAAACTACTCAACCTTATTTTCTTCAAATAAAGGAGGACAAATATAGTACATACCTCACATGGTTCTTCTACAGATTAAACAAATGAAAGAGTTAAAGATAACACAAGCAGGGGCACTTGGGTGGCTCAGTGGATTAAACCCTCTGCCTTCGGCTCAGGTTGTGATCTCAGGGTCCTGGGATCGAGCCCCGCATCGGGCTCTCTGCTCAGCGGGGGGCCTGCTTCCCCCCTCTCTCTCTGCCTGCCTCTCTGCCTACTTGTGTTCTCTCCCTGTCAAATAAATAAAAGTAAAATCTTAAAAAAAAAAGTAAGAGACTTAAAAAAAATACAATTAAGAGACTCTTAATCTCAGGACACAAAGTGAGGGTTGCTGGAGTGGAGGGGGTGGGAGGGACGGGGTGGCTGAGGGGTGGACACTGGGGTGAGAGCTGTGACCTGTGTAAGACTGATGAGTCACAGACCTGTACCCCTGGAGCAAATAAGACATTATATGTTCATGATAAATAAACAAATAAATAAATAAAGTGAAACAAGGCTGCTTAAAAAAAAAGAAATTAAAAAAAAAAGATAATACAACGGAAAAGCACAGGCCGCCAGGAGACATTTTCGTTAGAATTATTATCCCATCTAGACCACACATGGAAAGGGATGCTATATACCGTGCGTCCAGGCTGGGTTCCTCTGATTCTAGAACTGGGGAAAACTGATTCCTGCTGACCTGAGCGAGGCTGACCAGGGGCAGCAGCGGGCAAAGAACCCCTTTCTTAGCCAAAGACGTTTGTGAACGGGCAGCCTGCCCAGCTGCCAGGGTTCTTGACTGCAGTTGCTACTTAGTTACCAAAGACGGAAAACCGCCAACAGTGAATGCTTTGCTCAGAACACCACTGTGTTTCTTTTTCCACTTTTGCTGAACTTCTGCTTTCATTGCAACAAAAGGAATTGGTTTCCAGAAACTTGAACACTCTCCCCTTTGTCTCTCTGACTCTATTTCCCCATGTAGTTTCCCACCTGGGTCCTTCAAAGAGGATGAGGCAGATCTTCGGGTCGCTCGGATTCTGAGAGGAGCAGAAATCAGCAAAGGCCCACGAAAGCAGATCCATCTGACCCTGACTTGTCCTCACAGCCCGGGGCCTACCTCTGGCTCGGCTGTTTGGATGACCTCTGGGTGCCCGCTCCACCCCCCGCAACTCAAGTTTGAACTCCAGGACAAATATTTGTCCTGGTTTTGAACAAAGTCTGAGAGCTTTCTTCTTCTTTTTTTCTTCTTTTAAAACACGAGCTCTTCTGCTGTTCCTTTGGACTGGGTTCAGCCAGGAGCCGAGTTCTCCCGGGACCCTGCACGAGGAGCTTGGCAAAGCCACCGGGCAGAATGAATCGACTCACGTGCTTTCTCATCTGCGTCTTTGTCTCTGAACCGCAAGGCTTCGAGATCCCCACCAATGGACTTCCAGAAGTAAGTACCCCCAGAAAACTCCTTGCTGTGGGCCTCCACCCAGGCTCAGTAGAGAGTCTGTGGCTATTGCCGGTCGAGGAGGACCGTGTTCTCGGGGCAAAGGAGATTTATGATAAAATTCACCACTGTTCTAATTACTGCAACACGGATTTACCTTTGAAATCATTAATGGGATTTGCATGAGAATTCAGTCAAATTCAGTGGATTGGCCCGCAGTGCAACCTAAAATGAGCACAGCTGCCTATTCCTTACCTAAACAATGGGGATCATTGATCGAACCCAAAGGGGAGTTAGGGGAATTAAATGATGTATGTAAACGACTGAGCACAATGTAAGCCCTAGGAAGCACTTAATAATTATTAGCTGTGACAAGGAGGACACAGACGTTATCACTCTTGCACTAAGAGTCTAAGTAAAGTCATTATCAAAGCACCATTGTCTTTTCTCCCTCCATGAACAATAAGTCCTGTGATCAGGACACTTTCAAGATTGCTGATGGGGGGCGGGTAGATGGCAAGTGGGCTGGCAGAGTGCAGGGATTCTTTCCAGGGAGCTCAAGGTTTCCACTTCGGATCCTTGGCCATCCCCCACGTAAGGAAAGTCTCAGATGGAGTTATTTTGAAAGTTATGCCAAAGCTGTTTTGATGCCAGAAAAGGAATGTGTGTTACGGGAATATCCTGGGAGATGTAAGGCTTTATAATCCTTGCAGAGTGGATTACCCACAGAAATGCCAAAGAACAGGATGGCATATTTGCACGAAAGGGGGAAAAAATTACTCTGTCTGCTTAGAAATGATCTTATTTTCCAACACCTTAAGAACCGCCAGAGTGTGTTGGAAATCTCATTGACAGAGCCGGCCATCAAAGCCAAGACATCCAAACATGTTTGTGCTTTTTCAGTCCCTCCTTACTGGTATTCCTTTCCTAGCAAGATTTTTTTCCCCCAACATTTTTAACTGGAGAAAATCTATGGGCACGTTTATCCACTCACACTCTTGCTGATGCCAAGGGATCCCTGCCTGATCCCTGGGTGACCGTGACCCCCACCTCTACGTCCCCTCATCTCCCAGCAAACTAAAAAGTGCGTTCTTTCATCCAACAAATTTGAAAAGACTAGCTTCCATGGACTCACCCTGAGACATAGCTAGCCAGTGTAAATACATTAAAGAAGTCCCTGTATTAAAATAAATAAAAAATAAAAGGATTCCCCAAAGGTGTAGGAAACAAGATAGAAAAACAGGATGAATGCCCCATGCCTGTCCCTTCCTGCCGCCTTTGCTCTACATCTTTTTTATTAATAGAAATAAAAAGCCTAAATTCTTTGTTAAGTTTGCAGAATACGACGATCTTGTGGAACTGGCCCCAGGCAAATTTCAGTTTGTGGCGGAGAACCGGAGGCATCAGGTACCGTGAGCCTTAGTCTCGAAGAGACAAATAAGTGCAAGAGATCACGACTGATGAAGGAAAGGAAGGATTAAGATGCTTTCTGCTAGATTTTCTTGGAGCTTGTTCTTTATCATAATGGGGTCCTTTTTTTTTTTTTAAGATTTTATTTATTTATTTGACAGAGAGAGACACAGCGAGAGAGGGTACACAAGTAGGGGGAGTGGGAGAGGGAAAAGCAGGCTTCCTGCGGAGCAGAGAGCCTGATGAGGGCATGGGTTCGAGTTCTCCCAGAGGCCAGGAAGGGCTCCCCCACGGAACCCACGTGCTGAGAAAGGGGATGTTTCCATCGCTAAGCCGACCAATGACTTCTTTGGTATGGGTGAGAATTTTAGACTTGCTAAAAGTCCAGGTTTCTTGTAGACCAATAACATGAAGACCCAATGGGCAGGCTCTCGTGTCATGTAGCCACAAGAGAGAAAACTTCGTCATTGAGAATTGCCTTCCAATAGTTCAAAAGAAGTCAACTGTTGACCTCACGAGGTCACGTAACACTCCCTAAAACCTCAGTTCATTCCAAGCCTCATGTCTAGCTCCTGACTTATTCTGGTAAAGTCCCACAGACATTAGATGTTCACCCATCGTTAAACCCAATTCAACCTTCCATGCCCAGAGGACAGTCCCTCACGTGGATAATTCCCTAGCACAGCAGTGAAAGTGCAGGATTTTCCACACACCAGTCCCTATGCCCGTCCAGGGCCACCCCAAAGAGGAAATGCCTCGAAATCCCTACCCTCATGCAGCCGGGGGAGACAGACAGGCACTCCCACTCTCTTGCTTAGAAGGAAGAGATTAGCCGCCATGAAAAGTTAATAAGAGAAGCTTACTTAGTTTGGGGGTGGGTGTAAGAGAGCTTGATGGAGGAAATCCCCCTGAGCTGAGGTCTGAAGGATGAGTTGGGGAGGCAGGGGGACAAACGCACCATGGACCTTGGAAATGGCAGGTCCAGAGCCCTGTGGTAGCGTGGGGCACCCGGATTACCCGTCAGCTAAGTAATAACTCAAATGGGATAAAAGGGAGATAGGCCAGTCAGCATGAGTGCTGTTGAGTATTTTCATTTCAAAGTACGTGTTCTAGCGTTATACCAAAGAATGGTGTGTTTGCAAAGTGGCTGAGAAATGTGTTCAAAGAAACACACCAGCGTGAAAATAGTTTTTAAGAATATTTGACATTTAGGGGCACCTGGGTGGCTCAGTCGTTAAGCATCTGCCTTCGGCTCAGGTCATGATCCCAGGGTTCTAGGATCGAGCCCCACATCGGGCTTTCTGCTCTGCAGGAAGCCTGCTTCTCCTGCTACCATTCCCTCTGCTTGTGTTCCCTCTCTCGCTGTGTTTCTCTCTGTAAAATAAATAAAATCTTTAAAAAAAAATAAAGAAAGAATATTTGACATTTATGTCTCGGTTCCAGTGAATGAATTGTAGCTCAGTATTGAAGGGGGAGAAATTTTTTTTTTTTTGGCTGAGAGAAAGCAGTTTTCGTCCTCTAGGTAATAAGTAACACACTTTTTGAAGAATGATTATCTACCTTCCTTTTGCAGAGAAGTGTTTCCCGAGAGTCTGGAGAAACGATGGTGAGTTTACTTTGATTTTGTTAAAAATTGATGACTGAATGATTTTCCTGTTACCTATTCTCAGGAGATCAATAGGGCTGCCTTTTCGTCTCTCGCCCCGAGAGCATTTACCTGACTTTCGAAATACCCTCTTGCCCAACTTTGTTTGGAAGTGGGGCTAAAATTCAGCACAAGAGAGTATACGGTATACACTTAGGAGAGATGTCACCAGGACCTGAAAAATGTCCTTTCTCTCTACTCTCTCAAGTTTCGCCGAAAACCTAGGTTTCACCCAGGCATACGTATTCATCCCAGGGTAGCTGTTTAATTTAAAATATGATACCTAGCGGATTGGAGAGCAGGGAGACAGTGTGGGAAAGGGGTTTCCAAACGTGAAATGGTCCAGTTCCCAGAGATGTTCAAAGAAGTCCTTCCTGCGTCGGGAAAACCTCAAAAGGAAATGGTTTCCACTGGCTTCCTGCAGAAACCGCGAGGAGCATGCATTTAAGGGGTAGGAAGGACAGGTAACAAAGCCTGGATTTTTGTCTTGGTTTGAGGTGAGCTGGCTGTTACAGGGTTGAAAGGCTTCATCTTGGCTGACAAAGTTTTGGGGGTGATGCTTAGGATTGAAATAAGCAAATCCTTCTGGAGAAGAAAGCAAAAACCAGTGGGTCACTTCATTGCCAGAGCCCGGAAGGAGCTGGCAGTTCCCAGGCATCTCCTGAAAGATGTGTGCTTCCAGTACCTCACCTTTCTGCACGGTGACAGGACTGCAGTGTCACACCGGAGCTGCCTTAAACCAGGGGAGAAGGACTAGCAAAGGAGGTCCAGAGAGCTGGACCAGTCACGCATAGACAAGATACTTTCCCTTCCCGTTCCAACTGTTGCTCACACCCATCAGTGCGTCCTATTCTGTTCTAACTGGGGGAAGGAGAGGGGGATGGGGAGAAGATGGTGCCATAACAGATAAGATGGAAGAAGGCGGGGCGCCTGGGTGGCTTAGTCGGTCCAGTGTCTGCCTTCAGCTCAGGTCAGGATCCCGGGGTCCTGGGCTCCCTGCTCAGCGGGGAGTCTTCTTCTCCTTCTCCCTCTGCTACTCTGCCTGCTTGTGCCCTGTCTCTCATTCTCTCTCTCAAATAAATAAATAAAATTATTTTAAGAAAAAAAAAGATGGAAGAAGGAAGATAGCAATATGGGGACGACATGCGTCCCTCCATCCTGCTATACCCTTGGCTGCGCCCCCCTCTGAAGATACAGCCAAGGTCCCCTAAAACCCTGCCATCCTTAACCTTTCCCTTGGCCAGGGTCTTGCCTCTGAAGTTATTTCCCGAACTTTCTCAATCCAATCTTGTGTCCCACAACCATTTTCTGCTTGTATTTGCATGTTAAACATCATTATTAGTAGACAGACTCATAGAGCTGAAGGGCATCTCAAGGTATCTCAAAACAAAGGCAGGCTTCTGCCCGGCAGCGGGGATTCCGAATTAGGAGAATGCTTGATACGACCTGACTTATATGCTTACCAACCTGAGAATTGTTCATAATAAAATGCAATGCTCTTACCGCCAAATATGTGGTGGAATTCTGGGTAATTTTGCTCTGAGTAGCCCTGTGCTTTCTTGCCAATTACAGGAAGAAGCTGATCAAGTGACTCTTTACAGCTATAAAGTCCAGTCCACTATTACTTCTCGAATGGCCAACACCGTCATCCAGACCAAAGTGGTGAACAACTCCCCAGAACCTCAGAACGTCGTGTTTGACGTCCAGATTCCCAAAGGGGCCTTCATCTCCAACTTTTCCATGTGAGTAACTCCCATGGAGACTGGACACTGGATATGCTCGGCTCGTAGACTCCAAGCCCTTCATGGTTAGAATGGACCTTGATGGCCCACTGCTCCACTCGTTCTCACCCTCAGAGCTGTGGACCCCCTGGAGGTCAAGGGTCATCGTGGGCTAGGTCCCCATGGTTTGCATCTGTTCAAAGTATCAGAATTTGCGAATGATGATGTGCTTCTCGTGTCTACTAAATTAGAACAACCAAGCTATCTCTCTGGTGACAACTCTGACTTGCCCTTTAATGTGCTTTCCTGTGGGAGAGGGGAGTGGGGGGGGGGCGGGGAGAAATAAATGAATCCGCCGAGGCTCACGGGAAACCATATGTGAGTGCAGAGTTGTTCCGTGTCACCTGTCATATGCTTCTCTACGGGGAAAAAACACGAGAGGCCCTGATTAAATCCAATCATCTGTCCAGTGATTGAATTCCTCCATTACACCGAGGACAAGTGGCTTATCCAGGCTTGACTTGAATATCTCCTTAATGATGAGCTCACTACTTCCCAGAGCAATCCCCGCAATGATTGACAGGTCTGTTAGAATTACTTCTCACACTTCATTGCAATCTGTGCCGTTTCTACCCAGTGACTCTGATTCCACTCACAACGTTCTTTCTTTTTCTAATTCTCTGCAAAATACGTACTGAAGTGTTCGAGGATGAAACGGTCTGCTAAGATTGGCTTCGAAATGATCGGGATGGAGAGGGTCGGGGTAGAGGTGAAATGAGACAGGCTGAGTATTCATAATGGTGTGGCTCAGGGATGGTTTCACGGAGGTTTCTTCTATTATTCTATTTTTTGTCTGTTTGAAGATTTCCTTAATCAAAAATATTTTTCAGCTACTTCGGCGCTTTTTAAAAAGTGAGGCCACTTATCTTGTCCTGCGCGGGGGCTTCGTGTAGCAAAGCTAAACGTTTCCTGTTCTCCCAGTATTTGGATGGCTTTCTACCCCCGACCCTTTGCACAGTCATCCCTAGGGTGTGCTCTGCCTGCTTGCACCTTGTCTGCATTGCCCAGAACAGAGCACACGGCTCCGCACACAGCCTGGCTATTTTTTTTTTTAACCAAGACATGAGATTGAATTACTTCTCATCTGCTTTGGTCTTTCATCCACCAAGGTAACCAGCGATAACTGCGAATAGATAAAACATTCAGATACCATGCACTTTGGCCTCTGAAAACTACAGAGCACGTTAACTATATTTTCTAAACAGAACAAAGTGGGTGGGAAAAAGGCATTGGGTGACTTTGAATTGGTATCCTTTGAACTCGCTTAGAAATTTATTTTTCAAAAAATTTTTAGGCAATCTGTTCTAGAAAAGGAAATGTAGAGAAGAGATCCTATGTAGTGGCATTAGACGACGCTGTGTCTGATGAATTATATTTAGAACTGTTCTAATAAATTTTTATTTTGAAGCCACATAACCAGAATTTATTCTAGATACTACTCCTTTCTGTTTTCCTTTATTCTTTTCTTCTTCTCCATCTCATGCCATAGAAGATTTCAGGTGACAAAAGATAGAATTACCACAGATACATTTACCCTGGTCTCCCTTAGCTCATGGCTGAATTTATAAGACCAGAGAAGGTAGCCAACTTGGTCTATGAATTGCACCAAATTCAACTATGAATTGCACCAAATATTTCTTTTAGTCAAAATATTTCTTCTGTTTTATTGTTCATCAAGATTCCAAATATTCTCCCATTAGAGACCACTTCCTTTTGTCTTAAAGACTCCTTGGTCTCTGAACCTGGGTTGATGGGAATAGTACGGACCTGGACATGTTGGGTCTAGTTCTAGCTCCCTCTCTGACCAACTGGCGTGACCTTGGGCAAGTCACCGTCTCCTGGCACTGACTTCTTATCTAAAGAGGTGGCTTTCAAGTGAGCCTCACCAAGCATATCACTGGCACTTGGGACAGGAAATTAGCCCTCACACCAAACAATGTCTAGCATTCAACACACGGTGGCAGATCCTGTCCATTTGAATGGCATGGGGTCCATTTTACTTCTGAAATCCTGTAATTCGATGGCTCTGACCTATCATTACTTGGAACTCATTAGATGACAGTCATTTAAAATAAGGTGGGTAGAGATAGAGTTGCAAAGGGAAGTCAGAGGACCTTAGGGGAGACATAAATTTGCAAAGGGACTCCCCAGCACCTCCTTCCGTCTTCCCTCACTCTTTTCCATCCTTGCTGGAGAGTATGAGCTCCAGAATCATCTATTAGAATCATCTTCTAAACAAACGTGAGCCAGATAACTAGTGATTTCTCCGTCACCTCTGCTCGCCATATTTGTCATTCAGGAGGGCTATCCAAAGAGAACAACGCTTACTCGGAAGGGTAAAACTTGAAAATGAGGAACAACTTTGAACACAAGCCATAGCACCGGAGGGGAAGCTTGGAGGATGGGTGCCTGTCTCTCAAATCACACTCTCAGATAGAGGGACTCCCGACCCCTCTCAGATAGAGGGGCTCCCGACCCCTCTCAGATAGAGGGGTTCCCGACCCCTCTCAGATAGAGGGGCTCCTGACCCCTCTCAGATAGAGGGGCTCCTGACTCCTCTCAGATACAGGGACTCCTGACTCCTCTCAGATACAGGGGCTCCTGACCCCTCTCAGATACAGGGGCTCTTGACCCCTCTCAGATACAGGGGCTCTTGACCCCTCTCAGATACAGGGGCTCCTGACCCCTCTCAGATACAGGGGCTCCTGACTCCTCTCAGATAGAGGGGCTCCTGACTCCTCTCAGATAGAGGGACTCCTGGCCCCTCTCAGATACAGGGACTCCTGACCCCTCTCAGATACAGGGACTCCTGACCCCTCTCAGATAGAGGGGCTCCTGACTCCTCTCAGATAGAGGGGCTCCTGACTCCTCTCAGATAGAGGGACTCCTGACTCCTCTCCAATAGAGGGACTCCTGATGGGCAGATGTCCCTCTTCTCACATCTTCTAGGTGCAAAATGATAGTTGCCCGCATTCACTAAATTAGCCTGGTTGGCTTGTTTGTCATTTGTTTGTTTGGTTGAGACTGCTTGCTCGGAAAAACTCAACAACTCAGGGGCGTCCCGTCATTTTGTAGGACTGTAGACGGAACGACCTTCACTAGTTCCATTAAGGAGAAGACTGTGGGTCGAGCGCTCTACGCCCAGGCCAGAGCCAAAGGCAAGATGGCGGGACTGGTGAGGTAAGGGCTGGGCCAGTGAGGGTCAGGGTCTCTTCCAGTCGCTGCTCCCATGCAATCCCGAAGCCCAAATCAGCCTCATTTGGTATTTCTGCCATTTCCTCGCTAAAACCAAACCCCTTGAGCAATGATCAGAGTAGACTCGATATGTATGTGTTTAAATAAGGGCTTATGCTGGAAATATGTATTCCACTTGATGGAATCATGGATTTCTTCTTCTTGAAGACTTTCAAAGACGTATAGATCTCGAGAATGAGCCTCCAATGCAGCGGAGGAAATGGATGCTGTCCCCGGAATTACCAGTTTGGGTTTGAGCCCCGGCTCCGGGACCGGGTAGCCAAGTGGTCTCGAGCCGGTTACTGATAACCTCTTAGCCTCATTTGTTACCATCTGGAAACCTCTAGGAGCAGGGCTCTGGACATGGAAAACTTCAAAACCGAAGTAAACATCCTCCCCGGAGTGAAGGTGCAGTTTGAACTTCACTACCAGGAGGTCAAGTGGAGGAAACTGGCATCCTACGAACACCGGCTCCATCTGCAGCCAGGACGGCTGGCCAAACACTTGGAGGTGAGCCCCGATTTATACCTTCTGCTGGTCACCACTCTTTGTGCTGTCGTTTGCGTGCAAGTCAGCGAGACGGTGATGAGTTTGAGTCCATTTGGACGCTTCCTGACCCATTTCAATGTGGGCTCGGCTCCTGATGCGCTGGGTTACTTGCCCAGACTTGCTGCCACAAGCCATTACAGACCGGGTGGCTTAAGACAATAGTTCGTTTCCCCACAGTTTTGGAGGACCGAAGTCTGCAGTCCGGGTGTTAGCAGGAGGCCTGGGTAGGGATCTGTTCCTTGCTTCTCCTGGCATCTGGTAGCCACTGGCTCTCCTTGACCTGTGGTCTCCTAGCGACGGCACTCCAGCCTCGGCCTCGGTGGTCACACCGTGTTCCCAATCTGCCTCTCCGTCCCACAGATAGGAACCAGGGGCCCCCAGGCGGGGGCGATTCCAGGGGATAAATTGATCATGGTGACGTTTTCATTCCATTTTGAAAAGGTGCGCATTGGGCCGATGGAACCCACTTTCTTCCCATGACCGCCGTGTGGCGTCAGCTTGCTATCAGGGCACACACCCCCGAGTGATGTTCGGTGCTCCCGCTGGCGCATCCAGGGCCTTGGTGAAAATCAGGAAAAGAGGCCCTACGTCCTGACAAATGCAGGCCCATTTGGCAAGCGGGTTATGGGTTGCATCTCGGCGCCCTCTTGCAGCCCTGGCCGGAGGCTCTGCACAGTTCATGCGACCCTGGCTGTGTTCCTGAGAGTGATGATGAATGTGTGCCATTCTCTTGCTCAATTATTTTTTAAGATTTTATTTACTTATTTGAGAGAGAGAGAGAGCAAGAGAGAGCATGTGTGGGGGCAGGTGAAAGGGAGAAACAGACTCCCCACGAAGCAGGGAGCCCAATGCGGGGCTCGATCCCAGGAGTCTGGGACCATGACCTGAGCCGAAGGTAGATGCTTCACTGACTGAGCCACCCGGGCTCCCCTCTCTTGTTCAATTCCATGAATTCCATGGTAAATAGATGTGATTGGCCTCCTGCCTACAGTGATGCAAGTGCTGAGGTCATTAATAATAAGATTAATAGCTACCAAGTTAATGATATGGGAATAGTTCTATAACATTTTGAATAAGGTACTTATAGGTCATTGACTCCTACCCACAAGTTATAAAGTAGATCTCAGTAACCCTGACTTACAGATATATATAAATAACTTGCCATGGACACAGAGCTAAGAAACAATGAAGATTTGAGACTAGGCTCTATGCTATTAGTCCAAGAATTTGAATTTGATTCCATGAAGATAATGATTCTTAACACACACATACTGTGTGGCACATAAATCTTTCTTATATTTCTGAAATTTCTGTTCATCCTTAAATTTACCATGCTCTTAGGAATTCCTTGTTTTTCAAACAAGACAGATAGTCTTCATTTACTAGCAAGAATGTTAGACAAAGGGGCAAGTTTCCCAAGTTTCGGTCCAGAATTAACACCCAAAGCTGTGGACTCTGGGAAACCTGTTTCCTGGCCTTCAGTGTCTCATCTGTGAAAGAAGGATGGACCAGGTGATTCTTAAGGTACTTCCCAGTCCCAACAGTCTATGAAATATATTCATTTCTAAAGAGGTTTGATCTTATCCAGAGATAAGGCAAAATCAGAAAATTAGACCTTCTCCTTGCAGTTATTCCAGAAAAGCTTTCTTATCACCATCAGAATGGCCACCCAACTGGAAATCCATTTCCCTCACAGAAATCACAGAGAACACATCTCTCTTAAACCCCCACCCTTACCTTCCTGATGTATCAAATCTTGGAAAAATATTTAATTCCAACTCCCATAGCTGGTTCCTTACAGAAACACCAACAAATATGGCGAGTGAGCCAAGGCCTCCATGGACTGGTCCCAACCTGTCAATGAACCAACTATGGGACCTGAGGTACACACTCCCAAAGCACAGTGTCTTACCAGATTTGGAGGCCATGTCTGCATCAAATTGATCACAGCACAGCTAATAGCTTCCGTGACACTCGGGAAAAGATCCTCCTGCCATTTTTATGCTCTTATGGAGAGACTGAATTTTGTCCTGAGTACTCTACACTTGTTTTTATGTAGAACCTTCTGGAAGAATGAAAGCGGTGGACCGAGTTTTCTGCAATTCCCTGACTTTTCTCCCTCTTCCCCAAGAGCGGCTCAATCAACTACTGGAGATGCATGGGTCAGACTGTCCTGGGATGTCTGAGCCACCTGATTTTGTGTCGGCTTAGCTCTTCCCAACATGGAGAACCTGGAGCTAATGGGAGTCTTGGAGGCAAATTAAGCTCACATCTTATGCTGGCATTTGTAATAACCAAGAGAGGAAATGTTGGCTCTGCTTAGACAAGTGTCTATGACTTTATGAAAGCAGATTAAAAAAAACATTGGAAGGACACCTGGGTGGCTCAGTCAGTTAAGAGTCAGTTACTCTTGATCTCAGCTCAAGAATTGATTTCACCGTCATGAGTTCAAGCCCTGTGCTGGGCTCCATGCTGGACATGGAGCCTATTTAAAAAAAATAAAAATCAGAGAAAAATTTGGCATGTCTCCAAAGCCAGGGACTTCCAAAGGAGAGAGAGCTCATCACGGTTATAAACGATCCTAAATGAGGAAGAGGCAGTAAGGAAAACAGTGTGCATAGGGCTCCATCTGATGGCCTCACATTTAAGTGGGTGTGTGCAAAAGCTGTGAAACCTCATGAAAAAACAAATATGATACTGTGGGCTGGGGCTAGAGAATAGTGTGGCAAAGTCAACTGCAAAGACGAAGCACAAGCTATTGGAAGTCAAGAAGCAGTGTAGGAAGTATTAGGAGCCCTACGTGTGAAGCCTGGCTTAGCCACTTCCGTGCTGGGTCACTCTGAGTCTGTTCCCTCATCCATAAAATGGGCAGTAACAAATAAAACAGATAATAAGAATACCGGTGAGAGTTAAACGAGTTTGTACATGTGAAGTGCTCAGCAGAGCACTTAGAGTCTATAGAGAGAAATGGAAGCCATGACTATGGTGTTTCCAAGGTTCACCCAAAGGGATTTCCTCCTGCTTCACTCTGTTCAAAGCCCGTAGACAGAAAAGGGAGGAAAAGGCCCTGGTCCTTCATTGACAGACCCAGAGACTAAATACAGAATCACTTCGCAGCGGCTTTCCTTCTTTTGTTTCCTTTGACAACACGGATACTCTTACAAACAACAACAACAACAAAAATAGAGTAAGATAGAGATGGGGGATGAAACCCAGAGGAATGAAGCAAGGGAAGGGGAGCACTGGTTGCCCAAAGGGTCTTCAGCCCTCGTGGGGAGATGCATCCGATCCCACGACAGTGAAGGAAGGTTCAGAAGTGATCATGGAACTGTGCTGGGTCACCTCTGGGAAAGTCGGAAGATGAGAAAAAGAGCAGAGGACGTACTTTGTGTTCAAAAAAAGCCTTGAAAGGTATCTTGATGCTTTGAGTAATTTCCTCTCCCATCTCTAGGTAGACGTGTGGGTTATTGAACCTCAGGGAATAAAATTTCTCCACGTTCCTGACACATTTGATGGCCATTTTGATGGTGTTCCAGTCATATCTAAAGGACGGCAGAAGGTATGGTAACTTGCTTGTTGCCAGGACTCTTAAGTGCTCACTAGCTCAGGGGTTCTTCGCCCCTCCTGGGCTCTGGGGAACAGAAAAGCAGTCAGGTGGGAAACTCTGTGAAGGAACAGAGATCCCTGAGCGAAATCTATCGTTTCCTTGCCTCTGGACCAGTGACTGTCCCTTTTGGGGCCCCCTTCCCCCAAGTCATGTGCTTGAACATTGTTAAAAGACAGCTTTTAAACAATGAATCTTGGAACACTGGGGAAGAAAAAAAGACAGCTTTCACATAACACGTGGTGGATTCTCACTAGTCCCAGCAAGAGATGTTCAGCCTCATTCTCTTTGCTTCCTGACCAATAGTAGCCAACAGCGGAGGGGTCAAACTCCTCTAAGAACCTTTTCACAAACCCTCGTGCTGGTCACCATGTCTCTGATGGGGGAAGGGAGGAATTCTTTGAGTATCTTGAGAAGTGCTCGCACCTGGGCAGCCGCACCCCTTCACGTGCCCGGCCACTGTCACTTGCATTGGGAATGGGACTTCTGATGCTGCCTGGGGGCGGGCTGGCCATCAAGCCAAGGGCAATACCTGTCCCTCTGTGTGCACAGGAGGGTGTCAGCCCCCCATCTCAGGAGGGAGAGCACAGAGACTGGGCTCTGATGTCACTGTTCTTTCCAGGCACACGTGTCCTTCAAGCCCTCGGTGGCACAGCAGAGAAAATGCTCCAACTGCTCCGAGACTGCAGTAGACGGAGAGCTGGTGGTGATGTATGACGTGAACAGAGAAGAGAAAGCAGGGGAACTCGAGGTGGGTAAAAACAGTCTTGAGGATGGGGCGCCTGGGTGGCTCAGTGGGTTAAGCCTCTGCCTTCGGCTCAGGTCATGATCTCAGGGTCCTGGGATCGAGCCCCAAATCAGGCTCTCTGCTCAGCAGGGAGCCTGCTTCCCCCTCTCCCTCTGCCTGCCTCTCTGCCTACTTGTGATCTCTCTCTCTCTGTGTCAAATAAATAAATTGAATCTTTAAAAAAAAAAAAAAACAATAAAAAAACTGTCTCGAGGAGAACCACCATGTTGAAGCCAAATGAAGGTTTCTTGCGGAACAAGCTCCCTACTTCTGGGTGGCTCCCAGCTGCAGAGGCAAGTGTCCAGTTACAGAGAAGGGACTAAAATCCTATTTCCTTAAATGTTACTAAGCCTCATCTTTCCATGTCAAGAAAACCAAACGGAGCATCATTGAGTTTCATGTCCTTGTCCCAGAAGGGTACTTCTGGACCTTATATGAAGTATGGGAAGAAAATCACCAAATGGGAGTTTGGGGTCACCTATGAGGGCCCTTTGCTATTAAACTATCAAAGAAAGCAGAGAGGTTATGGGGCTGGGTGGATGGAACAAGCAAGAGGAGGATCTGGGCAAGTGGTGAATTCCAGGGCAGTGTTCACCGTGAGATTTCTTCAGTTTCCTTTCCCCCTTTGTCGCATCTCAGGTGCATGTCTGGGTGTCCCTTGTGCTGAGGTAAGAGCCCTTAGAGGGTGTCCAAAGCCCGTGCTTCTGTCCAGGACAAGGAGATAGAGAAGTGGCCACAGCTACACATTCACCGGGCAGGCATTGTACTGTCCCGACAGAAGCAACCAAAGGACAGTGGAAAGAGACCTAGGAGAGCCGGGCGCTAGAGTCTGGAGCCGAAGACAAAGACAGTGATCCGGAATCCAGCGGGAGCAGCCTTCTAGTAATTTCAAGAACAATCTAAACTTCCTAGAAGGCTGATAAAGGTCCTTCATGATCCGTCTTACTGACTCTCCACTCTAATTCCTTGAATTCTTGAATTCTATAGCCCTCGTGGTGCTGAACCACTTACAGATCCCCTCCCTAGTGTGCCGTATTTTCTCGCCCTGGTCTGGAACTCTCCTCCCCACTCCTACCTGCACCCCCCAACTCTTCCCAAGTCCCACGCTCACAGACCAACTCCAAACTCATGCTCAAGTCCAGTGTAGATTCCATTTCCGTGGGAAAGAGGCCCCCACCCGAGTCAGATGCATGGCCACTGGGCATTCCTGAAGTCCTTTATTTTCCTGATCCCAGCACCTAACACTGCTGCAGTCGTCTCTTTGCTTGTCTGGATCCTGGGTGGCAGAGACTCTCTGTGAGGGCAGAGACTCTGCCCGTTTGGCCGTTGGCTAGCAGTGTGCCTGAAAGGCAAGCTCTCCATGGAGACTGGCGGATGGAGGGGAGCGAAGTGAAATGCCCTGCGGAGTGAAACTACCCAGAAGGCTTGGACTTTCCCAGTAGAGGAGTTGGGGAGATGAGGAAGGAGGAAAGAGAGATGTGGCTGGGCACTGAGCCTCGCCTTTGTGGCCAGCATGCCTCCTGCTCCCCGTGGCCTCTCTCTTAGTGCCTAGAGCCTCGTCTTCCTGCATGCTAAACACTGTGTTCTGTTTTCCAGGTATTTAATGGATATTTTGTGCACTTTTTCGCTCCGGAAAACCTGGATCCAATTCCCAAAAACATCCTCTTTGTCATTGATGTCAGTGGCTCCATGTGGGGAATAAAAATGAAACAAGTAAGTACCTCCTTGTTGGGAGGGGTGCTCAGGGCTCTCCACCTTCTTTGATCCCCTCCCAACATGGCAGACATTCAATGCACCTTCCCCC
>CM053611.1:2820093-2887829 GCA_028646535.1 Procyon lotor
GTTTCTCTCTGTCAAATAAATAAAATCTTTAAAAAAAAAAAATCTTTAAAAAAAAATTTTAAAAAAAGTGTCTTCAGATGTTACCAGATGTCAAAAAAAAAAAAAAAAATTGACCAAAAACATTAAAAAGAAAATCCTTGCCCATATGGAGCTTATGGTGCTTATGGAGCTTACGTTCTATGAGAAGATGGGGACAGAGAATAAACAATAAACATAATAAGTCATTTAAAAGTATCTTCGGGGCGTCTGGATGGCTTGGTCAGTTAAGCATCCAACTCTTGGTTTTAGCTCAGGTTATGACCTCAACATTGTGAGATCGAGCCCCACATCGGGCTCCTGCTTAGCGCAAAGTCTACTTGTCCCTCTTCCTCTGCTCCTCTCCCTGATCTCTCTCTCTCTCTCTCTCTCTAAAATAAAGAACTAAAATCTTTTTTTAAAAAAAAGATAAGTAAAGGTATCTTCAGTGCTGGTGTTACAAGAAAGTTTTTCGGGATTTTTTGTTGGTTGGCTTTTAGAGGAGTGTTATTACAATCGGGAGTGCCAGCTCCAGGGGATTAAGATTTTAGACAGGTTTGCCATCTAAGTTGGTGCTTTTGTTGAGAGGAGCTGGAGGAACCCTTTAGAAGGCGTGGGGGAAGGCACGCAGGTCTTCGGGGCAGACCCCTGGAGTCTGGACAACAGCTATGAGACAAAAGTGTGCCAGGCATGTTCAAGGAGCAGAGAGCAGCCCAGTGGGGAGGGAGAAGGAAGGGACCAGACAGATGACATGGAGCCCCTTGGAGCTCCTGAGAACCTTGGCTGTCACTTGGAGAGGAATGGAGGGCAGCTGGGCGGTTAGGGGAAGAAAGGGTACGGTCTGACGGGCTGTGAAGTCCATCTCTGGCCACTGCGTCAAGAACAGCCTGGCATGCCGGTGAGGGTGGGGACTGGGAGGCCACAAAAGCAGCTATGGAAATAACCCAGGCAAGGGATGATGGCGGCGTGGACCAGAGTGGCAGTAGTGGGTGTGGCAAGAAGCAACAGAATTTTGGACTCTATCTGGAAGGTAGAATGAACAGCATTTCCTAAAGCTGTGAGATGTGAGAAGAAAATAAGACCTTAAGATGATCTGAGCTCTTAGCCTAAGCCATTGGAAGGAGGGATGAGGGTTGCCATCAATGAGCTGGAAAAGACGGGCAGAATGAGACTTCGTGGGGGGTACCGGGGGCTTGGTCTTGGACATGTGAAGTTGGAGATGCCTGTTCAATGGAGGTCAGTGAGGCACTTCCACAGCCTCACTGTGTCACTTCCACAGTGAGGCTGTGGAAGTCTGGTTTTCAAAAATGAGATCTTGGGATGTACGAGTAGGACCCACCAGTTTGTGGGAGATGTATTTACAGCAATGAGACTAGCTGAGAACACCCGGGAGCAAGTGTAGATAGAGAGGACCATGAGTGAACCCTAAGGGATTGATCGAGAATTCGGAGAGAAGAGGAGGAACCAGAAAAGAAAGAAGAGTGAGAAAAGGCAACAGTTGAGAGGAAGAGAAAACCCAAGAGAGTCTGAGGTTCCGGAAGAGAACAAGGAAGTCGTATTAAGGGGGAAGGGGTAAGCAGTTGTAGATTGAGTCTGATAAGAAGTGAGAATAGTCCACTGGATTTGACAACATGAAATGCACTGTGACCTTGACAAGGGCTATTTTAAAGAGTCCTGATGGTGAAAACATGAACAAAGAGGAATTGAAAGGGAATAGGAAGAGAAGATTTGCAGATAGTGTGTTTGGGCCAATCTTTCAAGGAATTCTATTGCAGAGGGAGATGGGTATGAGTACAAGTGAGGTTTTTATTTTATTGTTTATTTGTTCATTTATTTTTTAAAAGATTTTATTTTTATTTATTGGCTGGAGAGAAAGAACACAAGCACGGGGAGCAGCAGAGGGAGAGGGAAAAGCAGGCTCTCTGCTGAGCAAGGAGCCCAATGCAGGACTCTATCCCAGGATGCTGGGATCATGTCCTGAACCGAAGGCAGATGCTTAACCGACTGAGCCACCCAGGTGCCACACGAGTGAGGTTTTTAAAGGGCTGAGAAATAACAGCATGTTTTTATAGTTGTGGAAATGCACCAATAGAGGAGGAAAATTCTGAATGTAGGAGATGCAAGGGCCAGTTGCTAGAGCCATGAGTAGATGAGAGAGAATGGAAGCTAGTTCACCAGTGGATGGATGTGCATTCGATAGAAATACTGCTGTTCTCCTCGGTTACCAGACAGGAAGCTGGGACTCTGTGGGTGTTTTCTTCTGATTGCTTTAATTTCTCAGTGAAGTTGGACTCCAGGTTGTAAACTGAGACAGGAAGAGGGAGGTGTTGGTAGTTTGGAAAGAAAGGAGATGAGAAATAGTAATTTAAGAGAGGTTGAGTTGCTGGACTTGAGAAATACATTTAATTTCTAGGTACTACTAAAGGGCCACCTGAAGTTTGTGATTCTTAACTAAAAGTGAGACTAGTCACAGTGGTTGTGCATAACAAAATAAATAGTAAAAGTTTAAGTATCGAAATGCAGACAATACATGTTTAGGATAAGTGAGAAATGGGTCAGTGTTGACAAGAGGTTTTCTGGAAGAAGGAGAGTTTGAGTTGGTACTTGCAAGATGATAGAATGAATGTCTGGTCTTCCTCCTTCCTTCAAGGGCTGAGAGCTTAAAAGGACCCTTCATTCTGTTTTGAAATAGACAGTGGAAGCCATGAAGACCATATTGGATGACCTAAGAGCTGAAGACCAATTCTCTGTGGTTGACTTCAACCACAATGTTCGAACCTGGAGAAATGATTTAGTCTCAGCCACTAAAACACAGATTGCGGATGCCAAGAAGTATATTGAGAAAATCCAGCCCAGTGGGGGTGAGTGACTTTACCTTAGAGCCCAGTGAGAAACGTTCACGGGGTTCAAATCTTCATTCATTTAGGAGGTATCACTCCCTCCCGCGGTGGTCTTTGCCTGGCCTGCAAGGGCCTGCCTTAAATAACACGTGCATTATTATTCCATGATGAATGTAAATTTCTTGAGAAAGTACGAGGCATAACTCATCCCACACAAGTTTGCAATCATCCCAATCTTTCTCAGGAAAGGTCAGCAAGTGACACTAGCCTTCTTACTACTTTCATAGCATAAAACGCCACTGTCCCCAGACCAGTGTCTCAGCATGTCAGCAAGGCTGATTGAGGGACCTTCAATTTGGTGTTTAACAAAACGACAGAGAGATGCTTTGAAAGGACGAATTCATCTTCAAGGGAATAGTTTACTACAAAGTGAATATTTTACTCTGCTGGGGAATCTTGCCCAGCGTGGGGGAAACTTGTGTCGCTTGGAAAACCATCGAAGGACTTGGGTACTGAGTAAAATGACTCGTGAGTAATCACCAGACAGACGAGCCTGAATCCAGGATGTGACGGTTTTTGTGCAAAGAGAGTACACGACGCAACAACGCATACTGTTACCTTAACAGGCACAAATATCAACGAAGCCCTCCTGCGCGCCATCTTTATTTTGAACGAAGCCAATAGTTTGGGAATGCTGGACCCTGAGTCAGTCTCTCTGATCATTTTGGTTTCCGACGGCGACCCAACAGTAGGCAAGTAGCACTTCAATGACAAATGTTTTGTGACAAATATTTTGTGAGAAATGCTTTACTCTTGCCTCAAATGGGAAATCTGCTGGCAGTTGCCTGAGTTTCTAAACCACTGTAGCCCCGTGTTTTCTACAAGGAGGCTTCTTTGGACTTTGGAACTCTCACTACCTGCCCCCCTGAAACCCAGCCCCAGAGATTTTGGGGTGATGCTCTTGAGAACACCCTTTTCGCCTCCACAATGTGGGGAAACTTGAGTAATATACGCTATTGCATTTATTCTCTCAACGTAAAGTATGTGAGGTGACGTACGGGAGTGTGTGGGGTGAGCACATCTGTCCCCAGACCCCAGGACACCTCTGGAGCCCGCAGTAACACATTCCATCCTTCTCCACAGTCCCCCAGTCCCTCACAGCAACGGGAGAAATGACTTCTTTCTGATACATCGTGTATGTTACGCATTCTTTGCCACAAAATAGCCCCCTGTCCCCTGGCTTCTGTCATGTGCTGTTACTTTACCTGCTTCACTTGTGTCTTTTATGGCAAACCCAAGAGTGCGTGCTAGATTGTGCTGTGGTCTGTCACGTAGACAAGGACGGTGCCCGACGCTGCTCAATGGAAAGAAGACGAGTGGGCCAGTCAGCATAGTGGCCGCTAGAGTTTTAGACGAAAAGCAACCCTTCGGTTAATAGCGAGACTAGAATGGAGACTTTACGTAGTATTTGTGGTAGATTTGTGGTAGATCTGGTAGTATTCGTGGTAGATTCAGGGTTTCTTCCCTCTCAGAGCAGGTTACTTTTAAAATTCGATTTGCGGCGCACCTGGCTGCCTCACTGGATGGAGCGTGTGACTCTTGATCTTGAGGTTGGGAGTTCGAGCCCCACAATGGGTGTAGAGATTACTTTAAAAACATAAAATAAACTCTTGAAAAAAATAAAAGTAAAAAAGTTCAATTTGTGAATAGAATCATAAGGAAGAAAAGGAAGCATAGCAGAAAATTAAGTCTGCTTCTTATCTCTGTCCCTTAACCATCCAGTTCCCGTCCCTGGAGGCAGTCTTTGGTTAGCAATTTGTTGTGTATCTTTCCAGAGATATTCTGTGCATATGTGTATATTCCATACACACATATACACATTTATATGTGAATACACACACACACACACACACACACATACACATGTATATGCATGCAAATACATCCTACATGTACCAATTTTTACATTGTTTTCCCCCTTAAAAATGTATCTGTGAGATCATTCAATATAGATGCATAGAGTTACCTTGCTCTGTTTAATAACTACATAGTTTCACAGTATCTCCCAGCTTGAATGTATCAGCAGTTAACAACCTCCCTTACTACTGCGCACTTGTTTTCCATCTGCTGCTACTCCCAGTAACGTAGCTCTGTGCCAATGCCCACACATTATCCCCGTTTGTGTGAGAGCAGCTGTAAGAGAAAACCCCTAGGAGTTGAGGCTCTGGGTCAAAGGGTAAGTGCATTTTTCATCTGACAAATTTTGCTAAACCGCCCTCCGCGGATTTTCCAAAAACATTATAACATTGCCCCTCATTCTCTTCCTCTCTGTTGTCACCAACTTTAGGTGAACTGAAATTGTCGAAAATTCAGAAAAACGTGAAGCAGAACCTACGAGACAATATCTCCTTGTTCAGCTTGGGGATAGGATTTGACGTTGACTATGACTTTCTGAAGAGACTATCCAATGAAAACCGTGGAATTGCTCAAAGGATTTACGGAAACCAGGACACAGCCTCCCAGCTCAAAGTAACACCTGTTTTCTGTTCTTTCTTCCCCCTTCACTCAAAGTCATTCTACTCACCCAATTTAAGTCACAGTTGTCATCGTTTCAGCTACGTTCGGCCGTGACAATCAGAAAGTGCTGGATGCCTTTCTCACCTCACCTCGCATGTGTATTTGTTCTGCATGGACAGTGAGATGGGAAGCCGGAGGGGGATGGGCACACACTTCCCTACTCCCTGAGCAAGTCCCCCCGGGCATCATCACAACCTCTGGGTTCTCCAGTCCTCCTTCCCATCACGGTCATTGTTTCCCCTTCAGGGTGTGTTGGCATCTCGGTATCAACTTTTTATAATGCAACGCAGGTCAAATGATAGCCTCTAAGTGTCTTTGAAGGAAAAGGAGAGAAATTACTTGTTTAGTTTGACTAAATGGATAAGAAAAAGACGTAGGAGAAGAAGAACATACTTTATCCCACCCTCTATCAATTGGGTCCAGGGCAGGCACCATATTTAAAGTTCAGAACAGGAAAGGGGTAGGGGATAATTTGGGAATATCAACCCAGCTGACTTTTCTTCTTAAGAGTATTTATGAGCTTATGCTGGTCATAAAAAAAAAAAAAATGCTGGGTTCTCAAGTCCTGGATAACATTCTTAATAATTTTTTAGTTTCTCCCTATCTCAGTTCATCTGATAATTGTGAGACTTTTCCTTGTCCCATAGCTTTCCACAGAGAGTCTGTGAAAATAAAAAGAGAAAACAGCTAACCACTTGAGGGATCTCAACATAAAGTGCCTTAGGGGCACCGGGATGGCTCAGTCAGTTGAGCGTCTGACTCTTGATTTCAGCTCGGGTCATGATCTCGGGGTTGTGAGATTGAGCCCCACGTCAGGTTCCGAGCTGGGTGTGGGGTCTGCTTAAGATGCGCGCTCTCTCTCTCTCTCTCTCTCCCCCCCTCTGCCACCCTCATCTTAAAAAAGTGCTTCAGACCAAAGAACTAGTCGGACAATAATGATTTCTGTTTTTTGTGAATTGTAGAAATTCTACAACCAGGTCTCTACTCCACTGCTCCGGAATGTTCAGTTCAACTATCCCCACTTGTCAGTCTCAGATGTGACTCAGAACAGTTTCCACAACTATTTT
Organism: Procyon lotor; assembly: GCA_028646535.1. Taxonomy (NCBI): domain Eukaryota; kingdom Metazoa; phylum Chordata; class Mammalia; order Carnivora; family Procyonidae; genus Procyon; species Procyon lotor. The sequence continues at coordinate 2,826,593 of CM053611.1, forward strand.
GGAGGCTCTGAGATCGTGGTGGCAGGAAAATATAACCCTGAGAAATTGGAACAATTACAGAGCATCATCACGGCCACTTCGGTACTTCTAATTATCTCCTTAGTTCTAAAACTACTAACCGGTCCGTCTTGCATATTAACAGGTTGATATCTTGCATCCCAAGAATCTTGCATGCTGAATAAAAGCGATAAAGTGAAAGGGAAGCATAAGAATGTCTATGCTGTGGTCTCCAAACCATTCTGCCAATCCTTCCCTTCTCATCCCAAAGCCAATCTCTTTTTGTAGTCTTTTGAATTATTTTGCACTTCCCTTGAGGTCACATAGCATCCTGATTCGCTCACAGTAGATATGAACAATGTGGATTGATTAACCATAGTTCTCCCGATGTCTTTCAACTGAATCTTCCATCATCCAGGCCAACACGGAGTTAGTCTTGGAAACTCTGGCCCAAATGGACGACTTGGAGGATTTTCTGTCCAAAGACAAGCATGCGGATCCTGATTTCACCAGGAAATTGTGGGCCTATCTGACAGTCAACCAACTTCTAGCTGAGCGGTAAGAAGAGTAGACATAGCAGGGATTTGCGAAAGTAAGAGGTTTGCCTTGACTGTTTTTCGGTGATACACAAAAGGGACTTGGAACCAAGAAAGGCAGCAAATTAATTCGGGATTTGGATTGTCAATTTCCACTGGTTCCAAGCACTTTAAGTAAAGCCGAGTTCACTTGTTTTTCTTTTTCATTGAGGTCAGTATACACGAAGTGGGTGAAGTGGATGATTTGATGAATTCTTAGATGCGTCACCCATGTAATAATCACTGCCCGGATCGTTATAGGACACTTCTGTCCTCTCCGAAGGGTCCCTTGTCCTCCCTCCCTCAGAATACCCACACCCCCTGCTGTAGAAATCACTGTCACCATCAATTAGTTTTCTGTGACTGAACTTCTTGTAACGATCCAAGCTGTATTCATCCGTTTCTGGCTTTGTCCATTCAGCATACTGTCTGTGAGACTGATGGGGTTGCTGGGAGTGTCAGTGGTTCATTTGCATATACTTTGGAAAAACTTATTGCCTGATAAGGGATATTTACGATTCTGCTATCTCGTAAGGACGGGTCCGTAATGGCTGTCTCTCTCACCTCTGGCTTCTCAGCCGACCTGCACTTAACCAAGACCGTTTAAAAACTACACTTCTGGGCAATGCACAGCTCTTGGACCACGTGCAGCAGAATAACACAGCAGGTGCTGAAGAAGAAAATCACCATTCCCCGAGCCCCATCCCACCTATCACATCAGATTCCCAGGGAGATAGAGCAGAGTCTTCACAACTAGGTCAGGAAGACACGAAATACGGTTGAATGACTGTACGCAGAGAAAATCCGTGATGTCAGGAAGATTATGAAGCAGACGCGAGGCCGTAGCTGGGGCTCTACACTGAACAAGAAGCATCCTTGCCCCTTTTCACCGAAGCATCCTGGGTACATTCCCAGCAAAATTACAGATACACAGCGTGTTGCTGAAGTTAGTGATTTTTCAGGAGTGGTCCCTGGAAAACAGATCAGTGGTTGCCGGGGATTAGGAGGGCAGGATGACCAGGCAGAGTCCAGGGGATTTGTTAGGGCAGTGTAAGTGTCCTGTACGATAGTACAATCGTGCACACATGTCACCACGTGTTTATCAAAGCCCATAGAATGTGCACCACCAGGAACGACCATAATGTAAACCATGGACTTGGGCGATGATGAAATGTCAGCGTAGGTGGGCAGGGGGGTGGTGTAGATAATGGGGAGACTGTGGTGTGTGGGCACAGGGAGTATCTGGGAAATCTCTGTCCTTTCTCCTCCATTTTACTGTGAACCTAAAACTATCTGAAAAATAAAGTCTATTAAGAAAAAATCCTTCAGGGGCACCTGGGTGGCTCAGTCGTTAAGCATCTGCCTTTGGCTCAGGTCATGATCCCAGGGTCCTGGGATCAAGCCCCCGCATCGGGCTCTCTGCTCCGCAGGAAGCCTGCTTCTCCCGCTACCATTCCCTCTGCTCGTGTTCCCTCTTTATTGTGTTTCTCTCTGTCAAATAAATAAAATCTTTTAAAGAAAGAAAGAAAGAAAGAAAGGAGGGAGGGAGGGAGGGAGGGAGGGAGGGAGGGAGGGAGGGAAGGAAGGAAGGAAGGAAGGAAAGAAAGAAAGAAAGAAAGAAAGAAAGAAAGAAAGAAAGAAAGAAAGAAAGAAAGAAAGAAAGAAAGAAAGAGAAAGAAAGGAAAAGTCTTTTGGACTGCATGGCTAAATAAAATCCTGGCTTCTTGGAACCAGTTAGCCCTCTTTTATCTGCGGTCCCCAGGGTCCCGGCTGAGCCCAGAGGTGGTATGGGGTGTGGGACAAAGTGCAGTAATGTTCTCCAATGCCTCTGTTTCCCCAACACAGAAGCCTGGCTCCTACAGCTGCTGCCAAAAGGAAAATTACAAAAACAATCCTGCAGATGTCTCTGGAACATCACATCGTGACCCCGCTCACCGCGATGGTGATTGAGAACGAGGCAGGGGACGAGCGCATGCTGGCAGATTCTCCCCCACAAGACCATTCCTGCTGTGCAGGTCCGTGCATCTGTCTCGTGGAGAAATAGGACGGGGTGGCTTCCTTAGCCTGTGCCGGGGTCTCCCAGCCTCTGCTCCCCTCCCCCCGCAGCCCGCCTCCTGCTCCCAGCCCTGGGCTCCCGCGTGTCCGACCTCTTCCTGCCAATTTACTTTGGGGTAGTTTGTTGCTTAGAACTTTTGCTCACTTAAGTCCTAAAGGAATTTTGAAGACCTAAGTACCCCTGCACACATTGTTTAAAGCAACATTTAACCATTTTTCACCACACTTAAGTGGTTACAATGAATTTAATTTGGGACACATTGTAAACATTGAACTTTTTAAAAGAGATTATTTGCTTATTTATTTGTCAGAGAGAGAGAGAGCGAGAGAGAGCACACAGGCTTAGGGAGCGGCAGGCAGAGAGAGAAACAGGTTCCCTGCTGGCAAGGAGCCCGATGCAGGACTCGATCCCAGGACCCTGAGATCATGACCTGAGCTGAAGGCAGACGCTTAACTGAGCCACTCAGGGGTCCCAACATTGAACTTTTAAAATAAACCTATTGCTTCGCTGTTGTAAGTGTATCAAATGATATGGAACCCCTAACTTGGTACTCTTCATCACCCATTTAAAAAATACATGAGCAAACTCCATTTTAATTATCGCAAATTTTGTATTGTTTTTTTTTTTTTTAAAGATTTTATTTATTTGACAGAGAGAAACACAGCGAGAGAGGGAACACAAGCTGAGGGAATGGTAGCGGGAGAAGCAGGCTTCCCGCCGAGCAGGGAGCCCGATGTGGGGCTCGATCCCAGGACCCTGGGATCATGACCTGGGCCGAAGGCAGATGCTTAACGACTGAGCCACCCAGGTGCCCCTATTGTTTTTTTTTCTAGTTGAACTGATATTTCCATTCCTGGCAGAATTACATCTCAGTGTAAAACACTGCGATGCCAGAAAGTCTTTTACTGATCGCCCCGTTCCTCTGCAAGAAAAATGTTTACAAATTTAAATTTTTTTCTTTATCTTGGGACCCTTAGATTCTGAGTATTCAAAATTTTTTTCTAGATTGAGTTTTATTAAAACCTACTACAAGTAGATAATTGGTCAAAATAATATACATGGATTATAAATTTGATATCCCTAAGTAAAATTTTTTTTGAAAATCGTGTCTTAATGAGAAAAAAATGTGACTGAGTATTTTTTTTTAGTATCTATGGGTAAATGTTACTTATCAACAGATTCAGTGTCTTTTCTACTTTAAAAAAATTTTGGAGGTGCCTGGCTGACTCAGTCGGTGAGGCGTGTGACTCTTGATCTTGGGGTTATGAGTTTGAGCCCCCGGTTGGGTGTAGAGATTACTTAAAAATAAATTAAAAAAAATTTTTTTTAATAGTCTGGGTCCTGATAAATCTTGTCGACACAGGTAAATGGATGGAATGGAATGCACTCCACTCACAACTTCATCAAAGTCATGTGAAAAACTGACTCAGGAGCTAGCTTGCAACAATTATTTTTAATGATTTAACACGTGATACTTCGGGTCCTACCTCAACTCTGTTTAAAGCAAAGCATCGGAAACCGTCTGACTTGCAAGCGGATTTGTGTCCCTTGCAATGGACTGGAGTCATTCCAGTTTTCGGCACTACACCAATTTCCCCAGAAGGTTTTTGGTGAAAGAGCCTGCCTTCTGCTTCTCAAGCAGAAGAAAGGGGATTTCTTAGGAAAAGTACACGTGGAAGCTGAGAACCTTGAAATTGCTACAAAAGCCCCCCGTGATTTCCATGTCCTGTGGAAGGTCCTCAGGTCTGCTCAGGGACACACGTGCCAGGTTTAGAAGATGTTGGCTTATCACCTTCTCCTTGCCTTCCCTTTCTCAGGAACTAGTCCTGTTGAAAGTCTGAAGAATACCCTGGAGGGACTGCTCTCTACATTTTTAACTTTGACCAAGTGAGACGCCATATTTACCACAGCGGCCCAGGGGGCAAGGAGCTCTTTCTTCTGACGTCCCAGTTACAAGAGCCTGGGGCCCCGCAGCTGATTTATCTGGGCAGAGACTTGTCCTAGATAAACTGGCTTTGATAAGTGGAACCGCCCCTTGTTTTCTCCAAGACAGGAAGACTGCCCGTATATCAGAAAGCAAAATGAACTTGCTTCAACCAGTAGGGAAAACTAGTGGGTCGAGGAACTGAATGGTTTAGATTGTTGTTTGGTGAGGAAATAGGAATGGATCCAGGCAGAGGCTGACCGTAACCCGGGGCGTCTCCAGGGGGCTGGCCTGGACGTCCCCCCTCTCCCTGGCCTGGGCTGAAGACTCGGGGCCCTTCCCCCGCCTCCGTGGGGCAGATCCCACAGCCCGGGTCCCAGACTCTGCGGAGATCCCTCTGGCGGGCCCACACAGCGTAATGATAGGAGGAGCTGGGAGAGAGAAAATTCTGGATTTTATGGGGGAATTTAATTTTATGGGGGAATTTAATTTTATGGGGGGAATTTAATGGGGGAAAGCCTTAGCCGAGAACCTCCACGGTCTGCATAACACAGATTCTGGAAGTTGTAAGAAATCTCCGTGGAAAAGTAAGCTTGGGAACTAACGGCCGTGGGTTTTTCCACACAGGTGCCCTGTATTACGGCAGCAAGGTTGCTCCGAGTTCGGTTCCATCTTGGGTCAACCCTTCCCCAACACCGATGATCCCAATGCCGGTGCTGGGAGCTCAAGTGCTCGAGGCGACCCCTCCCCCACATGTGATGAGAGGTAAGAGGCCTTTACCGCGGCTTTCACATCCTAGCTCCCTATCGGGTCACAATCCTGTGGAGCATTCATAGATGTTAAAAAAAAAAAAGTCCTGGTAAACCAGTTGACTTCTACAGGTATCGTTGACCCCCATTAACAGAAGATGAGTCCGTGTGTTAATCAGCTTGGGCCACCATAACCAGACACCCTCGCCTCGCTGGTCTAAACGACAGGTGTTTATTTCTCCCAGGTCTAGAGGCAGGAAGTCCAAGATCAAGGTGCTAGCTGGGTTAATTTCGTTTTCTTGGCTTGTACACAGCAGGCATCTTCTTGTGTGTTCATGTGACCTCTCTGTGTGTGCCCCGCAGAGAGGAAGGCTAAGCTGTCCCGTGTCGCTTCTCAGCAAGGCACAAATCCCATTACGGGGCGCTGCCTCCAGACATCGTCGTGTTGGTGGTTAGGGCTCCAACACATGAAACTTGGGGGTACTACCCAGTCCAGAGCACTCCGTCTCCAGCTGGGTGAGGTGAACCCTTCGGAATGGAAGAGAGGCTCCTCTCAGGCCAGGGGGGCCCACGGGGTATTGATGGAAAGAACATTCTCTTCGGAGATTGCGTGTGAGCTTAAGTAAGTTACTTAATGTTCCTGCGTGTTGAAAATAGGCATAATTACACTTAGGCAGTGAGGTTGTTGACTTTGTGAAACCATCTGAGAGGGCTACCACGTGACAGCCAATAAATAAAAGTGATTATTAAAGATCAGACGCTATTCATTTTATAATCAAAATAACTAATGTGGTTTCCCGTTGTTTCTCTACCCTTCCTCATCTGGTATTTGCCACCTTTCCCCCACTGAGATTACAGCTGCTGAGCAATTAGCTAGCCCCGTGTAGAAAGCCTGTGCACACTTTCCTTTCCTTCTTCTTTTCTTAGAAAGGAATACCTTTCAACATTCAGAGAGAGCACACCTCCGTCTCCCTATCGGAAGGTCCAGAGTACCAGCCCGATGTGGGCTATTTGAAATTTCAAGAGCAGAGTAGCCCCTGATGTTCCTAGAAGCGTGCAGCTTTTCTAGGCTGCCTGGAACATGGAACCTTCTAGCAAGAACTATTCTGTTAGAACTTACACCCCCCACTCAGCGAACACCGTATTGGAACAGAGAAAAGGGAGTGAGGAATTGATTTTTAGAATGAGTGCCACTCACCTCTGTGGCTTGTCTCTAAAATCATTCCTTGTGGGGCCAAACTGATTTGCTTCTTCGCTCTTATATCTGTGGCGATGCTTTATCCGGAGGCCTCTCCGCTGTCCTACCCGGCACGTCCAAGGACGGAGCTCCACGAAGGGCTCTGCACTGAGCGCTCAGTCCACAGTGGTAATTTAATTTCACGACCCTGCACACAAGGGGAGGGCATCCCTGTGTCAGGTAATGGTGCTGATGAAATGACCACCTTTACCGTGCCGAGTGACTCCCAGAGCAAGAGACAAGGGCAAGGACAGGTGCAGGCGCCCCTTCTGCTGGGGCTTTGCAAAACGAAGCTTCTATAGAAATATGTAGAGATAAAGTTAAGTTCGTTTTCTGTTTCTTTCCAGCAAGAATGCAGCGTTCCCCCTAAGTTTATATGGTCTGCTGGACGATGCAATTAAAGGGACAAGGTCTGCAGAGTCGGACATTTCTGGGGTCAGACTCTGCCCCGTGCCCAGACTCTGGAACCCCTCTAGGTCTCAGTGAGCCCACCTGTAAGACGGGGGTGGTGATAACTTGCGGGGTGGTGATAACGTCCGTTCCTGGTCCCTCGTGGAAGCACATACAGCCCAGGTCTTCAGGGATCTGTGATGTTAGTCATGGGAGCCCTCCATCTACATCCACCCTGATCTAAATGTACGGCTACAGACACTAATCTAAGTATGATGTTTCACCTCTGCTGTCTGGAATGGTTATCAATTCAGTAGGGCAGTACTGATCCCTGGTTACCCACCAGCGGGTCTGATTAATGGGACTTGGGTTAATTAAAATGGCAAAAACCAATCATGATCTCTAATAAAAGCCAGGTCCTTCAAAAAAATATTTTTAAAACACCCTACGTGTAAAGGAAGAGGCTATCATAATGAAATTATTTTTTTTAATTGAAAAAGAGACGAGAGAACTTTTGTTCTGTGTTTTAATGATGCCCTCTAGTGCCCAGCTCAGCATGAAATCGATTCACCAAGTACTTAGTGACCTCATCGCGGGAGTCTGGTAGGGTGAGGGGTGCAGGGAAGCACCAGACTGTATTCCTGTCCTGGGTTCCTTTATCTTCCAGTTCACGTTCTGAAACACACACTTGACCGTGGACAAGCCGATGTATAGAGAGGGTGGGACAGTGGGCTTGTCTTGGGACAGCTCAGCTGTGGTCCTAGCTCTGCCACGCTCTGCTTGCATCATGGGACCTCGGGCAGGCGACCTGTCCCGTGCGAGGACGTGACGAGACTTAGTGAATGTGTGCATGGGACTCTGTGCTAACATCTGGAAAACAACAGCCTCTCGACGCACGGACGCTTGCTCTTTCGGGTTTAATGTGAGAAAGATAACCACTGCGGATCTCAAGGCTCCGACCTTCCCGTCTCCCGGGCCTTCAGTCTGAATTCCTCCTCTGTGCTCACTACCTGACACCGTGGATCCATCCTCCCACAGGTCTCTGGAATCTTCCCTCCCGCGTCCGTCCCATTTCCCATTCAGTGGGACATCTCCTGCCTGGGTTGCTGCCATGCTTGCTGCTGACTGATCTTCCCATGTCCACTTCCCAGTAACTTAATTTAGGCCGTGACAAGTAATTTCCCCCCAAATCCAATCATAGCACATATTTTCCCCAAAACTTCCAATCACTTCCCAATCTAAAGCTCCATTCTTTGGCGTGGTGCTCCACCCGTCTCCATGACCCTCATATTAGGGTCACTTTTTCTACACTCTTCAAGAACCCGTGCCCTAGTTACATCGAGGTACTTTGCAAAGTGCCAACTTCTATAACTCTCCGCTGTGCACTCGGAATGAAATCTGTTTCTTCTGTGTCTTTTGCCTCTCCTAACTTTAAGGCTTTGTGCGAACTCCTTCACCAGGCCTTTCTCAACTGGCCAGGTGGGGCCGGTCACCCCTCGTCTTTACCCTCAGAGTGATTGGCTGGTGCCATTTTTGTGTCATTTATTTTATTCTCTCTTCCCTCAGTGGTTGAGTCTGTCTCTATGAAAGAAAAACTGTGAATGAAAAAAATTATTCACGATATTGATTAGAGCACGCCCAGTCGGGAAGACTGTAACTCAAGGGGGGCCGTTGCGATGGGTATGGGGACCCCCGCAATGGGGTCCTGCAGTTGGGTGGAGAAGATTGGACTGGGCTCCAAATACAGCGTAGCAACGTGGGTGCAAAAATCATTCGGAGAAAACATCAGGAGTAAGGGGGAGTCTGGCCAAACGGACCCAATGGGATTCTTGCTGAAGGCAGCCAGGTGATCAGATGTCCCCTGGAGGGTGGCGGGGGCTGAGGAACCCAGTTAGATATCCACGGTGCTCAGTTGGGAGGGTGGGGATTCTAGCTAAACCAACCTAAAGGATTCTTGCTAAAATTGGACAGTGCAGAGACAAACATGTCCCAAAAGTTGAGGCCTAGTTGAAAAGGTTGGGGGAGCCCAAGTGGAGTTTGGTCAAGGAGAGATTTTGGTCACTCCTTCATTAAATTGTGACTTTCCTGTAGGTCTTAGAAATAAGACCATAACTTATTTATAGCTGTACCAAACATTGCTTGATTCAGTGCTCTGGACCTAGTTGGGGTTTTTTCTCACCAACTATTTGTTGAAGGATTAAACAAACAAACAAAGAAGAAAAATCAGTCAGAATAAAGTTGTCCAGTAATGAAGGAATTCTTTCTTGAGAGTCGCTTGATGCTTCATTGTTCTCGGAATCGATTAATATCCACTGGTATGCCAACAAATAATATCGTGTCTCCTTTATTTTTATGTATTGTGTATAGCCACTTAAAAACACACACCTTTTCATCTATCTATACAACACTCACTGATGTATATACACATACGTAGTATATACGTGTATACATGATGTATTGTGTGCTTTTCTTATTCTTTGTGTCTTTCTTTCTTTTTTTTAAAAAGATTTATTTTTATTTTATTTATTTGAAGCAGAGAGAGAGAGGGAGAGAGAGCATGAGAGGGGAGAGGTCAGAGGGAGAAGCAGGCTACCCGCGGAGCAAGGAGCCTGATGTGGGACTCGATCCCGGGACTCCAGGATCACGACCTGAGCCGAAGGCAGTTGCTTAACCAACTGAGCCACCCAGGGACCCTCTTAGTGTCTTTCTTATTCATCTTTTTATCTGTAGCCTAGATCATACGTGAATGCTTCAGAATAAGGATATGCCATAATTGTAAAATAACTTAAAACTCAGACGGATGCTCCACGGGGAAGGGGCCATGGGTCTACACCACTGGGTCCCCAGTGCCTGGAATAGCACCTGGCATCTAATAGAAGCCCTGTAACTATTTGTTCTTGTTAAGTTAAAGATGTTCAGGGATAAGGTATTGCTCCATGTCACCTCCCTTTCTATGATTTTGTTTGACTTCATTTTCTCTATTTTTCAGTTGAAAATGACCCACACTTCATCATTTACCTGCCCAAAAATGAAAAGAATATTTGTTTCAATATCGACTCAGAACCTGGAAAGATTCTCAACCTTGTCTCTGATCCAGAATCAGGTAAAATAAAAAGATGCTGTATTTGAAGTAGGCGGTTAGATCATTGCCATGTTTCACCGTCACTTCCTGGGATTTCTTTCTTTCCCACCTTAATAGAAGCCCTGTGCTTTTCAAACTCCGATAATTAGTGAGAAATGAATTATAAATATATTCCTAAGGGAATTAGAAGACCTAAGAAACTGAGTACGAACTAGCAGATATTACTAGTGATATTATTATTAGTGATTATTAGTGATATAAGTCATTTGAAATATAGTAAGACATAGTAACAAAGCGAGAGTTGTTCAGGAAAAAAAAATGTTATGTGAGCCCTGAAGCCAAAAAATAATAACTTTTCCCATATTGTCAAGTTTTATCAATTTGACTTCTGCTGCCCGCATGTGCAAACAAATGGTGCATAGAGAGAAAAAAAGCGTGTTTTCTTCTCCAGGGATTCTGGTGAATGGGCAGCTCATTGGTGCCAAGAAACCCAAGAACGATAAACTCAGCACCTATTTTGGAACACTGGGATTTTATTTCCAGAACGAAGACATGAAAATAGAAATCAGCACCGAGACCATCACCCTGAGCCGGGGCCCTCGGGTGTCTGTTCTCTCCTGGTCTGACACTGCCCACGTCCTTAACTGGAGGTGAGTATGATCACGTCCGGACGTAGGTCTGTCCTCCACTCGTGACACACAAATCAACCCAGAAATCCGTGACTGAAGCGTAGAACGTAGAGTCACCATTTTAAATGTGAAGAAGTCGAGGTTCACCAAGATTGTTGGTGCCTAAGCCCCGGGCCCCCACTCCCCATTCCCGGCAGCCGAGCTCACGTCCTTGGGCCACTGCGTGTCTCGGCACCAGCCCGCGTCCTGGTGCGTGGTGAGGGCTCCGTCCGGAAATACGTGCTGGACAAGTGCACGAATCCATCAAAGATCCCCAGCCAACTCCGTGTCGGGGTGTGCCCAGGAAAACACTGTGATTGTGCCCTACTTTCCCATGGTCACCTGTTCCTTGTTTTTACACGAACATAGAAACCTACAGAGTTCCGGAGCCAGGAGTGAAAACAACATTCTGTGACCAAAAAAAAGAAAAACACTTTTGTAGAGGGCCCAGGACACTCGTGGAGTTGTCCAGGGTGGGATGGTGAGCTCAGGTTCATGGTAGGAGGAATGGCTTCCTAAGCAGTGTGTTCTAGAAATGTGGACTGCATTTTGCTTTTCGCCCCAGGGTGCTTGTGTCTGTGAAGAAAGAGCAAACTGTGACCATCACCGTGGATAAAGACATGTCCTTCTCTGTTTTACTGCATCGTGTTTGGAAGAAGCACCCAATCAATGTAGACTTTTTGGGGATCTACATTCCCCCCACAAACAAGTTTTCACCGAAGGCGCATGGACTAATAGGTACGGTGTTTATCGACCATCTGGCAAATGGGTCTGGGTTTCGAGCCCATTGGGAGTTTAGAACTTGCACAGTGACGGGTCTGGATTCCAAGGACAGGTTGGGGCCACGCTCTGTGCCTGGGTCTTGATTTATTACAGGGGACTGAGGACACACAAGGGCCAGTGCCGTTGACAGAAACATTCCCCATCACTCAGTTTCCCCCAGAAACAGAGGCACGTCCCACCCTGTGGGGCCACGGAGGAAGGCCAGGTTTTAGTCAGGGACCCGAAGCAACATGTGTAGGCCAGAGCCTGTCCTGGGTTTCTGTGGGAAGACGAGGCAAAGAGGAGTAGCTCCGGGTCGGCCGTCTCGAAGCATTTCGGCAGGCTCTGGGCTCTTGGGCAGTCTACTTACCAGGCCCCTGGCCCTGCGATAGCTTCTGGGTCGCACAGGTCAGCTAGAGGAGGTCTGGCCCTGGGATGGTTCGCTTGCCGGTCACGGGCACGCCCCTGCGTCCAGCCCTGGAGGGGCAGTCTCTCCCCGGCCGGTCAGGGGTTTTGATGTCCGATCATAATACACAGAAGGCACCAAACACGATTCGTGCAGCCCCACAGAGCGGTGTCAGGGACTCGGTGAAGCTCTGGCGAAGACCTTTGCCGTCGCTGCTGAGGTTTTCCCCGAACCAGCATCTCATCCTCACAAACCGGGGAAACAGAGGAGCGACCCCAACTTTCAATTTTACGTCGAAGATGTTTTTTTTTCCCCAAGTGGAGAGAGGGGAGAGATTTGGGAAGCCAGGGATCTAATCCACGTTCCCTACAACTTTTTAAGGAGTGCTTCCTGCTGAGGCCTGTGGCATCCCAAACCTTGTCCCTGCGACCCGAGCCATGTGGCAGGTGCTCAGCCCGTCCTCAGGGCCGGCGTTTGGGTCCCCCCCCTTGTCAAGCAGGCCAGCCTCGTGTGTGAGGGGACCGTGGCACGAGCCGGCCAGCTTTGCTCATGGGACGGGCCCTCCCCTCCCATCGCTCTGCCCTCCTCTCCATATGTCTTTCTGCTCTAGAAATTCTGGGCGGCGGGGGTACAAAGTGCAGCTTCGGTCGAATGACCGCGAGACTGTATTTTTGTTGGCCCTTGGGTTCCATGTACATCAGCGCCTGGACTTTGTCTCACTAGGCCAGTTCATGCACGAGCCAAAGATCCGAATCTTCGATGAACGGCCGGGAAAGGTCCCCGAGAAGCCAGAGGCAAGCATGGAAGTGAAGGGACACACGTTGACTGTGACCAGGTAGGCCGTGAGGACATGTGACGGTAACAGAGAGCGTGCATCCCGGGGTTAAACTCACATAGTCACCCAAAGCAAAGAGACACACACACGACGTTTGCGTCGGATGCCGCAGGCGGGCCGGCCTCCGCGCCAGTAAGGACTGGCTAGACAAGTAGCTACGGCAAAGGGCCGGGGACAGTGAAGCTGTGGGTGTCCCCAGCACGCATCACAAGCACTATGGTCACAAGCTGGGTTACTGAAAAAGCTCATAGAGGAGGAAATCGTAAGGCTACCTGTGAGCCAGGGCACCTGGTGGCTCAGTCGGCTGAACCCCGCATCGGGCTCTGTGCTCAGCATGGAGTCTGCTTGGGATTCTCTCTCGTCCTCTCCCTCTGCCCCTCTCTCCCCACTTGCTCTAGAATAAAATTAAATTAAATTAAAAAATTTTAAAAAGAAAAAGTACCTGTGAACCATACTGCTAGAGAATGAATGGATGTGTTTACGTGAAACTAGGTCTTCTTCTTCTTCGGAGTATGAATCTCCCAAATGCATCTTTCCTCACACAAACCATATCTGTATGCTTCATTTTGAAGTGAGAATTCCATATCACCAGGCATTCTGACTGTAATGTCCTTAACAGTCTTTTCAGTTTCTCCCCGTCCTCAATAGAAGTCTCCCCTGTGGAGCAGAAAATGCTCCCCTGATAGCATTTTAAAGTGGGTCGGGTTTTTTGGGTTTTTTTGTGGATTTTTTTGCTGGTTTTTGTTTGTGTTTTTTGTTTTGTTTTGGTTTGGTTTCTTTTGCATTTTAAGAGTTTTTACAAAGCAATCAACTTGGCTTTATAAGAAATGACTTTCTTGGTGCACGAATGTCATTGGCTTTCACCTAAGTAAGTGATAAAATTGCACTTATAAGTGAGCCATATGTACCACCACATGTGGCTTTGGGAAGTAAAACGATGAACTCTGGGGGTGCCTGTGTGGCTCAGTCAGTTAAATGTCTGCCTTTAGCTCAAGTCATGATCCTGGGGTCCCAGGATCTAGCCCCGCATTGGGCTCCCTCTTCTTCTTCCTGTTTTTCCCTCTCCCTCCGTCTGGAGCTCCCCCTACTTGTGCTCTCTCTCTCTCTCTCTCTGTGTTAAATAAATAAAAATCTTAAAACAAAGCAAACCAAAACGATGAGCTCTTTGTGAGTACACCACTCGCCTGGTTCGGGCTCGCTGGAGACCAGTGAGTTACCAGTGGGCATCAGTGAGCGTGTTTGACAAAGGAATGGTGAGCACAGTTAATCATGGTAAGTTATCTGAGGTGGTAAACGCACATCTGCTAGCCTCTACTGACAAAGGTGAACATTGGGCTTCAAGTTCATCAACTGCAAGCACCTCGTGACATGTAACTCAAACTGAGTTAAGCTGGGGGCCGTGCACCATCGTATATTCTAAAGCTCGCTAGTGACAATATTCCCTATGACTTTTTAAATCATTGGCTTCTTTGTCCTTTAAGGGAAAGGCATGAATGTCTCAGAAACAGCTGGCATCACCTTTAAATAGATACTCACCCACCCAGGGAAGGTGGGAGGTATCTCCGATTCCCTCCGCAGGTGACATGTGGGGTTAGCACCCCAGTGGTGGATTCCCGCCTTCTTTCCAACTGAAAGTTAATTTGCACTCTTCACCTTGCTGGAAAAGGCTATATTGGTCAATCTCTAAAGGGTTATTTGAATTGTCTAAGGATACGCTGCTTATTTTCTGTCCTTCCAACACCAAGCCCCAGATGATGATGTTCCATACGATTTGGGGAAGGGGGTGGGTGGGGCGAGCAGATGTGGCACGAGAAGCAAGGTGCTACAAAGAACAGCAAGGGAGGGGACGTGTCTCCTTTCCAGACACGCAGGCCGACCAAGCCTTGGACTGCGTCCTAACCGTACCCACCATTTTCCTTGCAGAGGTCTGCAGAAAGACTACCGAACAGACAGAGTGTTTGGAACGGAGGTCTCCTGTTGGTTTGTGCACAACAGTGGAAAAGGTTTCATCGATGGGCATTACAAGGATTACTTTGTGCCTCAGCTTTATAGCTTTCTCAAAAGGCCTTAAAGATGGATGGCTTTGGAGATTTGCTGTAGGTACGGTTTTTCCCTGAAGTCGTTCTTCGGTTTGAATAATTAAAACACTGGCCAGACGTCATGGTGGTTTGCAAAACCTGTTAATACATCTGAAGAAAAATAAACACTTTGCAAAGAAGATTTAGGATTTTGTTGAGTGTTCCGATGTTAAGAGGTGTTCATCAAGGTCATGCAAAGAAAGCTGCTTACTCAGGGAAAGCCGATGTTCTCGTTTGAAGGCCATTAGGCAGGAAGTATCAGAGTTGCTGATGAAATCCTCAGGCAGCTAGTGCATTCTCGCTCACTGGGGGAGGGTCATCCTCTCTGTTCTGCAGGCCTTCAACTGATCGGACACGGCCCACTTAGGGCAGGCCCTCTGTTCCACTCAGTCTATGATTTAAATGTAAAGTCATCCAAAAACACCTTCATAGAAACACCTAAAAGCATGTTTGACTAATTCTGTGGGTACCCCGTGGCCCAACCAAGTTGACACATAAATACGCCATCACAAGGCCTTAGTTCACCAACCTTTCTGTTCTCAAAGCCATTCTCCCAATAAGATATCACACAAATGGGGGCGGGGGGTGGGTGTCTGTCTGCTTATTAAGTTACAATCTCTCCTAACAGGTCTGCCTCCTTGACTTTATCCCAAATAAAGTCACCTCAGGGATGGTGTTGGTCCCAAATTCTTCACATCTTTAAAATCGATCCAGACATTACCTCCCATGGCTAATTGCACAGTGTGGATGTTACTATGAATTTAGAGACAATCATAGTTCCAATTCTGGAAGTCACACGTTTCATACAGATTTAATGATCTTGAATGCAGAGGCTCCTTGAGTATTCCTTGTAGACTTTTTGTCTGTATTTAAGCAATTCCTGAGAGTGATGCCATTTACATTATGAAACCTTGTATGATTAGACTTTATTTCAAAATAAATTTAACTAGCAAGTTATGTCCTAAAAAAGGCTAAACACATTTGTAAGGCAGAATACATAAGCAACCAATTGGACGACTTCATTACATCTCCATTAATCTAGTGGATCTTGGTGATATGGTGCAAATCTGATTCATTGCTAAGTCTGTACTTTCCTATTTCTGCCCTTTAAAAATTGATTCCTAGAATTAGACTATATTTCCAAAGGCCAAAGTGGTAAAATTGCACTTAAAAAAATGTTTAAAAGTACACCTTTAAGAAGCTTTCTCTACATAATTTAGTAAAGGTCATTTTTGTTTTAGAAGGTACACAAAACTCCCTTTTTGGACACACCCAATCTGTATTTGAAGAATCAAGTGATTATCTTATGACCTAATTGTAAAATATTAAGGGAATGTGATATTTCTAAAATCCAAAGGTGACCCCGGTGCTGAAGAGGTAGATGACATTGCTTTTCAGTTTCATCTGTGGTTACCTATGATACTTTAAAAAAGTCTACGACATCTTTCCCATTTTCTATTTCAAACATACTGATCTTAAAATGCTAATATTTAACACAAATTTTAAAAGTGGGTTCTTGTAATTAATTCTGTTCCTTGGTAAAAATTTAGACCTTAAGACTCTTATACCTTTAGATATGTAAGTTTAGGTTGATTCCTAGTATTTTCTATGTGCTCTGTAGTTTTAAAAATAATGATGATCATGGGCTGGGCATTTATACACAGGATGTTGAACAAGGGTTCTATCACATAAACTAGATTTAAAGTCAAATCCCTGTTATTCAAATCATCAAAACTTTTATTAATAACTGGTGTGTTGAACACTAAAATTAAACTTGTATTTAATTTTAGTGTTTAGGACACGTATACTGTCCACGTGTCCCCACTGAGACCGGTAATATGCCTTCTGTATATAGTTAGAGTTACAAATGAATACTCAATTTTGAATTTCAAATGAAAGAACCAAATTAACAGTGATAGTTGGAAAGGAAGAAACTCTTCCACTGTCTGCATCTTGATTAGTTTCTGAAAGTGTTTTGCTTTCAGCAATAAAGGAAAACAACCTGACAATTATCCATACGATGTTTGCTTACTCTTTGGAGCACTTTGCAACCCACTGGGAATTGATCAGTATTTAATTTTGTATAGAGTAATGGTATTCAACTTAAAACCAGCTGGGGTATCACAGGGCTGCTCCCTGTCATATATATTAATCATCTTTAGGACTTCTGTGGCCTAGCCTCAAAGCCTTTTGTAAGTATCAATCTAAATGGTTTCCACTAAACCAAGCAAATATATATGTCTTTTGTCAGGGAGATGAGATCCCATGTTTGAAAAAAACCAGCCTCTTGGCTCAGATTGAATCTCTGTCGTGAGCTTATATGTTTTCTTGTGTTTTTAAATTACTGAAAATTAAATAAATTTTCGAAGACTTGGAAAATTGGCAATCCAAAGAAATAACTGGGGAAAAAAAGTAAATTAAAGATTGTCTCGATGTGTAGTAAAAATTAACTATGAATCAGGAGTTATTTTAGTACCTACTGGTGTGAGATCTTATGCAAATGACTCTATATGCGTTATAGGATCACTTAATACCATAAAAAGTGGCATTTTCTCTTCAGCCTTATCCCAACTGAAAGATATGTCACCCCAAAGACCCTGTAAAATCAAAGTAAAAGTTACCTGGCTGCCTGAACACATAAAAATGCTTAAATAATACTCACATATGCTGGATACATAAAGATGCCATAAGAATTTAGCATTATTATTATTTATAACACTTTTTCACACTAGCCTAGTCTACAGTGGTGATTTTTTCTGGGATCTCCATGTAGGAGAAAGAAAAATGAAGGATGTTTCCTTTTGATAGTATAGTGATTCGGTTATTCCCTTAACATTTCTGGGTGCACTTCAGTCCACCCTATAACCAACGTAACAATCAAGGCTGATTCATAGTCTAATCCTGTGATTCTGTTTTAGCGAAATGGGAACTGAGGTGTATCTTGATATCATTGATGGAATCTCTTACTGAGGCAAAGTTAGGGTAGATTTTTAAGCAGCTGCCCCAGATTATCAAGTTTCCCTTTATTGGCCAATCATTTCATTTGAATATCAGTTCACAGAACATTGTCATTTCCTACATGACACACATCTTGGGTCTGTACCGCTTCTCACACCTAAATCTTCAGCACCTACTGCAATGGCTTACTTACCGTAAGGAGGCGCTCAGTAAATGTTTGTTGAATGAATTTACTCAAGCATAACAGCAAAAATGGATAGACAGAAGCACACAAGGGGAAAGGCAGCAAAGAAGGCAATAGGATCCAATGGCATTCCCAATGAAGATAACCCAGGGGATCTGGTTTCCCAAGACACTATTAGAACTAATTTGATATGACCTCTAGTGATATGATGAAAAATAACTTTCTAACAAATGAGAGTACAAGCCACGTACTGGGAGACAATATTTGCAAAAGACATATCTGATAAAGGACTGTTATCCAAAATACACAAAGAACTCTTAAACCTCGATAATGAGAAAATGAACAGCCCAATTAAAAAAAAAAATGGGCAAAAGACTTAAACAGACATCTCACCAAAGAAACACAGATGGCAAATAAGCGCATGAAAATATGCTCAGTGTCATATGTCACTAGGGAATTGCAAATTAAAGTAACAATGAGATGCTACTAGACACCTATCAGAATGGCCAAAAATCAAAACACTGACACCACCAAATGCTGGTGAGGATGTGGAGCAAGAGGAGCTCTCGACCACTGATGGCGGGAACGCGAGATGGTGCTGCCACTTTGGAGCCCAGTTTGGCAGTTTCTTAGAAAACTAAACACACTCTTACCATAGGATCCGGCAATTGCGCTCCTTGGCGTTTACCCCAAGTTGAGAACATGTCCACGTAAAAACTATGCATGGATGTTTATAACAGCTTTATTTATAATGGACAAAATCCAGAAGCAAGAAGAACATCCAAGATGTTCTTCAGGAGGGGAGTGGCTAGATTGTGGCACGTCCAGAAAAAGAAATTATGCAGCACTGAAAGGAAATGAGCTGTCAAGCCACGAAGAGACGTGGAGAAACCTTTTGTGCAAGTTATTAAGTGAAGGAAGCCAATCTGAAAAGGTCACAAACAGCATGATTCCGACTGTATGACATTATGGAGAAGGCAAAACTATGGAGACAGAAAAAAAAAAAAATCAGTGGTTACCAAGGGGTTGAATTGAGGGTAGTGATGGACAAATAGGCAAAACAGAGGGTTTTTGAGGCTGGTGAAACTCTTCTGTATGATACTGTAATGGTGAGTACATTTCATGATCAATTCATCCAAACCCACAGCATGAGCAATACCAAGAGTGATGCTAATATAGACTACGCACTTTGGACAATGATGATGAGTCCGTCATGATCATGGGTTCATTATAACAAATGTGCCACTTTGGTGGGGCTTGTGGATAGTCAGGCAGGCTGTGCGTGTGTGGGGACAGCGATGGGTGTGAGATCTCCGTACCTTCTGCTCAACTTTCCTGCGAACTTGAAAAAAAGAAAAGAAAAAGTGTATGTAAAGAAAAATAGCTTGCAATACTTTAAAAAGAAAGTCCATATAAAACTTGCTTTATGGTGTCTGCAGTTACTTCAATATTATAAAGGAATACAAATACAAAGAAATATTACAAAGGAATGTAATGTAACCACTACTGGGCTCTAAGAACCGACAGGAAAAAAATGTCCTGTCACCTAGAATCATATTTTTGTGCTTCAAATTTTTAAAAGTTAAAAGTCACCTCAATTATGCCGCTTGAGTTCATTCTGAAGATAACTTCAGGAAGTTGTTGGGGGAAAAGAATAAAAATGTGGGAGGGAGGGAGGAAACCTTTTTTCCTATGAAGAAAACCAGGGAGGTGATTCCAGAGATTTCAGGGAGGTAATGTGAACTCTGTTGTCATTTATTCACCATTTTATTATTGGGAAGAACCTTCTTCCCCCTGAAATTCTTCGGGCTCGATTAATACCAGGCCAGGCCACAGACGTGTGGCTGCATTTACTGAACCACCGCCTGTCACTATGTCTGACACTTTCTATGTATTTTCTGTAGTTCGCCCAATAACCCTAAAGAGACACCTCTTTTCTTTTTTGACAATTCGTACCTTAAAAACATTGAAATTCAAGAACATAATCTTTTCTAAGATTACGTAGCTGTTGAAAAGAACAGCCAAAATTCTATCACGAGTCTACTCAGCTCTGAAACCCAGTTCCTTTTCCTGGGACTATGCTGTCAAGTTGGTTCGGAAACACTTGAAAGCCTCCTGGAACGATCGTGTTGGCAAAGCAGCCGACATCACCCTCTTACTAAGTCTAACGCTGCGTCTTCCGTTTCTGCTCACCAGCATACGTTCTCCAAGCGTCTGGCAAGATAATTCCTCACCCCTCCCTGATGCCAAGCCCAAGAGAGATGGCCTCGGGGCTGGTACATGCCCCAGTCGGGCCAATCAGTCCAGTCCAAGCCTCGCATCTGGAGTGATGTGTCCCCAGGTGGACCAGGGAAGACTCCATTCCAGTCTCGTGTTTGAACTGTGGGAGAAAGGGAAGGTGTGAAGGTGGAGATGACGGCAGGCATCTTGCTGGCGTGGGGGCCGAGAGCGGAGCCAACGCAGAGAAAGGAAGAGCCACAGAGACTGAGCCCCGCCAGGGCTGGTCCCACTCTGAGCCCCGCTAGAAGCTAAGGTCTGCTCCTTTAGTCCTGGGAACTATATACTCATTTATGTAAAAAAATTTTTTCGTGACCCAACCAGGAGGCGGATTTCCTATCTTTTGCATCCCCAAATAAGCCACTGCTCTATTACTTAAAAATGTGTAGTTCAACATCATCGATGGGATTGTAAAATGGTGCAGCCACTTTGGAATAGCCTGGCAATTACACCATTAAACATGGTATCCAATGAGCTCCAGTGAGACTCAGCGACTCCATTCCTTGGTGCTGAAAATGTACATCTTCTTGTACAGAAATTCCTGTACTGGAATGTTCCTACACCAGCCTGGCTCTGAAGAGCCCCAAAGCAGAAACAGCCAAAATGGCCGCCAACTGACCGATGGATTTTAAAAATGAGGCCTACCCACACAGAGGACCACCACTCAGCAAGAAAAAGGGAGTGAGGTACTGGTACTGCCACGACGTGGACGGACCTTGAAAACACGATGCTACCTGCCAGAAGCTCGTCATGAAAGGACCACATGTACGACTCTGCTGATACGAAGTGTCCAGAGCAGGCAGATCAGAGACCGGAAGTAGACTGGTGGGGGCCGGGGGCTGGCGGGCGGGGGAGGGAGGGAGGACAGGGAGTGACCGTGAGCACACGCGGCGGTGACCATGTTCTAAAAGTAAATAGGGAGGACGGGTACGCAACTCTGTAGATGTACGAAAACCACTGAATTGTGTACTTTAACTGGGTGAAAGTATATGGTGTGTGTCCATCACGCTGTGACTCTGTTTATAGTCTGACTTTTTAAAATGTCAATGTATTTATAGTTCACAACTTTACTGCAGAAAATATAGTGTGTGAAGGATTTCCTCTAACCGCAGGATTCTAAATAGTCTTATATAAAACACTTTACAATAACATTCTTTTAATGAAGATTAAAAAGCATTAAGGAAATTTTACAAAGGGAACAAAAACACCAAGAACAAAATTACATTGTTTTGATACTTTGTGAGACATAATTAGATTTTTTGGTAAGCTTAGCTGAACAACTATACAGTAATATTTAAATAAATCCATTTGCTTTATACAAAAGAAACACCCTAACACAGTAGAGTCTCATAATGCCTTGGTGAACACCAATTTGATGCTTTACGATTTTAATGTGTTAATAAATTTTCAAACTCAGGCAAGTTTCGAAATGTCTTCATATTGAATTCCTTCAACTCTGCGTCCTTTTAAAGGGCCCTACAAGTTAAAGCAATTGGAAAAAAAAAAAGATTAAAAGCAGGTACAAGAACATGGCACTACACTTAAAGATTCAAATGGGCCTCTTCCATATCCCCAAGATCCCATTACGGTAGACGTTTCTCTACGATCCTGAATTGTGAACTATGCTTCGGCATATACGCAGCGTGAAGTGCCGTGACTTTAATGACATGTGAAATGTGTCATCACTAAGTGCTGTGGGAGGGACCTGCTGGCTGTTCGGTGGGTTCCCTGCTCCCAGGATGCATTTTCCCTGGATCCCTGCGCGGGGAGGTCGTAGGATGGAGCCCTGGCCACAGAGGGGAATGGAAGTGACCATGCTCGGCCGCGGCCTGTGTGAAGCACACGGCCACTGTAAAAGCCACTTGTTGATAGTGGTGGACACACGAGCAGGAAAATTCCTGGGCTCACAGGTTACTGCTCCCAGAAGAGCTATTCCCTGGTCGAGAACACCCATCCTGGACTTGGAGGATGAGAGGTTAAATTCAACCGTGTTGGCGCCATTTGGGGGTTTCTTTTTCAAGAGCAGGTATTATGTTAAGCAATCCAGACACTCCCACTCAAACATGTGTGTCTAGCTTGGCTTTGGCAGTTTGGCTGGTCTTTAGTACCGAAAATGAGCCCAACTTTCACTGTATTTGCCTTTTCTGTTCGTATCCGAAACAAAGGGAAAGGGTTGCCCTGGAGATTGGGAAAGAACACCTATCACAGAATTGGGTTCAGCCTGGGGACACAGGGGCGAGAACGTGGGCCCCGAGCCCAGACTGACCAAGGTCAAATCCCACCTTCACAAGGGACTTCACCCTTCAGCGCCCCACTGTCCCCGGGCAGGGAGCAGTAATAGGACCTAGGTTCCTGAGCTGTTGAGAAATACAAAGGAGCAAATAAACTGCTTAGAACATTATCTGGAACATGAGAGGTGCACGAGCTCAATAAATCGTGGCTCTTATTATTTCATCTTTTGGTTAAAATTTGAAAGCTGGTCCTCTCTCTTGCAAAATACAAAATGATGATGATGATGACTCTAACCTTGAAGTGAGGTTTCAGTGTTTTTTGTTGCGAATCATACCTTCTCTTAATCCTTTTTATAATGCTACTCCTTTAACATATAATAATGACTGCATTTGGGGTGCCTGGGTGGCTCAGTTGGTTAAGCCACTGCCGTCAGCTCAGGTCGTGATCCCGGAGTCCTGGGATCGAGCCCCATCTCGGGCTTGCCCTGCTCTGCGGGGAGCCTGCTTCTCCCTCTCCCTCTGCCTCTCCCCCCTGCTTGTGCTCCCTTGCTCTGTCAAATAAATAAATAAAATCTTAAAAAAAAATAATAATGACTGTATGTAAAGGAAGTAAGTTCCCAGATAAAAAGCATGACTCAGATTGAATCTTTCATTATCAAGTACAAAGGCCTGTGGTCAAGGACGCTTTTCTGATGACATGAAGCTGGGGAATGAGAAGGGAGCCAGTCACTTGGTCAATCGGGCAAACAGGCTAAAAGGCTGAGACGGTTTTTGAACAATTTGTTAGCTACTTAAAATCTGCTTAATAAATGAGTAAATCTCAAATATTTTGATACTCATCTATAATTTCAGATGTCAGAAATGATAAAAAAGAATAGCAGGAGAAATCACTTGGAAAGTTTGTGTGTTTCACGGCAATGACATGAAGGAACCATGGGGACGCAGACACACGGACACACGCTCACACGAACAGATTATTTTTTAAATGGGGGTGAGCGGCAAAAGAAAAAGTAGCAGGTGGATTTCTCCCTTGAAACACACATGCTGCTCTCCAGTCCCGCAGGCCTCCCACGCGGGGGCCCTCCCAGGTCCTGACTCACTGCAGCTTGTGCCCCACGCGGGCTCGGGAAGGAGGAGCCGCTCGGGGCACAGCGAGGGAGGAAAGGGACGGGCCCATGAAAACCACACATCGTGACCCAAAGGGATCTGGACAGGACCTAGAGTGCCTTCCATGGTAATTAGCTGCTTTGCGTTTCCTGGAGATGAAAGCAGATGGAAAGCAGGATCGCACTTGGATAGGCCTACGCGTTTAGAAAGTGCAGCTTTCTAAATTCTTTAGAAAGAATCATTTTGCTAAAGAACTACAAGATGGTCCCTGACCTTATGCTGGTTGAGTCAGAGGGAAAACTGACCAGCACCAGGAGAGATGTTTTTTCCTTTCCTTCCCTTATGGTTTATGTTCGTGAATGCCAATTTCTCAGTTTGTGTTGTCAAAGACAGGGGAAAAAATGCTCCATTGACTTAAATGTGGTTTCTCTCAGATAAGGACCTACATGATTTTTCCAAATGCAGTCTAGCGATGGGCTGAGGGGCCTACGACCCATAACGCAAGCCCTGAGACTGGACAGTCACCGGTAGTTCTAGAGAGTGCTCAGGATGGTCATTGGACTCTCCGAGGGGTCTGTTATCCCCCCAAATGCTAACGCTTACGGTAGGGGTGTGAAAACAGGAGAGGCACAGCACGGTTGTTTCGGTTCCAAAATGCGCTGGGGGAGGGGGGGTAGGGAAGCCCGCCTCAGGCCCTTCCTTCCCGCAGGAGACATCGGGCCTCACAGCGCCGCACTCCTAGGCCTGTCCGTGAGCCATCCGTTCCGGCGATCAGCAAGTTTACCCACACATCCCATTTCCTGAAATTACTCCACTGATCTCTGCTACCTTCCAGCCCTTTATGAAAGAAGAGGCAGACTGTTTAAAATATTGATCTCTGGGGTTTTTCCCCCATTACTTCTGACTCTATATTATACCATGCCAAACTGAGTTTTGTATTAGATGTTAGAGAAAAAAAAAGGGGGGGATGTGAAACTGTATACACTGCATACAATTTTATAAAATACAAAGACGGGAGAGGAACGGATCAAAATATTAAAGGGAGTCATCGGCTGGGGGATTATGGGTAATTTTTAAAGCTATTCGTATTCAACTGTCCTTTTTAGGTTTGATACAGTGAGTATTGCTATAGACTGAACGTGTCCCACCCAGAATTCATAGTTGTGACCTAATGATACCCAGTGTGATTGTGTTTGGGGAGTGATGTGGTTGTGGGGGTGGGGCCCTCACGAATGGCCTGGTGTCCTTCTAAGGACCCCAGAGGGCTCCCCTGTCCCTTCCACCAGGTGAGGACCCAAGAACGAGGAAGTAGGCCCTCCCCAAACGCTAAATATGCCAGTGCCTTGTCTGGCATTTCCAGCCATCAGCAACGAACCGTGAAAAGCACCCTTGCTGAGAGGCCTCCCGGCCTACGGCGTGCTGCTACAGCAGCTCAAGCAGACTAGGACACATGCATTTCTTTTGAAATCAGAACACGAAATACTTTACAATAGCAGAATCATTACAGAAACTAAGCTGACAGACTTCCGTATGGGAGAGAAGACAAACAAAAAGCCCAGACTCTAAAATAAAACGAAGACCAACCCAATGAAAGAGAACTATGGCACATTTTTAGAAGCATTTAGAAATTTCTTTGTGTCGATGTACGTACAGTTTCAATGACTATAGTAGCTGAGAAGGTCTTCTCATTGATGGATTCTAAGGTGCCTTCATTCCCTCTGTAGCCTCCATTTAAAACGAGAATTCTTTTTCCTACAGTAGAAAATAATATCACACTGAATGAAAAGAAACGTTTACTGTTTTCTTCTTCGTTACGGCAAAAAGCGGTTACACTGCATGAACACAACGAAAACCAAAACCCCTCTTGGAAGTTCTCAATCATTTTAGAACTCTGTAATATTCTAAAGGAGAATTTGTAGATGTCTTGACCACTGTTAACAGAAGAATCCTCATGGTTTTTTTCCACTTATTTGTCAAAGGGATATTTGCAAAGGATTTGCAAAGGGATATATGCCAAGGAGTACTTGTAATTTAGATTGCAAGGAGTAGAAGGTACTTAGGGGAAATGTCTATAGCCCAGAAGCAATGAAAAAACATTTAGCTTACTTTGGCTCTTTTTTTAAGAGAGAGAGAGAGAGAGAGGGTGCCTGAGGGAGAGAAAGAATCTTAAGCAGGCTCCACATTCTGCGTGGAGTCCAATGCAGGGCTCGACCTCAGGACCCTGAGATCATGACCTGAACTGAAATCAAGAGTCGGGCACTAAACCAACTGAACCACCCAGGCACTCCACTTTGTCTCTTCTTAAAAATCATAGGATGGTTTGGCAGTTTCATAAAAATGTAAACATACCCTATTCTGAGTGAGCTATTCTACTTCTAGGTATTTTCCCAATAGAAAAGAACCCATATGTCCGTATAAAGACTTGCATATGAATGTTCTTGGAAATTTTATTTTTAACAGCCAAAAAACTATAACCAACTGAAATGTCTATCAAAAGGGGACTGAATAAACAGAAAGGGGTCCATCCACACAGTGAAACACTGCTTAACAAGAGAAAGAAGGGAGCTACACATACACAACATGCATGAATCCAAAATAATTACGCTTCATGAGAGACGCCAGACCAAAAAACAGGAAACATGGTATAATTTTATTCCTATAAACTAGACAGGAACTCCTCTGTAGTGATGGAAAGCAGACAAGTGGTTGCCTCAGGGGCCATGGGAGACAGGAGTAGGGAAGGATCATAAAGGAAAGTGATCAGATTTGGAGGAGGTGATGGGTACATTCATGATCTCAATTGTAGGGATGGTTTTGAGTAACAGTATTCACGAGTTAAAACTGATCAAATTGTATACTTTATACGAGTGCAGTGTACTGTATGTCAATTACATCTCACTAAAGCTGAAAAAAAATTTTAAGCCATAAAGTGAGTTTTATTTTAGGGGGAAGCATAAAGGATCTGATAAGTGGAAGTTTTATCACCATGTCAGCAATGACACCACTACGAAGGCTTTGGGTCAGAGGCAGACACTCTAACTATAGTAGCTTTCATACTAGATATTTAGAAGTACTCAAATGATAAAGACAATTAAGAAAAAAAATACAATACAGACTTTTACTTTACTATCTCAAGTAGCTAGAGAAATGTATTAATAATAACCGTAGTATGATTGATTTTTTTTTTCCTGGTGAGTTTGTGTTTTGCGTCAGGAAAAAAAAGAAAAAGAAAAAGATGAATCCCAGGGAGGGAATTGATTCAGCCACAAAACAGCTTTCACAGAGGACTGGTAAACAAACTACCGTGTCACCCAGAACGAAGCGCATCAGTTATACCAGCAACTGTATATTTCTAGAAAGGAAATCTGTGTCTGTATCTATCAAGTCGTGTCTAGAAACTATGGTTTTAAGGATGGAATCACTCATTTCGATAGCATACACATTAAATGGTCTGCGAAAAGATTTACCTGGTGCTGGAATCACTGTTTCTAAATGAGTCTGGTCAAGTTTCAGCTTGTCCCCAGAGTCAATCATCTTTACAACAGCTGTATATTTGTCAATTACTTCCTGTCATGTGAAATCAACACTTTTATAACAGCAGAAATAAGTGCACACAAATTTCAAAGGAAATAGGTAAGATGAAAACAAACGAAATTCCAGTCAAAAGGTAAGAGTCACTCCTTTATAAATGACACTATTTTATAGATCATATATACGACTATTCGTTCTAGGCTTCTTTTTAATTTTAAAATTTTTATTACGTTTTTAATTCTAGTAGAGTTTATACACGGTGTGACGTTAGCTTCGAGTGTACAATATAGTGGTTCTATGCTTCCTAATAAAGAATTCAGTTCAAGGCTTAGTGAAGGTTTTCATCTGGAAAGAATAAAGGACTGGTTGGTGATCTTAGAATATGACTTTGGCAAATACAGTGAGAGGAAGAATGCCTAGCTTCAAGTACAATAGAAGGCCATTTCTGCATGCCCAATGCTGGGTTCCAGGATGGAACTATTTAGGAACGGCAAAGAGAGAAAAGGACTGGAGTGTCGACTTTTAAATTTTAAAATCCTAAGGAACTAAAGGTTTCTCGGGCAACACACAAGGACGTCCTCCTTGGAACCCTGGGGACGTAATCGTCTTGCCCCTCATTAACAAAGAGGATGTGTCTCCCTGATTGGCAAGGCATGCAGAGTGAGCGAGCGAGTTTAGGCTGTGCCGGTGGGATTTTATACATACTATTTGCTCCAGTAAGAAAGCACACCACAGCGAAATAGAAACTAAGGTCACAAAGGAATCATTTTCCCACCAATTATGAATTCAGCTTTCCTTTTATGGAACCATCAAGAACCTGAGACACAATGCTCTGGCCCTGAGGAAGGATTTTTCGGGAATATCAAAATGGCTTGACTCAGCCAGCCCCCAGCTCCTTCCACAAATTCCATTTATAGCCTCCCGTCCTTACCTTCACAACACCCTTTTTCTTATGGTATTTCTCTCCGAGTTTTTTGGTTATAATTTTCACGATGATTTCCTAGAAAAGAACAACAAAAAAATAAAGATGGAAGAGGAGACATGAGTTAGCTTTCCGGTTTTACTCCTTTGCTTTAAACCGTGTTCACCAAAAATCATAGCAAAATGGTAGCTGCTCTGCTAAATAAGAAATCTTGGGTTCCAAGCCTTTCCAATTATGCAAAAACATTCCCTTAGTGATCTTTTATTTCTTCTTTCTCCCTTTATTCAACACGGTTACCAAGAGGGAAAAAATACCTGTCTCAAGGCTGATTTCCACACTGAAGGTCTCTTGAAATCTAGGACTTTTATCTGTCAATCTCAACCCTATTAATCCACATCTTTTACAGATAGCTTCTTTCTCTCTCTCCATTCAAGGGAGTGAAAAGGGCCAAAGATATTACACCATTGGTGTTCACCGCTGATAAAAACTCAGATGGCAGGTCTCACTGGGAATTGCAAGGAATTGAGCCTTTGAGCTTACGCATGATATTTTCCACAATGTTCTTTTCTCATTAGCTTACCCTGAATTTTTGCGACAGACAGGATTCTTCCAGATTAGCTCCTGCTAAAAGTATCGTTCTTCTGAACATCTAATTCTCAAATGCGAACAAAATCTGGGCTTATTTCATATTAATGCATTCTGCGTTTGCTTCTTTATCGTCATTTGCCTGATTTAGATTAGCTGTCTAACGGCTGATCATGAAAATTCAATCGCCTGACTTCACGCTATAGTCACTGTAGTGATTCTGTATTTGCTACTTCAAGTGAATGTAACAGAGGTACTAGATGGTCACAAGTAAGCCAGGCTAAAAATTTTATTAATCAAAATTCAATAAGGGCTTTGTAGCGAGGATATATTATAGCAGAAAAACACGTTTAAGAGAAAATATGAGAGGTCTTATTCCTAAACCTCTATTCTAAGAATCTAAGACTCTAAACGAAGCCAAGTAACACCAAAACGGCTTCCCTGATTTAGCCAGAGTACTTCCGGGCTAAATTTCTCAAAGGCCCTCATGGGTATATATTTAAAATTTGAAGCTAATTCATTCCATCGTTGGCCTTACTGACACTTGCTCACACAATAGATCGGTTCAAGACATTCTCTTCTGAGTTTAAACAATAAAGCTCTCCAGTCTATCTGTGTGGACTGCTGGTGATTTTAACAAACATATTGAGCATTTCAACGTAAGAGACACATTAATCCTCACTTTTAATGGTAATACTCTGTAGCAGGAACTACAAAAAACATTTGAATAATTTATCATAAAAGAATTATCAAACAAAATATAATTGAATTGAAAATATTATCAATGGGAAGAAAATTTCTGGACTAAAACTTGAAATGCTTTCTATGTCTCTCTTTTTCTCTTTTGGTTTCTTTTCTTTTTCCTTTAAACCAATGAACAGGATACATCAGAATCACCTAGGAGGCTGGTGAAAATACGCATTTCACTGCAGGAGACTGGAAGGTGGCAGTTATCTGTAAAAAACACTTCTCTAAAAATTTGTGAATTACTTTCTGGGTAAGAACGACTGCTTTTGGCTAAAAAAAAAATTTTTTTTTTTTAAGATTTTATTTATTTGATGGACACAGAGAGATCACAAGCAGGTAGAGAGGCAGGCAGAGAGAGGGGGAAGCAGGCTCCCTGCTGAGCAGAGAGTCCGATGCGGGGCTCGATCCCAGGACCCTGAGATCATGACCTGAGCCAAAGGCAGAGGCTTTAACCCACTGAGCCCCCCAGCAAAATTCTTGATGACATTTTCATAAACAATAATCAAACTATTTGTATTTACATACCAGCTACTGGAATGGGGAAAACAAAACAATACATGGGTGGTTCCCCCCTTCAGGTCCAGCCTCTGCTGACCTTGGCGAACCCTGTGCTCAGAGACAGGGAGTCAGAGTCAGGGCGCCTGACACACCCCAGGAAGCGGGTCTGTTGACCATTTGAGAGCACAACCTACTGAATCCGGCTACCAGCGAGATCCTGGCTCGCTGCTTACTCCACAACCTCGGGGCTGATAGACCTCACAGGGCTGATAGAAGAATTCATTGAAGTAATTCATGCAAAGGACTCATTTGCTATGTAAAGCAGCAAGTATTTTCATGTTAGCTAATTTGCTTCCCGAGCCTTCACATGGGCATCAGGTAGAAGTGCCTCCCACGCAGAAGACCACAAACTAAGACACGGAAGCAAAATTGTTTTCCTGCTTAGAGGAAGCAGGACGGTGAAGATCTGAATGAGAACTCTGGACTGCTTGACCCTCTAGGTTATTGCTCATCTTACTTTTTGCATCAAAGTTATCTAAGTGATACACACTCTCACTGCTTTTCAGTCTCCTGTGATCAACCAAACCAGCTTCTTCAGAAGCTTTAACGAAGGCGCCCTGATCGTCTTCCCAACACTTCACATCTAGGTTCAAAACAGAGCATCAGTAGATAATGATGTATAAAATTATTTAATAGTTTCAAAATTATTATCTTAAAATAACACCAATAATAAATATACAATAAACTACAAAGCTCGATTTGTGAGTTTGTGAAATTAAAACTGGCTTTTTTTGACAAAGTGTCTAAAGGGAGATGCTAAGTTCAATAAGCTGGAAGTTGAAAACACAGTTCTTTCAGCCTCATTTCTGAAAACACAACGCTTGTCTTATAGCAAAAATTGGAAATAATTCCAGGCTTAAAATCAAGATTTCCACAAATGAATCCGGGATTAAACTCAAGAAATCTGGGGCACCTGGGTGGCTCAGTGGGTTAAAGCCTCTGCCTTCAGCTCAGGTCATGATCTCAGGGTCCTGGGATCGAGTCCCGCATCGGGCTCTCTGTTCAGCGGGGAGCCTGCTTCCCCCTCTCTCTCTGCCTGCCTCTGCCTACTTGTGATCTCTCCCTCTCTGTTAAATAAATAAATAAAATCTTTAAAAACAAACAAACAAACAAAAACTCAAGAAATCTTACCAGCCTATAAACGTGAAATAACTCTCCAATATGGTGCAACTTATTGTTTAAGATCAGATAAAAAGAAAAGTCACCAAAGTTATAGCTCTATCCATATGATTTAAGTATATTTGAGAAATTCAGTCATTTATACCAAATGCTCTTTACACGATTCACTTTTTTAAAAGCATTCAGGACGTAAGAAGCCCCAGCTGGGTACGTACAGGCTGTAGCCAATGGTCTGTTCGGGCAGTTCTTTTCTTTTCCTCCTCGATCTGGAGAACACAGAAGATACAGAAGTCTCTCCTTAAAATCCTCATTTTAAAATACCATTCTATGTAACAAATGAACACCATAAAACATACACCTCAAAGGAGATCCATGTAATTTACCAAGCTCTGACAAATACAAATAAACATTTTTTGCAAGTAACTTTTGATTCAAAGTAAAACAAAACAAAACACTTGGCGGGGGGGCACCTGTCTGGCTCAGTTGGTGGAGCATGTGATTCTTGATATCGGGGTTGTGGGTTCAGGCCCCACGTTGGGTGTTGAGACTACTTAAAGATAAAATCTTGAAAAACGTGCACGTGCACACGTGCGTGTGCACACACACACACATGGATTTACAAAAATACATGATAAAGGACATCAACTAGCCAAGAAAATAAACACAAGTGACCTCTACTTAGTCAAGACTGCAAGGCCACGTGCCGGTGCTACGTCACCGTCTCCCCACTTTCCCCCATGTGCCTGTCACGAGCTGGGAAATAAGCAACATTTTCATGTGGTAAAACACAACACTTCAAACCAATTTGCACAGGACAGTTAGTTCCACGGTGGTGGCCAAAAGGGGCTTCTCTGTTTGATAAGGATAATAAATCTTTGAATGCAGGGCAGGAAAAACATAACCACGAGAGATGTAAGCACAAGGGTGTCCAACAAAGAGCGCTGTCTGGCCAAAGAGGAGCCTTTTCCTTTTCTGACGGCGGTAAGCGAACCCGAAGTCCCAACTTTCAATGGGATAGAACGCTGCCATTCTTTGGTTGATAATAAATCTCATTTTAATGTCTCCAACTTTCCAGTATGGACAAAGAACATTCTAAATTTAGCAATTTTTACAAAGCAGATGGGTCTGGCTTCCCACTTGACTTTGAATTCGATTCAGGAACTTCCTGTCATGGCCTATCGAGACGCGTAAGATGTTGCTCCAACTTCTCTCTCAAACCGCAAATGCTACCCGCTCCCACACTCGCCGTGCTCCAGCCACACAGACCTTTCCTTCAGGTGCCAGAATTCAAGATCCGATCTGTCTTGGCACCTTTTCACAAGCTATCACCCAGAGCCTGCCCTCAGACCCCCCTTAGCACTTGGCATTTTGTAATAACTTACTAGTTCACTTGTTTGTGGAATGTCTCTCTTACTAGAACGAAAGCCCCACGACACAGTGGAACTACCACAGCAACACAGGACCTCGCACAATGCCCAGCACGTAACAGCGACTCAGTATTTGCTCAGTGATGGAGCAACCACATCTCCGCTCTAGTGAACATTTTCTATTACACTTTCAACTATTCAGACCACCCTGCATAGTAAGAGCTCCCAGAAATGGGAAAGACCAAACAGTTGCCTCTATCCCTTCACAAAGGAAGAGGAGGGTTGGGGAGATTAGAGGAAATGATATTACAGGAAAAAAACAAGTCAGCTTCTTCTATCCATTTCTTCTTTCTTGTCACCGGGCCTTCATCTCTTTCCTATTTACTTCCTAAATATACTGACCAGGTGAGGCTGTGTGTGGAAAGGGAGAGAGGAAGATTTAGAACCGCTCTAGGGGTGTAGGCAGATTTAGAGCCAAAGTGTGGCCCTAGATCTTAATCTTAAATCACGGGTTTTCAAGGATTCAGCACACAGGCTCAGCCATCGGGATAAGTCAAATTAAAAATATGTCATAGCTTCCTCTTGGTGGCTAGGAGGTGGCAAGTGAAGACAGAGGCAGGAGGAGAGCAGAGGCTGGTGGGAGGAATCCATGGAGGATGCCAACCTCACAGAGCCACGGAAGGGAAACAGAGCTTTTGTTTTTAGCTTCAGTGACCACTCAAGTCCTTCTGATTGAACGTCACTGACCACGAACACACGAAGAGTTCTGAAGACAGCACTTAAGGCAAGAAAATAAACCTGTGATGAGGGATTCCAACTCTACTCAGATGGAACCGCAGTCAGACTCCTTTCCCCTAACGTAGTCTGTGTACGTCTTGTCTTCTGACTTTATATTAATCCAAGAATTGGTGAGACTAAACTTTCCTTAGTTTGAATTCACCTCTCTAACTACTAACACATCGATAAGCAGCATGTAAACTATACCTCCATGATTTCATCGAGTGCAGATTTCTTTTTTTTCTTTTCTTTTGATTGAGCTGAGCTCCGGGATGATTCTTTCCGTTTAATTGATGCTGCATTCCCGATGGTATTCAATGCGCTTGGTCCCAAGGAACTAGTGAAAAGAAGAGCCATGCCTGTTAACAAAACCCATGCACAGAAGGCTTTCGAACGTGTAGGAGAACAGTAGAGAAGATATTTGTTACACGACAAATAATTGATAACAGATTAGTCAAAACAACAGAGGACCTGCCTTTAGGCCTGCAGGGCCCTAAGCAGCCTGAGAACATGTGAGCTTTCCTGCCTTAACACCCTCTTCCCTCTCCTCGCTCCTTCCCTTAGTGCCAACCGTGATTGGCACAGACCAGTGGTGACAGCCCCGGCTTCAGGGTGAGCCAGATCAGGGTCTAGGGAGCCTTCTGCTTCT
The DNA here is from genome assembly GCA_028646535.1 of Procyon lotor. NCBI lineage: Eukaryota > Metazoa > Chordata > Mammalia > Carnivora > Procyonidae > Procyon > Procyon lotor. The sequence continues at coordinate 2,860,364 of CM053611.1, forward strand.
GACCTTGGGCGATTCACTTTTCTAAGCTTCAGTTCCTCATCCATTAATGATAACAATGGAAACCAACTCAGAGCTCAACCGCAAGGATTAAATAAGAGGTTGGCAATGGAGTCTAGCACATTACTGTCAGTTCTATTTTTTTAAAGCAATGTCACCATGTCACCTAATTCCTGATTGCTCCTGACTGCCTAGAATTGACAGTGTAAATTCTGACTTTTTTAATGTGGTATAAAAATTGTCACCACTGGCCCAAGAATGGTATCTCTGACTTACTGTACACACCAGCCTTTCGGAATAACTCGTTACTGACTGAGCCATACCATGTTTCATGCCTTTGCAAATTGCCTCTTTTATACGTAGAACTGTATCTCCAATTATCTCCATTTGTTCCAATTCTTTAAGATCCATTCTTCATGATACTTCATTGATAGTTTCTAGTGTGTATCATATGCCACTTTGTATTATGATAATTTGCATATATGATTTACATATATAATAATGTGTATATATTTGTATATACTTATTTTTTTCCTGTAAAGCAAACTGTTAACTTGTGACTCACATAAAATACATGCTCAGTTAATATCTCAATGAATCTTACCAGTGTAATCATATAGTTTGTACTATTTGCAAAAGACGAATAAAGGATAAATATATGCATGAAGTTACCATGGAGATAACCAAGAAAAAAAAGTGTGATTAACAGAAAAACAATACAACTATTACTGGGAGTTTTTTTTTTTAAAAGGGGGAATGTGTGAGTGGAGGGGCGGTGGGGCGGGGCAGAGGGAGGGGGAGAGAGAGAGAGAGCAGAAGCAGGGGGAGCAGCAGGCAGAGGGAGAAGCAGGCTCCCTGATGAGCAGGGAACCGGCTGCGGGACTCGATCCCCCAACCCTGGGATCATGACCTGAGCCGAAGGCAGGTGCTTCACCGACAGCCCCTCAGACGCCCACCCACTACTTTTCTGCACAAGGGGCCCGGGTCAGGACCCCCCCACTCGGTCCTCACGGCAGGTGTTCTTCGCTCACCGAACTCTAAGGTTTTACATTTACACTTTCGAAATTTCACTTACTGGGTTCTGTCCCATTATTTGATCCTCTGAAGAGATTTCTAAGTTCTGATTCTGTTTCTGGGACCCTGGCGCTCCGGTGGTGGGGATGTCAGCTGGGGCAGCTGCTGGCCCAAACACGCGGCAGAGCTGTCATACAAGCCGGCACTTCCGCCGCTGGGTCCCTCCCTGAAGGGACCGGAAGCAGGGACCCCGACAGGTATCTGAACACCTGTGTTCAACAGCACTGCTCACGACCACCCAGAGGTGAGTCTGACTGCAGTGGCCGCTGACTGATGAAGAAATGAAGCAAATGGGGTGCGTACATACAAAAGGGTATTAGGCAGCCTCGAAAAGGAAGGAAATTCCAACACATGCGGCAACACGGATGAACCCTAAAGACATTAAAGTGCGTGACAGAAGCCGGGCGCAAAAGGGCACTTGGCTGTATGCTTCCCCTCCCACGAGAGGCCTAGAACAGCCCAATCCATAGAGTCAGGAAGCAGAGTAGAGGCTACTGGCGGCTGGGGGCTACCGGGAAACGGGGAATTAAGTGTTTCATGGGGACAGACTTTCAGTCTGGGCTGATGAGAAAGTCCGGGAGGTAGATACCGGTGAGGCTACACAACAACGTGAAGGCACTTATCGCCCCTGACCTGTACGCTTAAAAATGGTGAGAATGCTCAACTTTATATTGACACACACAAAAAACTAAACTGAATAGAAAAAAGGCTCTCTATCAAGAACATTTATTTGGTATTATTAAATGTCTACAGCGTGACAAGCGATGGGGATAAAAATATGAACAGAACAGCCCAGCGGGATCTCCCGATCTCCGGTGGGAGAAGAGACACGGAAGACAGTCTGGGGACGGAGGACGGAAGACGTGAAGGCAAGAAAGGGTGAGCCACCGCCGCTCATTTTGGGCAGCGCAGCTGGAGGCCAAGGGGCAGGAGAGACACTGGATCACAACGGTCACAAAGCAGCATAGACAAAAATGACAAGTTATCCCACAGGTGAAAGAAAGGCATTTAGAAAGCGCATTCTGTTTGCAATATCAAGATTCTATTACAGCTAAAACAAATAAGGAAGAATACGGATAATGCTGACAGAAGAAATTATGAAGGACAGAAGTCAGTAACACAGAAACCAAAGAAATGACAATATCAAGAAAACAAAAAGTTGGTATTCCCAAAGATTAATAAAATAGCAAACCTGAGAGCCTAGATAAAAAGGATATTCTAGAAAAATGAAAATTGTACAAATTGTTGAAATTTGTACAGTCAAGACTATGTTGAGAAGTTGAATAAACTAATGACCATAACAAAACTGAATCAGTAGTAAAAAGTATTCCCTCACCTGCAAAAGACACTAGCACAATATTTTACCAAGTTTTACCAAGCTTTGCTATCCGAAAACATGAGTCAAAAAAAGAATACTTACACAAATCATTTTAAGAGTAGGAAATTAAATATCAATCTCAATAATGAACATTAAAGAGGGGCTCCTGGGTGGCTCAGTGGGTTAAAGCCCCTGCCTTCGGCTCAGGTCATGATCTCAGGGTCCTGGGATCGAGCCCTGCATTGGGGTCTCTGCTCAGCAGAGAGCCTGCTTCCCCCCCTCTCTCTGCCTGCTTCTCTGCCTACTTGTGATCTCTCTCTGTCAAATAAATAAATAAAATCTTTTAAAAAAGAACACTAAAGTAAAATGGAAAACAAAATAGTCCATTTTTTTCAGCTGTGTATTATTACTAATAATTTTTTTTTTTTTTTTTTTTGGAAAGAGAGCATCCCCCCACCCCCTGTTGCATGAGCATGCAGAGGGGAGAGGCAGAGGTGGGGGAAGAGAGCATCTCAGGCAGACTCCCTGCCAAGTTGGGAGGCCGATGTGGGGCTCGATCCCACAGCCCTGAGATCATGACCTGAGCTGAAGTCAAGAGTCGGAGGCTTAACCAACCGAGCCACCCAGGTGCCCCGGCTGTGTATTATATTTAATCTTACACTAGCTGCTCCAACAATAACATCCCTCCTCCCCAAAGATTCTATTAGAGGCTGACAAACCAAGATGGGGCAAGATGGGGCTAAAATCAAGGCAAGAAATGAATGGTAACAGATTGGAAATGGAACGTTTGCTTCTAGAACAGCCCTAGAATTCTGCTTTCGTGTAACTGGAGCGGGTCCTGATGCGATTAAAGAAGAGAAGCCCCAGAACAGAAATGGAAACGGAGTAATCTCTGTTCAAACACTGGAGAAGCAGGGTTTGTCTCTGTGCCCCAATATCATAGAGCGTATCAATTTTTTATATCCAGATCCTTTCATTCATTCTGAGTTTTAGATAAACAAGAGATAAAAACAACAACAGGAAAATAAATCTCAAACTCTATAAAAATGGACCATAATCTCAGAAAAAGAAAATTGAGATGAGTCTTCCCACTGTATTATCAGTGACACCATTTGTGAGACTGAACTTACAGAACTTCGTCAGATAAAACTGTTCTTTTTAACTTTTTTTTTTAAAGATTTTATATATTCATCTGACAAAGAGAGAGCAAGAGAGGGAACACAAGCAGGAGGAGTAGGAGAGGGAGAAGCAGGCCTCCTAGTGGGGTGGGGAGCCTGATGTGGGGCTTGATCCCAGGACTCTTGGGATCATGGCCTGAGCCAAAGGCAGCCAATTAACAACTGAGCTACCCAGGTGCCCCATTAAAACTGTTTTTACTAATAACACCAGAGTCTGGTATCGGGGTACAGAAAGCTAACTAGCAGACCCCAGAAGTAATAGGTCCTCATCCTCGCAGTTAGTACATGTCACCTTATTTGGAAAAGGGTCTCTGCAAAGGACATCAAGTTATAGATTCAGAGATGAGATTATCCTGGGCGGTTTCAGTGGCCTCTCTGTGCAACCGCACACGTCCCTTATGAGGGAAACAGAGGCAGATGGGACACACAGAGAAGGTGAGGTGAAGATGGAGCAAGGAGAAATGTGAAGACACTGCTTCTGAAAATGGAGAGATGCAGCCACAAGCTAAGGAACGCCCAGAGCCACCAGAAGCTGGAGAAGGCAAAGAACCACCCCTCCCCTCGAGCCTCCGGAGGACGCGCGGCCCAACACACGGCCTGATTTCAGCTCAGGGCAACTGACTTCAGACTTCTGGCCTCCAGAGACACAGTACATTTCTGTGTTTCAAGACACTTGGTTTGGGACGCCTGGGGGGCTCAGTCAGTTAAGCATCTGCCTTTGGCTCAGATCATGATCCCAGGGTCCTGGGATCGAGCCCCCCCATTGGGCTCTCTGCTTGATGGGGAGCCTGCTTCTCCCTCTGCCCCTCCCCCTGCTTGTGCTCTCTCTCACTTTGCTCTCTCTCTTTCAAATAAATAAAAATCTTAAAAAAAGAGAGAGAGAGAGAGACACTTGGTGTATGGTTATTTGTTACAGCAGCCACAGAAAAGTAATACAATGGAGACCAGTTTGGGGGCACTGGGACCAATTTTAACATTTATCTACACTCCGGAATAACAACAAAAAAGGAGAATGGACAGAAACACGTACGGGTCCAAAACCATAAGGCATGTGTGATTTGACACATTTGAATCTGTCTTCCAGATTGGTAGTCATATCCTACCAATATTTTGAAAAGAATTTTCTTTTCAAATGTACCAATGAACCCGGTGAATCACCTTCTTCATGTATCTAACGTGGGTGTCAATTCGGAAACACTTAGATCAAAGTGAAGATCTCTGGCAAGACGTTCTGAAGCCGCTGTGCGTTGCTCCGGTCTATTTCCTTCACCTCTCCCGGCCGCCTACTAGCCGTGCCAAGAAGCACTAGCCTCCCTCTTACCCAAGAAAACCGAGTTAGGTCTTAAATAAACCACACATAAAATACTAAGTAAAATAACAAATGTTGGCCAACTCCAAACAAAATTCTGCCAGACGCTGGAAGTACCGGCAGGAAGGTACTTTCCTGAATATCTTCTTGTCTTGTTTTGTTTTCTTTAATCTCCATAAAAAAAATGGACACGCTGCGCATCACAGACAGTGAGTAAATATTTGGGGAAAGAACAGATAAGCACCACAAAAGAAGAGAACATGTAAAGGGAACGGAGGCGCCCAGCCACGAGCCATGCCGGGACTTGGCAAACTCGGACCGGAGGGCCAGACGCAGGCTGCTGCCTGTCTTCAGAAATATGATCTTACTGGAATATAGCCACATACATTTGTTGGCACGCTGTCTGCGGTGGCCTTCTCACTCTGACGGCAGTCAAGTGGTTGTGACAAAGACACAGGGCCAGTAACGTCTACAGTATTGACTATGTGGCCTTTTACTGAAAGCTCGGTCAGGCCCTGCTCAGCGACTACACCAGGCAGCCGGGAGGGCAGATACGAGTGCATGCCGACCAGTGCGTGTACCCTCCACCAGGGGCTCAGATGGTGCGTGACTAGCCTAGTCTCTGGTCTCACAACATCTTAACACAGTAGGCAAAACAAAAACTGTATCCCCCCAGCCAATATTTAAACTCGGTGAGGGGGCTGTGATAGAAAAATCAACAGCGCTACGCAGGGGGGACCGTTATGTGGAGAACCCAGAGAAAAGCAAGAACTTGTTACGTGAGGCCTTTACTCAAAATGTGCCTTTCCTCAGAAGCATCCTATCATCAGGGGCAGGTCAGAGAAAAAAATAGCTGCTAACAGACAAAACAAAACCACCATTAAGTGGAAATGAGACAAGGAGAAACATTACAATCAGAAAAAAATATTTCATAGTCTTGCAGCTTTTAAAATGTAGTAATCGACATTTCACAAAAATTCTCAAGTTCTAAGATGTCTGTTCCTAGAGCTCACCTTGATTTGGACGTTGCTGCCGAACTACATGCTCCTTTAGCCAAATTAAATGTAACTGGAAGGAAAAAATGATATATTTTTTACATGTATATTTCATCATACATATAATAAGTACACATATATATGTGTGTGTGTGTGTGTATATTTCAGGAAAATTATAAAACTTATCAGATAAGACACCACAATGTATCCACACAGAAGCCCATGGACATTTTGAATAAATGAGAGCAGGATTGCTTGCCAGCGATGATGACTTCTGGCAGGTAATACTGAGCTGACGCTCTCAGAGCTGAGGACTGAGCTATAGGGGACTGCCTTGGCCACCCCCGGCCTCCAGAGCTCCCCCTCGCCGTGCTAAGGGGACAGGACTCCAATTCTGTTTAGGTGTGTATTATACCTCTCACACATGGTTTGGAGCTAGTGTCTGAGAGTTTGAATCCCCCCTAAAACTGATAGGTTGAAAACCAAATGCCCACAGTACTGGGATTAGGAGGTGGGGGGCTTCGGGACGTGACGAGTAAGGTTCTTTTGCTCTAAACCCATCAGAATAATCCCACTTCCTTTCCCAGTGACTGTGCTTCAGGTGGAGGCTGATAGAGATCGGCCAGTGACACTCAGAAGGAAGTCCGCTGGCCGGAGGAGTGTTTCCTAGGGCAAGTTTCCTTGCTCACAGGGGACTCTGGAAGAGATGCTCTGTCACCCTCTGGACAACGCTGGGTGTGCACACGGTGGTCGAAAGTGCCCGAGGCCAACTTGGGTCCAGCTGCTGACCGATGCCCTGGCCTCCAGAACCGCCCTACTTCTGGGACTCTTACTCCGGCAAGCTATTTCCTGATTATTTAGGATAATTTTAGTCGGTTTTGTTACTTGTAGCTGAAGGCACCCTACACGATTCATTGTTACCTTTTCATAAATTGGTAAAAACAATGCAATCCAGACGTATAATAGGTCTTGCTCACAAACATGGCCCTAGTTTTTGGCAGAGCCAATATAAAATCATCCATATTAAAAGAAGAATAAGAGAAAAGTAAAACCACCTTTTTCTTCGTCATTTTCTCTGCTTAATTCTGTAAAAATAGGGGCCTCCTAAAAGAAAAAAAAAAAGAGGATAAAGATTTGGTTCACCGTGCATTTACTATCAATATTCCACAGTCCCAAATTATGACTTGCTACTCATGTTGCAAGGCAGCTCCAACACAAAGCTCTAAAATGGTTAAGAATTTAGAGGGGTTAAATGGGTGGCTAGGCTGGTTAAATGTCCACCTATGAATCCGGTCATGATCCCAGAGACCTGGGATCAAGTCCTGCATCGAGCTGCCTGCTCAGTGGGGAATCTGCTTCTCCCTCCCCCCTGCTTGTTCCGCTTTCTCTCTCTCAAATAAATAAATGAAGTCTTTTTAAAAAATAAAATAAAATGATTAAGAGCCTAGCTAAGAAATTACCTGTACTGCAAATATTCTTCAACGGAGAATTATTCCAAAGGGGAAAAAAGTGGCTCCTTTGTTCCACATTGCAGATTACCTATATTTTAATTTCTACTACAGTTTAAACAGGAAACAGCATAGAACAATAAACCTTAAGAATTTTAGCTAGAGGACGGGGCGCCTGGGTGGTTCAGGCGGTTAAGTCATGTCTCAGGGTCCTGGGATCCAGAGTCGCACTGGGATCCCTGCTCAGAGTCCGTTTCTTCCTCTCCCTCCTACTGCTCGTGCTGTCTCTCGATTGCTCTCTCTCTTAAATAAAATTCTTAAAAAAAAGAATTTTAGCTAGAGGATTACTTTAAAAAGCAAAACCCTTCTATCCTGTGGCATAGTTTAGTGTAAAACCAAGAGCCTAAGACTAACTCAGACAGAACTGCAGGTCAAACTCAAACCCACTTCTACATGCTATTAGCTTGTCACCTGTCAATCTCATGATCTCCCCGTACCTCAATTATTCTGTCTTTAAAATAGGAATAATATGCGTAGTTAGAGATGTCATAAGGATAGAATAGGATAAAATAAAGAAAGCACTTAGCATAATGCCTGCAGCAGTGTTTGATAAATGCTAACGGTTGTTTCTACTAATAAAAATGTTGTCCTTGAGATCCAGCTGAGATATTCTTTTCTCCATTAGGATCTCAAAAAGAAGGTGAAAGACGTGATGTTATGTTTTAAAAATTGGTAATACTTAAGAGTGCAGTGAGGAAGCACTGATTAGTAGGACTTCCCCTGCCTTTTAGGGGAGGATGCTATTTATACTTAAAAAGTACGAATTAACTTGAAGATTTTAGTGGAATTAAGCTAAAATGTTACAAAAAGTAAACCAATTTCCTCTGTATGTGATCCTTCTTAATTTCCACAATAGGAAATTACCATTTTCCCTCTATTGAAAGCAGAGGTTTAAAAATGAAAAAGGTGCGTGAGAATTTCAAGAATAAAAAGCTTTTGATCTTAGGCAGGGGTTTAAATTTGACAATTACAGCAGTTTAACCATTCTTTACTTTAATACAGAGAACTCCTGAAAGACCGTGTGAATACACACATATGAACACATACATATGGAAAGAGTACCATTACGCACATGCACACCCATCACTCATCAAGGTCAACTAACATGGTATAAAAGCTGACTCATAAACGGATCTTCACTTTCTTATTGCCGGTACTTCCTGCCTCTTTCTGTACTGAACAGCTTCTATCAGACGTGTACGTTAATGATCAGAGCAGCTGTAACCACCATTGCCAAACACGGAAAACAAGCCACACATTTCTCAACAGGAGAATGGATAGGTTGTGTGACGGTCATCAAATGGAACAGCAGACTTCGCTTTAAAAAAAAAAGAGTTAAACACCGATAGGAAACATAAAGAACGTTCTGTCTGAGTTAAAGAAGCCAGACAGAGAGTATATGGTATGATCACATTTCTAGGAAGTTCAAGAACACACTAACAGATAAATAATAGTGATACATTAGAACCCTGGTTCCTTCTTGGGGGAGGGGGACTATTCACTGGGAATGACTATGATGCTGCGAACGCTCTATATCTTGATGTGGGGGGTCGCTACATAGGCTCTCCATCCATCTACTTCCACCCATCCATCTAAAGACACATCCATGTGTAAAATTTCACTAAGTTTCAGTCACCTTAAGATTAATGCCCAACAGGGCGCCTGGGTGGCTCAGTGGGTTAAACCTCTGCCTTCAGCTCAGGTCATGATCTCAGGGTCCTGGGATCGAGCCCCGCATCGGGTTCTCTGCTTGGCAGGGAGCCTGCTTCCCCCTCTCTCTCTGCCTGCCTCTCTGACTACCTGTGATCTTGCTCTCTCCATCAAATAAATAAATAAAATCTTTAAAAAAAAAAAGACTAATGCCCATCATATACTTGATCACATGTATCTTATACCACAACAAGCTCTTTAAAAATACCAAATGGCTAGTAGTTTCACATATAAACTAGGTTATGTTTTCCTGCACACACATAACTTCTGATTACGTGTAATCAGCACCATGGTAAGCATGGTAAGCACCATGAGATGGAGTTTTTACCTTTTGTTTACTGCTCTATCCCCAGTGCCTAGAAGACGACCTAGAAGAAGGGGGTCCCCAATAAATACTTGTTAAAATAAATGCCTTCCTCTCGATATTCCGATACCTGAACCACCTGAATCATGTCCTCCTTCCCCCATTTGTCTGGGTTCTTTGCCCACTGACTCTTCAAGCCCAGCAGCTGTAGCTACCTTCAGATACTCTGCACCTGCCCCAGGCCGGGGTGAGTGCTGGCCTGAAGCTTCCTGCACTGTGTTTAAATGAGCACTGCATTAGTTCCAGCCAAGCGATGTGACTGGCTCTGTCGTCCCCGTTAGCTGTCACCTCTGCCTTAGAGATGAGGAAACCGAGGTTTAGAAAATTACATAATTCTACAAGACCATGAGGGAGTAACTTAGGAACTGAACCCAGATTTGTCTCAACTCCAGAACCTGGGCTTTTATCCTCAGCCATGTTCTTTCTTCTCTTAATTAAGGAACAAGACCTATAAAATTAAATGCTTAAACATTCTGTTTGAGGGCACCTGGGTGGCTCAGTTGGTTAGGCGACTCCCTTCGGCACAGGTCGTGATCCCGGAGTCCGGGGATCGAGTCCTGCGTTGGGCTCCCAGCTCCACGGGGAGTCTGCTTCTCCCTCTGACCTTCTGCTCTCTCATTCTCTCTCTCTCTCTCTCTCTCTCAAATAAATAAATTAAATTAAAAAAAGGGTTTTTTTTTTGTTTGAGACCTTTTCCTGTTGCTTCCTGGAATGAGATTGTTGCCCACCTGTTCTTTTCCTTCCAGACCTCTTCTCACTTGTTCTTCAATAAATTTGGCTGTTTTCTCCTCATCGTCAAGGTCCTGTTTCTTCTTTTTCTCTAGTTCCAGTTGCCGGCGGATAGTTTCTGGGTCCCTGTCTATATACTGAATATACCAGCCCTTCGGGGTCTCGTCCACCTTGCATAAGCCTTTAAAAAAAAAAAGAAGATTTGTATACAATCCAAACTAAAAGTACATACAAATGCATTCTATCTCTGTGTCCTGTGCTTGTTCCTTCAAACACATTCATTCAAATACACAAATTCATGCAGCCCATAAATTTTCCATATTCACAGCTGATGAAACTTAGATATTTTAAGAGGAATATTTTTATCTCCTTAAACAGAAAAAATTATTCTGATTTTTAACTACCTAGGTCAAGTCAACTATGTAAGCAAGGGAAACACATGAAAGAAGTATTATCTTGCTTAGTAATTATCTAAGTATGCCTAAGTATTTAATGTCCTAGGAGTACATGACATTCTGCCAACTTAACTAAGTAGAGATTTCCCCCATAAAATGGAATAGAGTAACACACTGAATAAGTAATACACTGACGCAAAATTTCTTTCTCCTCTCTCCTCCTAAGCTTCAGCCTAGGAAGATTAGAAATGGAATAAGCTGCAACAAATTGTTAAAAAGCTCCCGAGGGCGCCTGGATAGCTTGGTCAGCTGTCTGACTCTTGATTTCAGCTCAAGTTGTGATCTCAGGGTCATGAGATCAAGCCCCACGTCGGGCTCCCCACTCAGTGTGGAATCGGCTTCAGACTCTCCCTCTGCCCCTCCACTCATGCTGTCTCTCTCTCTCTCTCTAAATAAATAGATAGATAGATAAATATTAAAATAAATAAATAAGCTCCTTAAGCAGGGGTAACATAGGTTTCCAAAAGTAAAATGAATATGGGGGTAAAAAGGGAAGAACTGATACTAATTCTTACCCCAGATGAGAGGATGCTCTGGTGAAATATCTTTGCACGACCAAAAGAACCATTCCAGACACCCTATATTCAAGTGTAACCCACGAAATCAATCCTGGAAGATTACGCTCTTCTCCTCCAGTTTTTAATTGTCCCACTCGTCCTTGTTTCCGTAATTGTCTTAGTTGTACAGAAACTAAGACAATTCTCTCCCCGGGCGCTGGAGCCACAGAGCAACTATTCACATCCCGTCTTATTCTTACCTTCTCTGCCCAGCCACTTGGTAAAATCAGTCAGAGTCTCCCACTGAGTAGCATTCATATGGATGTGTTCCCGGTGGCTGATATACTCATTATAAACGATGTTGTTGTGAACTCTCTTAGTGCCTACGAACAAAATACGCCACCGTCAATCCTGTGCAGGTTATGAGATCATGACGTTAGTGCATGTACAACACCTGGATGCTTACCAAAGCGTCTCCTGAGAAGTTCTAGAAAGTCATTTCGGAATTCCCTAATAAGGAAAGGAAAGAGAGCATTAGGGCAATTCTACAAATATAATGCATTGTTTCCCTGAAATGTAAGCCACCATACGGTTTGAATGCCCACAAGATATATGAAACATCTATGTGAATATCTGTTATGAACCTTTAAAAGCTGAAAATGGAGGGTATCCCAAAAGACAACAGCTTTCAAGAATTACAATTCAGGGGTGCCTGGGTGGCTCAGTGGGTTAAGCCTCTGCCTTTGGCTCAGGTCATGACCCCAGGGTCCTGGGTTCGAGTCCCAAGCTCCCTGCTTGGCAGAGTCTGCTTCTCCCTCTCCCACTCCCCCTGCTTGTGTTCCCTCTCTCGCTGTCTATCAAATAAATAAATAAAAATAAAAAATAAATAAGACTTTAGAGGTGAAGAGAAAGAGAAGGCCTTTCCCAGCTGACAGAGAGACACAAAAGCATCACACTTGGGAAATGAAAATCTAATCGGGCTGACACTGAGAACAGATAGAAATGGGGGATGCCGGGGGATGGAACAGAATAAGGGGGCATGGGTGGAAGACACAGCTGGAAATACCGGGAGGGCTAATCTTTGGAGGATCTTGAATGTCGGGCTAAAGGGAGTGGGTTTTGTGCGTGGAGGGGAAAAACACTACATGATTTATTGCAAATCTGTGATTTAGAAAGATAATCCTGTGGAAAGGACAGAACAAGAATTCGCAAAGTGTGGTCCCCAGGGGAGTGGCATCGACATCACCTGGGAGCCAGATAGGAATGCCAAGCCTCCAGCCCCGACAGAACCCACCAGCATGGTCCCAAGCCCTCCCGGTGACTCGGATGCGCGTAGGGGTTTGTGACCCACGGGCAGAAAACACGTGTGCGAGGAGTGGAAGCTGCAGCTGGGAGCCCAGTGAGGAAGTCATGGAATTAATTCGGGCGAGAGATGATGAGAACTATTATTACTAGCGCTGTGAGAATGGAGAGGATGCAAGTCTAAAGGACCCTGTGGAGGAGAACTGACAAGGACTTCCCACCAGCCTGGCATTCCGGGCGGGGAGTTACCAGCCAGCCCAGGAAAACAAGCAGGTGTGGCGGGCAGAATACTGCCTTTAGCTTTAACATGTTGGCTCTGAGAGAGCCTTCAGAAACACAGAACTGTGCAGGAAAAAAAATCTACAACTTAAGACAGATGTTAGGAATGAACGGTAAGACCGAGGAGTCACCCAACATAAAGGTTAACGGCTGGAAGAATAGCGGACTCCCGGAGCCTGCGTACTGAGGAGGAAAGGAAGCCAGGTGGGGAGCCCTGAAGAACATTCTCGCATTTGAGGAGCTGGGGGGGCAGGCCCAGGGGTTACGGAAGAAAGGAAGCAGAGGGAGGAGGAGTAGGAAAGAATAGAAAACAGAGAAGGGTCTGTGGACAGTTAAGAGCATTATCCACTGAGAGAAGATAGAGAGGAAGATGGGAGAGAGGCACAAGCGACCCTTCAGGAGGCTGTCGGAGGGCAGCTACCGTGGACGCGGTGGACACGCGTGGGGAGGAAGGCTCCAGTGTGGATGGCTCCTGCCAGAATGAGATTTCCCCAAATGTGGCCCGTGTAGCCCAGTGGTATTCCAGACGGTCTTTTTTTTTTTCTTCATTTTTTAAAAAAAGATTTTATTTATTTATTTGACAGAGAGAGAGAGAACAAGCAGGGGGAGCAGCAGGCAGAGGGAGTAACAGGCTTCTCACTAAGCAGGGAGCCCGATGTGGGGCTTGATCCCAGGACCCCGGGATCATGACCTGAGCCACCCAGACGCCCCTCCAGATGGTTTTAGGTGGTTCACAGATCAATCCTTTTTGCCTTTTTCACTGTGCTACGTGCCTTGATGGCACAAAAGCCATGCAGGGCGAACCCGCTGGCGTCTCGGCCACGCCCAGGCAGTGGGCGGTGAGGCCACCCTGTACTAGCGGCCTAGGTCTTCTTCCAGGGCAGGCGCTCGCAGTGAACGTCAATGCCAGTCTCATGGAGAATGTCCTTGACAAAGCAGTATCATTAACAGTATTAAATCTCAACCTTTGGGACTCTGTCTTTCCGCTGTCCTGTGTGATGAAATGGGGTTATGAGTAAACCACTGCTGTTGCTGGACAGTGGCTGTGGCGAGCAAATCACTTGGGCGATTGTTTGGGCCACGCGCTCAACTACCTTTTTCCACGGAGCACCATTTTGTTGGAAAGAATGACAGATCAACCACAATTATTCCAAACCGGATATTTGGTAGATGTTTTCTCAAACATAAACAAAGGGAGTCTTGTCATGCCAAGGAAAACAACTGATGGTATTAGTGGCCAATGATAAAATTTGAGCTTTTGAGCAAAAATTTGGATCTGGTAAGCTAGCATCAGCCACTGTGGGTCTGACATACTTCCCACAACTTAATGACATTTCTGATGACACTGATGCTGATATTAATAAATATGATTTTATGCTATTATGCAATGAAATGTGTCACCACTGCAAATACTCGCTGAGCCAACATTTTCCAAATGACCAATGCATGATGCTATAAAATCACACACAGGTACGAGAAGTACAAAGTGAAAGATCGAGGGCTCCTGATGTAATAGGGTACAAAATGTCTGCTGATGCGGTTTCAGATTCCATGCTGCAACTAATCTTTAAGAAACTACCACATCAGGGAGGCCTGCTCAGTCAGGTTGAGCCACTGACTCTTGATTTCAGTCAGGTCATGGTCTCATGGTCCTGGGATCGAGCCCTGCATCCGGCTCCATCCTTGGCAGGGAGTCTGCTTGTGGATTCTCTCTCCCCTTAGCCCATCCCCCTACTCAGGCACAGGTGTGCATGCTCTCTAAAATAATAATAAATAAATCTAAAAAAAAAAAAGTTTAAGAAACTACCATGCCGCTGTTTTGATGTAGCATCAAAGAATATCCAAAATTATCTGAAAAAGGCTATTAAAATAATCTCCCATTCCAATTATACATGTACGATCAGGTGGGCTTTCTTTATGTGCTTCCCAAACATTATGAAACAGACTGAATGCAGAAGCAATTGTGTGATTCAGCTATCTTCTGTTATGTCAGACTTTGGAGATTTGCAAAAATGTAAATAATGCCACTCTTACCTTTTTTGTTTCAGAAAATATATGCTTTTTAAATTAAAAAATTCATTTATTTTGACATGCAATAGGTTTCTCATTGTTATTTTAAATAAAGCAATAAATCCATTAATTTTTCATTTTTAACCTCTAATTTACAAATAGCAATGTGTCAATATCAAGTATCAGTGTCAAACATAAACGAAAGCTCCTTGGGGCTCTTCAGTAATTTTTAAGGGTGTAAAGGAGTCCCAAGACCAAAAGGTCTAGAACTTAGGAAAGAAAGAGATGGAAGCAAAACTAAACATTAATAGTAATAATAAATAACAGATATTAATCGAGTACTGAGGACTCTTCTAAACACCTTAAAAGTATTAATGCATTCATCTTTATATAAACCATAAAATAAACACTTGGAAGATGGTGCTGTTTTTAGTCCCATTTTACAGGTGAGCAGACAAAAGCTCAGACAAATATAAGTGGTTCAGCCAGTCACACAGCTCATGAGTAGAGAAGTCTGGATTTGCACGCATTAAGGTAGGCAGTCTGAGTCCAGAGCTGTGCTCTGAGCCACAACAGAGTTAGAACAAAAGATAGTTTTTAGGTTTGAAGTGCAAGACTAAATTGTGAGAACTGCTTTCACAACCATTTCATACTATGATAAACTGTCAAAGGAAAATAAAACCTGAGCACAGGATAATACAGCTATCGTGTTCATGTGTAAGGAACGAACACATCTCCCAACAGAGAAAATACTAAGCATCTACTCAATGTCCAACTGAATAAAGCTTATGAGAAAAGGATGTCTTTAAGTTACTTACTCTGAAAAATAATCCATAAATTGCTGAGGATTTTCAGAAGCCAGCAAGAGTTGTCTCTGATGAGATTCAGACATACAGTGACATTTGAAGCCATTCTACAAAAATATAAAGGTAGTAGTTACATTCTGATTTAGATCATCCTAAGGGGCCCTAAACAGAAGTATTTAATCAACCCTAAAAAGCTGCTCTTTGATGATAAATTGTAAAAAAAAAAAAAAAAAAGAAAGAAGAAAATGGAAAAAAAATCACTAGCTCTAAGCTCACTATTGTTTTTATTTAAGTTTTTTACGAGGTTGAGTTATGTAACACTCCTAATCAAAGAATAATCCTGGATTACAGAGACAGAAAAACAGTGCTTTGGAAAACAGACATTAGTAAGTAACATGACAGGGTACAGTACCAGAAGAGTGACTTTGTTTTTTAAATCATTTTAACAGGGTGCCTGGGTGGCTCAGTTGGTTAAGCAGCTGCCTTTGGCCCAGGTCATGATCCTGGAGTCTCGGGATCGAGTCCCACATCAGGCTTCCAGCTCCGTGGGGAGTCTGCTTCTCTCTCTGACCTTCGCTCCTCTCATCCTCTTACTTTCTCTCTCTCTCTTAAATAAATAAATAAAATCTTAAAAAAAAAATAATTTTAACAAATTCTGTTGAGCACTGACTTCATGTAGTGTGCAAGTGCTTGGAGGGATGGAATGAAGCAAAATGGCCAGTAGTGAATTTCCATTAAGGGACTCTTTTCACTCTAGTTCATTATCCAAAATACACTGAGGCATCTTACAGAAATCTCACGTTAAATACATTAAATCTGCATCTTCTTCAGATGACTGTAAAAGAGTTACAAGCTTTGGCTTTGTATCTACCCAACTTAACATTTACACCTGATTCTTCATGGAAAGAGAAATGGAAACTGTGTCTCCTCCTGTATCCCCATCTCAATGAGCAGCATTCGCACACCCACAGCCAGGACCCTAGAGACGGGCACCCTCGAGTCCTCCTCGAGGTCTGCCTTCCGAGTATCACTCGGCCTCCTCCTGAAGAATTCTTCTCCTGTCCCTCGGTTCAATCCCGCGCCACTAGCCTGATGTCAACACTCATCTTGTTTAGCTTCCCAAGCTCTGGTCGCCCACAGATTACCAATACTATCCACTATTTTCGCCTCATCTGTGTAGTACCTGTGAATTGTTCTCACTTAAATGTATCCTAAAAGGAAACTTAGTATCAGTCTTATAAATGAAAAACCAGTACTACTTTCCTTGAATTGAAAATAAATCAATAAAATGAAAACAAAATGGTGTTACTAAATTCTAGAAACCCATGAGAGTGTATGGTCAGGAGGGGCTGTTCTGGATCTGACCTTCTCCCTTAGTCTTCCAACACTGAGAGATCGGGACACCGGGGAGACCTTGGAGGGGTCAATGTCTCCTCCTGCAGGCCACTCTCCCAGGGAGGGAAGGCAATGAACAGATTTGAGGGTAAATAGGACAGAACCACCACAAGTGTCTTACTCTGAAATTAGTAACCAAAGAAAAGAATTAAGCCTTTATCCTCCTTTTCCCACAGGAAATATATTTTAGGGTAACATTTAAGGATAACCAAGTAGCCCTAGTTAATGAGAAAAAGGACATTTTTATAAAAGAATGGTAGCCAATAATAAATTTAGAAAAATATAGAAAACAACCGCTTTGCAACTCTTAAGGCAATAATAGGCTGCAGTAAGGATGCTAAAACACCTAAGTAAAAGGTTGATGGGAGATTAGATATATTCCTTACTGGTTACCTGCTCTTGCAAGAGGGAAAATATTACTTTCTAACATCACTTTACAGGCCATCATATTTACTCAAATATCTTAGCACTATTGGATATTATGAGCTTCCTTATGTGATGTGATAGAAATACATGAGATCACCTATCAAGCAGTCTTCCCCAAAATATTTAACCTGAACCTAACCAAACCTTCAGATCTAAGTTCCAGTTTATAGAAACTATAAGTTAGAGAAGGAAGGTGAAAGACAACCACAAGAAAACTTAATTGTTTCATACCAGCAAGTGGCAATGCTACAAGGCAGTTACTGGTCTAATCTCTTCAAGTCAATGTCAGAGAAACAACTGAATAGCAAAGATATGGAAGCAACTCAAGCATCCATCGATAGATGAGCAGATAAAGAAGATGGATAAAGACATACAGAGTGGAATATAAAAAGGAAGGTCATCTTGCCATTTGTGACCGTATGGATGGACACATGAAATAAGTCAGGGAAAGGCAAATTTCATGATTTCACTTATATGTGGAATCTACAAAACAAATGAATAAACACAAACAAAAGCACAACCAGACCTATAAATACAGAGAACAAACTAATGATTGCCAGAGCGGGGAGGGAGTGGGAGGATGGGCAAAAAGGATGAAGGGAAGTAGGATATACAGGCCTCCAATGATGGAATGAATATGTCATGGGAATAAAAAGTACAGCATAGGGAAATAGTCAATGGTATTGAAATAATGTTGTATGGTACAGATGATAGCTACACTTGTGGTGAACACAGCATAAGGTATAAACTTGTTGTATATACATAAGGTATAGATCATGTTGGACACCTGAAACTAATGTGACTAGTGTAATGTGTGTGTAATGTGTGTCAACTACACTCATATAAAAAAATTAACTAAGGAAAACAATTGGGTTTCAAGGGGGCAGGAGAAAGGTTGAAGAAAGTGGGTGCTATACTCAATTTAGAATTGAGAGAGAATTAAAAGTCCTAATAATCCAACACACGGATTTTTAAGGAAATGAAACTATTCTGTATGATACTATAATGATGGATATATGTCACTATACATTTGTCCAAACCCACAGAATGTCCAACACCAAGAGAGAACCCTACTAGAGACTTTGGTCATGATGATGTGTCAATGTAGCTTTATTGATTATAACAAAAGTACTACTTTGTTGCAAGGTGCTGATCGTAGGGAAATTATACATATGTAGGGCCCAAGTGTGTATGAGAAATCTCTGTATCTTATGCTTATTATTGTTGTGAACCTAAAATTGCTCTAAAAATAATCTATTTTTTAAAGTCCTAATAACAAACCCAATTCATAGCTTTTGATTCGATCTTGGTTTGGAAAAACTTTTAAAAAGCATTTGTGGGAACAAGCGAGGACATGCAAATACGGAGTGTGTATCAGATAACATAAGAGAATTTTTATTAATTTTGTTATGTGGAATGATGTATATCGTGGCTACATAGAAAAATATCCAAATATCTTAGAGATGCATACTTAAATATTTAGAGATGAAATATCCCGATGTTTGCAATTTACGTTAAAATATTTCTGAAGAGTTGCCTGGGTGACTCAGGCGGTTAAGCAGCTGCCTCTGTCTCCGGTCATGATCCCAGGGTCCTCGCATCAAGTCCTGCATCCTAATCAAGTCCCAAATCCTACTCCTTGCTCAGCATGGAGCCTGCTTCTCCCTCTGCCTGCCCCTCCCCCTGCCTTTGCTCCCCCTGCCTGTGCGTGTGCTCTCTCTCTCCCTCTGACAAATAAAGTCTTAAAAATAGATAAATAAATTAAATAACTCTTAAAAAAAGCAAAGATAGGCAAGTTGCTTAAAATGCTAAATATGGGTAATGGATATATGGATGTTCATTGTACTGGTCTCTAGTTTTCTGTGTGAGAATTTCACCATGACTATTAAAAAGAAAGAACTGGAGAGAAATGAAAAAGAAAAACTGCATCAGTGTTATTCAATGTAAGTCCTACTTCAGTATCTCATCTCTCGCTGGCAGAAACACTGGAGGAGATTCTTCCAATCACCCAATGTTCCTCTGCACCTGCCAATCGAACTCAATCTCCAGAGAAAAATATGACCCTGTCACTAGCTTGCTCTCATTTCTTCAAGATGCTTTATCATCCACCTAAAGTATAAAGTCCATTGCACAGCATACAAAACTCTCTTAAGATCTACTCAAAGACCCCTCAGCCACTGTATGCATAATCCACTGATTTAAAACTCAGTCTTACCGGTGGGTACAACTGTTATTTCCACTTTACAAGATAAGCAGACAGGCAGAGGGAAATGTAAGCAGCTTGGCAAAGACTACACAGCTAGGAAGTGGCGCGGCTGGGATTCAGGATTTTGACATGGACTCCCGTCTACGATCCTATCTACCCACCGTAATGCGCTGGGCCTGCTCCATAAACGCCTGTTAGAGGAGTAGTGTGCCAGAGCTTAGCTGTCCTTTTTCATCTGATCCCGAAAAGACGTGTGAATCCTAACCACCCTGCTTCTCTTGAGTCGCGTCAGGTCAGAGATGATTGCTCCGGTTCTCCCCCGGGCATCCGGCACCGCACTAATTCAGCGACCCAGCTGGAGTAGCATCACGTCTGCTAGAGCTGCAAAACCTTTTCTTATTTCATTTCTTTTTGGAGGAAGACGGTGGAGGAATGACGTGTCAAAGACCACGGTTCCCCCAGGGTGAGGGCTGCAGGGAAGGATGTCCCTACTGAGTTGAGCAGCTGACTCCCCCAGCGCGAAACCCGGACTCAGGGACCTGAGATCCACTCCCTCAACCCCAGCGTCCCGGGCTTGAACCTGGATTTCCAGCGGGGCCCCATGCAGGCCCGCTTACCTCGTCCCGACACTGCTTCTGGCACATCTGGCAATACCAGCGCAGCTTCTGAAGCCCCTTGGATTTGATCCTGTTGGCGATGGCTTTTGGGGTAAGAAAATCTGACTTCCCCATCGCGACCACGGCAGCGACAACTTTGCCGAACCCCAGCGCCCCGCCAACCGGAAGCGGAACGAACCTGACGGGGGTAGGTGGGCGGGGCAAATGCCAGCCGCGAGCCGGAAGGAGGTGGGCCTTCGGGAGGCTGAGCCCCGCAACGCTCGCGAGGCTTCCTCTGTCAGGCGGGAGGAAGCGAGACTGAAGGAGAAAGCAGGGTGGGAGGGCGCTTCAGGAAGGTCCCGCGCAGGCGCGGTGAGGCCTGTCTGACCGACCTTCAGCCGGGCCCATACCACCATGTTTTCTCGGGCGGGCGTCGCTGGGCTCTCGGCCTGGGCAGTGCAGCCGCAATGGTATGGCCGCTTGCGAAGGAACGGGAGGGTTGCGAGGAATGGAGGAGCTCGGTCGGGGGAAGGAGGAAGCGAGTGGAGGCGAGTGGGACGGGACAGGGGTCGCAGGGCCTGCAAGGACCCCTGTTCCTGGAGGCCCCGGGAAGCCCGGGCTGCAGGAAGTCCCTCCGACCCGAGAAGGGTGCACGAAGGGGCTGCGGTGACAGCAAGGGCTCGCCACGTCTCCTGAGGCGGGGTGGGGCGGGGTGAGGGCCCCGAGGAGCGGTCATCTGGGACCTCGAGGTTGAGATTTTAGTCCGAATTGATTTCAGGGCGGTCTTGGCTTCGCTCGGCTAATACATACTTACGGAGCCCCTACTGCGTGCCGGGCACAGGTGGAGACCGAGGAGTCTTTCCCCGGGCCCACCAAGGGGGAGGGGAAGACCTAAGGCAAGGTCTAGGGGAAGGTTAAGTTGTGCTTTCTGCCCTTGACGCCTTTTACGCCTTTTGAAACCCTCTAGTGCTGGGCAGGGTTTGCAAGGGCCATTCAGAGCCGTCCGGTTCAGCCAGGACGTGTATGAAGCGCTTACCGTGTAGCGCGGGCTCTCTGCTGGGCACCGCTGGGTAAAATAAATGCCTTCATGGGCTTATGGTAGTTCGGGTGCAAAAGGGACCTTAAAAATCCGTCTGATGGCGATCAAAAGGGAAAGAAACCTAGCACTGTCTGGAAACTATTATGCTGAAGCAGTAACCCCGCAAGGTCATGAAACTGTCCCAAGGTCCGGAGGAGGAGGACGAGACAGATGGCTTTCAAACGCCATCTGTTAGCGGCCGTGCGTGTTTAAGGGTTTTAAACATTGGTTTCCGGAAAAAAACCTGCGTATCAGAAGGCCAAGCAAGAGGCAGATAAACGTTGGTTTGTGGGTGGTTATCATATAATAGGATGGAATGTCTTAAAGCTAGACAGAGTCTGGAAGAATTTCAGACACGGTCCTAAGGGGATTATTGGCTAAAAGCTGAGTGTAGCAATTCTCCCGGTTTTACAGTAAGTTAGAATTCTAAGGAGCGGCAGCCCAAAACTAGATTTTGTGTCCTAATTTTCGTGTGGAGGGACTATAAAGCCTAAATAGAAATAGGTTACGTTTTTCATTAAGCCAAGAATTCATAACAATAGAGAAAAACTTTAGGGTAATGAGGTAATGAAATCGCACGTGAGTACCTACAGAAAACTGTCGGTGGATTTGCCTTCAAAGTCAGATATTTTTCTAATATTGAAAATGAGTATTCATGGCAATTCAGTCACCTTAGCTGGATTCTCAGCCTTGTAGGTTTTCCCATTTGTTAATCACTCAGCTTCCACTTGTTGGGTGCCTGCCCTGCACCAAGTTGGTACTGTGGGAAGTACTAAAAAGTGGTGGTGAACAAATATATATATGGTCTTAGTGAGTTTAATGGGACAGTGTCTGGCGTGCAGTGGTGCTTAGCAAACACCAGCTCTCCTTCCTCTGTTGCTGTGCAGAAATGTCATCTGTCAGTATTTTTACCTGAGGTAGCATCCAAGTTCATCTTTAAGAAATGGAAGGAGTTTCTGAAATGAGGACAAAATATTTTGCATAAGATTGTAGCAATTTAAAAAAAAAAAACTTTGTAAGGCAATTTGAAGATCTTATAATAAAGGACGGTTTTAAATAAGAATAGTCTGACATAACTGCTAGGCTCCTAAATTGGAACCTACCTTGGCAGATACAGGTTGTAGTCCTGACCTTAACCTTACCTTTAGAATGTTGGTTTTAAATTGGTAGGTTATGAATATTCATCAAACATTGAGAGAAAGCATTTTTGCGTATTCCGTTATTCCGGGTCCCTTGTTGCTTCCCACTCATAATTCCCTTTTAAATTCAGAAATGAAAACCATCTTAATGTTTCATACTCCACAGAATTAACTTGGAAGGGGAGAGAAGTACCTTGCCTTTACAGAACCACGAAGGGGCATTTTCTCTGTTCTGTTTTGGTTATTGGAAGCTTTAAAAAATGTAACTTGTTATTGTTACAGTTTGTTTCAGGGAGGTTAACTTACTAACATTAGGTAAATATTAGGCCCTATTAAAATCTTAGTGAAATTATATTAATTGTTTAGGGCATCAGTAAAATACCCTATATTTTGGAAAATTGGTTTTTTAGGTTTGTTTTTAAGATTTTATTTATTTGACAGAGAGAGAGATCACAAGCAGGCAAAGAGGCAGGCAGAAGGAGAAGGGGAAGCAGGCTCCCCGATGAGCAGAGAGCCCCATGTGGGGCTCGATCCCAGGACCCTGAGATCATGACCTGAGCCAAAGGCAGAGGCTTTAACCCACTGAGCCACCCAGGCGCCCCTCGGGAACTTGTTTTTAAGTAGCATTTAAGAAAATGGAAATAAGGAAGAGAAGTGTGATTTTTCTGTCTTCAAATCAGGGGAAAATACATTTCTATTTTCCTGTTCCCCATTCTCTGAGGTGGAACTGTTTTATGGTAGCAAACCAATAGCCATAAACTGAATTATATACACTGAAAAGGAAGGGAGATGGCACTTCAGGAGACAGAAGGCAGATTGCATTCCAAAAATTGAAATGGCAGATGTTTATTTACTTGTAAAAGTAAAAAATATGAGGCATCAGTGTGTGCAGTGCAGGAGATCCATCCACCTGGGAGCCAACTACCGGGATTTGAATCTCGACTGCCACTCACCTGGCTACGTGAGTGGCAAGTCAGTGTCTCTGCCACCATTTCTTCATCTGTTAAATGGAGGTAATAATAGTGCACAGTTCATTGGGTTAGCACAAAGATTAAATGAGTCTGTATTTGTAAAGAACAGAGCGTGGTAGGGGAAATGATGGTGTGTATTCAGATACATGAACTGAAAACTGTAAATGACATTATGCAGTTTCTACATAAAATGTAATGTAAGAAGATTTATTGTACTTGCCAAACAAGACTGGATCATGGGTGTCGTGGGGGGGGGAGCGCCATGGAGTCATTTTTTGGGGACAGGCAGGTGATGGACTTTCATATAATCATTTATTATTGGAATTAGACATATTTCATCATTTTCCCTAAGAATTAGCTGATGCTGCTTCCTCCTTAATTTTTATATTTATACAGCATTATATACTTTAACATTCTTGCAAACGGTACTGTCTTTGAGGAATCATTCCCCTAGTAACCTTACTGATTCCCTTCTCTACTACTTCTCTTAGTTTTGCTAACAATGCTGTATGATCATAGTAAATAATGGTAATTCGCAGGGACGCCTGGGTGGCACAGTAGGTTAAGCGTCTGCCTTCGGCTCAGGTCAGGATCCCAGGGTTCTGGGATCCAGCCCCATGGCTGCTCTCCGCTCAGTGGGGAGTCTGCTTCTCCCTCTGCCGCCCCACCCCCCCCATGCTCTCTCTCACACAAAAATAAATAAAATTAAAAAAAAAAAAATGGTAATCCACAACTCCGACTTTTCTGTCCACCCTATCTGATATATTTCAAGTTTCTCCAATAATCTCCCAAGGATTTCTCAGGACTTGATGCAGTTTTCCAGAACAAATAACTGATTCAAAACTTTGTATTTTCTTTTGCAAAAATGACACATAAAGTAGAGCAAGCTGCCCCTAAAGAGAGTTGGGATCAGCTTATGGTTATGCTGCTGTATGTACCCAAGTTGTACTTAAAAATAAAATAACATAGATGTCCTTAGAACTGAATGAAAACTAAACATGAGAGCACTTCAAAATGGGAAATTAGGGCATGTGCACAGCATAAAGAGTCACAAAAGATCATACCTCTTCATACCTCTCACTTGGGATATTTATGGAAACCAAAACATTCTATATTCATCCAAATATGGCATGCAATTCACATTTATTCCCTGATATTCTCTGACTAGAAACTTATGTGCGTTAAATTGGAGTATCTGCCTAAATCCATAATGTCCAAATGTCACTCCTTATATTCTATACATTGAGATTGGTTGGAGTGGAAAAGTTGATATACCAAATAAAAAAAAATCAACAAATTATGTTATTTTCCATTATGAAAAGATGTTAATGGGATGGTCGGTATGTCAGCAAAGTGCTCTGGAGTAGCAGAGCTTGGAAGTATTTGATAACTTTTATCTTTTCTGGTAGTGGATCCATTCTTTTATAACTAAGTCTAACATTTTTCATGTAGTCTTATGTCTGCAAAATACCAGGAGTGAGATATATGTTAAGAAATGATTGGAGTGCCTGGGTAGCTTGGTGAAGCGTCTGCCTTTGGCTCGGGTCATGATCCCAGTGTCCTGGGATGAAGCCCCACGGTGGGCTTCCTGCCCATCGGGGAGTGTGCTTCTCCCTCTCTCTTGCCCCCCACTTGTGCTTGCTCTCTCTCTCTCAAATAAATGAATAAAATCTTTTTAAAAAGAGAGATTATTAAAAATGTTTTATGATCTTTCAGACTTTTTATGCACATAAATACATATAGTCACAAAAATGGGATCATAACCATAATTTTATAATATCCTTTTCTGAAGGTATTGTAAAGAGGCTTTATTTTTTAGTACAGTTTTAGATTTTCTAGAAAAGTTGAGTGCAGAGAGTTCTATATACCCACATCCCACTCTGGACAGTTTCTCCACTTAACCACACCTTGCATTGGTGTGGTACATGTACTATGATTAATAAAACAATACTGATACATTATTAAGGAGATGTGGTTTCATTAAGGTCATTCTTTTTGTTGTATATTCTATGGGTTTTGACAAGTGCATAACGACATATATCTACCATTACAGAATTACAGAATAGTTTCAGTGCCCTAAAAATCTCTCCCCAGAATCCTAGCAACCACTGATCTTACTCTTGTAGTTTTGTCTTTTCGGGAATGTCAGAAAGAATATAGTCATTTCAGATTGGCTTCTTTGCTTAGCAATATGCAGTTAAGGTTCCTCCATATCTTCCATGGCTTGATTGCTCATTTTTACTGCTGAATAACTCCATTGTATGGATGTACACGTTTGTTTTTCCATTCATTCACATATTGAAAGACATATTGGTTGCTTCCAGTTTGGGGCGATTGTGAATAAAACGGCTATAAACAATTGTGTGCAGGTTTTTGGATAGATATGTTTTCAGCTCAATTGGGTAAATACCTAGAAGCGAGATTGCTGTATCATATGTTAAGACTGTTTAGATTTTTAAGAAACTGTCAAACCATCTTCCAAAGTAGCCATACCATTTTGTATTCCCACCAGTAAATAGTGAGAGTTCCTGTTACTCCACATCTTTGCCTTCATTTAGAATTGTCATTTTTAAAAAAATTTAGCCATTCTTGGGGCACCTGTGTGGCTCAGTCGGTTAAGCATCTGACTCTTGGTTTCAGCTCAGGTCATGATCTCAGGGTGGTGGGAACGAGCCCTATGCCTGGCTCCATGCTGGGTGTAGAGCATGCTTAAGATTTCTCTCTTTCTCTGCCTACCTCTCTCAAAAAATAATAGCAACAATAATAATTTTCCATTCTTATAGGTATGAAGTGATATTTGTGTTGTAATTTGCAATTCCCTAATGACATACTGAGCACCTTTTTTATGCTTATTTGCCATCTGTTTATTTTCTTTAGTGAGGCTTATGTTCAGATCTTTGCATTTTTTATTTGGGTTGTTTGTTATTGTTAAGTTTTAAGAATTTGTATATTTTAGATAACAGTCCTTTATCAGATATGTTTTGTAAACATTTTCTCCTGGTGTGTAGCTTGGTTTTTCCTTCTCTTATGGTGTCTTCTACAGAGTATAAGTTTTTAAAATTAACAAAGTCCAGCTTAATCATTTTTTTCTTTCATGGATCATGTTTTTCATGTTTTATCTAAAAACTTAGAGCCATACCCAAGGCACCTAGATATTTCCTGTGATGTCTTATATCTTAGAGAAGTGTTATAGTTTTGTGTTTTACATTAAGATCTATGTTTCAAGTTAATTTTTGTGAAAAATGTAGAATCATTATCTAGATTAATATTTTTCCATATGGATGTTCAGTTTTTCCATATGGATGTCTACCACTTGTAGAAAGGAGTATCTTTTTTCATTTAATTACCTTTGCTCTTGTATCAAACATGAATCCGTTGACTGTATTTGTGTGGGTCTCTTCTCTATTCCTTATGCTGTGTCTTTTATTCCCCTGACTGACTCATTCTGTAATTGGAAGCCTGTATCTCCCCTTCACCCATTTTGCCCATCCCCCATCATCCCCTCACCTGGGAACCATCAGTTTGTTCTTCTGTAGGTCTCATTCTACTTTGTGTTTGTATTTTCATTTGTTTTTGTTGTTTTTTATCTCACTTATGAGTGAAATTCTGGGCTCTCTCTTCTCTTCTCATGATCTGCTTGCCCATTCTTTCCCCAATACCGTACTGTCTGGATTACCAGACTTATTTTTTTTTTTTAAAGATTTTATTTATTTATTTGACAGAGAGAGAGAGAGAGAGATCACAAGTAGGCAGAGAGGCGGGCAGAAGAGGGAGGGAGGCAGGCTCCCCGCTGAGCAGAGAGCCCGATGCGGGGCTTGATCCCAGGACCCTGAGATCATGACCTGAGCGGAAGGCAGAGGCTTTAACCTACTGAGCCACCCAGGTGCCCCATGGATTACCAGACTTTTATAGTAAGTCTTTAAATCAGGCAGTGTCAGGTCTCTGGCTTTGTTCTTGAATATTGTGTTGGCTATTCTGGGTGTTTTGCTTTTCCATATAAATGTTAAAATATATATAAACTAACTTGCTGAGGTTTTGTCCAAAATTGTATTGATCAAGTTGGGAAGAGTTGACATTTTAGTAACATTGAATTTTCCTATTCATGAATATGGAATATCTCTCCA
>CM053611.1:2888329-2944586 GCA_028646535.1 Procyon lotor
AGGCTTTTATTCTTCTCTTTCAAAAAGAACATCTAGGAGACTCCTAGACTCAAGAAACGAACTGAGGGTGGCCGGGGGGGGGGTGGGGGGAATACGGTGGCTGGGGTGTGGACATTGGGGAGGGTATGTGCTGTTAAGTGCTGTGAAATGTGTAAGCCTGACGATTCACAGTCATGTACCCTGGGGCAAATAATACATTATACGTTAATAAAAATTAAAAAAAAAAAAAATCTAACAAAATGAAGTAAAAATGCTATTGGAGTCATTTGCTCTTACTTCTCTCTCATCTATGGGATATAGTAAGTATATCTTACTTTAAATTTGAAATTTACTTATTTTAAATTTCAAATTTAAATTTAATTTAAATACTTTACATTTTAAATACCAGGGCGCCTTGGTGGCTCAGTTCGTTAAGCATCTGCCTTCCGCTCAGGTCATGATCTCAGGGTCCTAGGACCGATCCCCAAGTTGGGCTCCCTGCTCAGTGAGAGTCTCCTTTTCCCTCTGATCTCTCTCACACTCATGCTCTCTCAAATAAATAAAGAAATCCTCAATAAATAAGTAAAATTTAAATGCCTTTTCCAAGCACAGAAACCTTTCAGTATGATCATTCATTCCATACTCACATTTAGATAACCATTCAGTATGATCATTCATTCCATACTCACATTTAGATAACCATTAAGATTGGATGCCTAGCCTGATTATGCACAAATTGGCCGTGCCAAAATATTTGACAGAGCAAGAGAGGGAACACAAGCAGGGGGAATGGGAGAGGGAGAAGCAGGCCTCCCACTGATGAGGGAGCTCGACGTGGGACTCGATCCCAGGACCTGATCATGACCTGAGCCAAAGGCAGACACTTAACCAACTGAGCCACCCAGGCTCCCCTAGTTTTTTTTCATTTTTTAAATTACAAAAGTAATATATAAACTATAAAAAGACTATGGAACTATAAAAAAAATAAAAATATATATATACTCATTCTCAATTTGTATGCTGCTCTTGACCTTTAAAAACCATTAAATAAATTCATGTATTTAGAAAGATGTCTTCAGATGCTTTATTATTTTTCCAACAACTATTTCCACAAAAATGAATGGTAATATAAAAACTGATGAGCAAGCACAAGCCTGTAAGGAGCGGTACTGCCTTCCTGTAAGGCTGCCGCAAGAGAAGCTGAACAGCACCCAGGGGCCTTCTCTAGCTCCCCTGAGCCCTCCCAGAGTCACCGGATGGGCCGACAAATGAGGCTGAGGCATCGGGTGGACATGTACATGTGTGCAAACTACCAGATCACCTGCAGGCACGTTAGCAAGGAATGGGGCTGGGTGGCATTTTTTTTATCTTTTAAACACACTGGCCCATCTCCAGGTTTGAGGACAGCAGAATACTTGTCCGAGGTGAACTGCACGTTCTGGGCAAGAGCAGGGAGAAGAGAAGGGATGTCAGCACAGTGCTGAGCAGAAATCGGGCAGGCTCAATATGACACAGGTTCAGAAAGAAGGACAACAGTCGTGGGGCCTCGTGCCAGCCCTCCATTTGTCTCGAGTGCGGACGCTCTGGTCCATCACTGCAGTGGTCTTCCATCAGGTGTGTCGCTCTCCTGGGTTTGACCTCATTTCCTGTGTCACTCTTTCCTCCCACATTTTGGTGGTGAAAATCTTCCAGATAAATAGGTAAACCTTGTAAGGCCTTGCAGATCTTAAAATATCTATTCTATGATGTTTTCGTGGCACCAGGTGGGATGGAGACCCTGCTCAGTCCTTACCGGCAGTGTGATCTTAGGCAAGTGACCGATTCCTTCAGTCTTAACATCCGTCGAGTGGAGATGAAGACAGTAGCTAGCTCGTCAGGTAGTTGGGAAAGTCACATGAGCTAATGCTTGCCAAATACTTAGAATCTGATACAGGGGGAGTGCTGAATAGAATGTGATGCCCCCAGTGCGCTTGGGGACCCCCCTGGCCTGGGCTGTACCCTGCTGGGCACGGGCTCTTTCATCCCAGTCCCCAGCACTTGCACATCCACCGGGACGGGATGGTAAGGACCAGGGCTCCTACAGTGAGTCAGCTCTGTTTTCAAGATGAAAGTTCAGCACACAGGTCCTGGGCACTCCTAGTGTGTCAGCAGACGGTGTGACACTCGGACCGCAGCTACCCTGGGTCCCCGGTGCTGCAGCTCTTGCAGGAGCCTCTTGTCTCCTTGCCCCCACTGTAGCTCACCTTGGATCCATTCTCTCAAAATAACACTTAAGTTGAGAGAAAACTCACAGGCGGTAAAATTAACCGTTTTAAAGTGCATAATTCAAGTCTGGTATAGATGGTTGTGCTCTAATCCTACATGCTACTGCAAGACGAATTGTTCTAGAAGGTGTACATTTATCGAGCACTGACTGCCGGCTAGATATGATGCTGTCTACTGGGCATTGATTAGTAATTGAGATACCCTTCTGAACTGAGAGAATGAGTTTTGTTTGGGGCATCCATCAAACGCTAAATGTGAGTTGTAGATGGATATCCAGATAGACATCCGTTGCTGATTAGATGCAGTTAGTTACACTAGTCTGAAACTCGGGGAAAATTTTAGGATAAATTGTTATATTAGAGAGTCATCTTTAGAGAACCATGAAAATTACCAGAGAGAAGCACATAAAAAGAGGACAAATGCTTAAAAATTAGGCAAAAGCATTAGAGGAGAAAGCAAATATTTGATATAATTGAAATAAGGGTTCTCCCTTTGGGAGGAGGGAGATGTAAACATGAAATGGGAGGAGGTAAGGAATATGGAGTTAGGGGTTTGAATTAGGTATCAGTAAATACTTGACATTTGGAATATTCATATTTTCTAGCTTTCTCCGCTAAAAGGCGCTGAAGCCATGACACCCCAGTAATAATGAAGGTCACCTAGAGCTCGTATCTTGGTTTCTAAATAGCACGCCCGCTGGAAAGAACCAGAGCCCCTTAGAGAGATGGCCAATTCCAAGTCTAGGGCAGGGAAAAGCATAAGGTGAGCCTGGAAAAATCTGGTGCCACCAAGTACGGAAACACCCAGTGAATGACAGAGGCATGTTAAAAGCACACAGCAACTGGCCTGAAAGGGCTTCTGCTGGCCAGATAGGGGACAATTGAAGCAGCAAGAGAATAATAATGTGAAGAGCCTCTAGCTCGCTGAATAAAAGAACGTCTGACTCCATACTGATAGCATTCTAGAAAAAATGAGGCAAGTTTCTAGAACGTCTGCTAAGAAAGGTAGAAAGAAATGCTGGGATTAGAAAAATCACCGCTTCTTCACCACAGAGTAATGACTGACTGACTCAGAAAGAGACCAGACATGGATGCTCACAGAACCAGGGTGGTGAAAGGTTGGGGAGAAGCAGGTCATTCAAATCATCTCAAAGTAGCACCTTTGGTCACCAATAAGTATCACCACTTATTAATCTCAAAGTTACCAAAAAAAAAACAAAAAACAAAAAACAACACAAAAAACAAAGGATACTTCACAATAGAGAGATTGGTAGATACCTAACATTTACAAATGACCAAACTTTGTCACTAGTGATGGCACAAAATGACCCCTGCTGTTAACCTGTGTAGGAATATTGTTGCCAAAAAAGTTTAGCGTGAACCTAATCAGGTGAGAAAGATTGCAAGACATTCTATAAAAAGAAAAAAAATAACAAAACTCCTAGACTTTGCAAAAATATCGTAAAAGACCAAAAAAAAAAAAAACACCAAAACCAAAAACAAAAAAACAAAAAATAAAAAAAAAGAAAGCCCTAAAAACAACTGGGGGTACTGATCTTATTGAAAAAGACTCCAGAGATGTCAATGAAATGCAATGAGTGAATCTTAATTAGATTCGGGATTGAAAAATTAAAAACTATAAAAGGCATTTGGGGACCATGGGAAGATCTGAATGGGCACTGGATATTGGGTAATACGACTGCATCACTTGAATCTGTAGTGTGCGTCGACAACATTAGGGTGTAGTGGAAAGAGGGGTGCTCCTCTTAAATCCCCCCCAACAAGACGTAGGGGTGTGTCCTCCCCCCACCCCCAGCTTCTGAGACCGTGTCAGGACATAGCCCTCAGCACTTAACCTTCTTAACCGCCTGAGCTGGAGACGGCCCTGCCCCAGGTCCCAGCCCCCCTCCCTCCTGGCAGCCCACACCCAATGCCTGCTCCATTGCAGTATAAAGCCAGTCCCCCTTGCCTGAACTCAGAGGACATCTCCCTTCCCCTACCCCTACCTTCTTTCCTTCCCTGGGTCCTGATCCCAAAAGCACTCCTATGGGCTGATCTCCATCTCAGAGGACGCTTCCTGGGGAGTCTCGCTTGGGACAATTTGTATTCGAAGGGATGGAGGCAGCAGATACTAAGACGGGATTTTAGGATCTGGGTCGGCCACCTGGCTGGCCCCGAGGCCCTCAGCACTGGTGGTAGATGGAGCATGACAAGCTCCTGGCACAAGGTAGATAGTTCTGGAATGTGCAGGCTGTGGCACTTGGTACCAGTGGTGAACTAGGGGAGTACAAAGGGGAAACAAGTGGGTATGAGGTATCAGTGTTCAGATATTCATGCAAATGGGGGACAGTAGGACTATACACAGTACAGGCCAAAAGGGCTGTGCTTCACGGCGTATCAGTCAGAAGCCATGTGTATGAGCTCATGATAAGAGAAGTTAACGGGTGGGGGAAGAAGTCACCTGGTGAGTTTTAGAGATGGTTCCCAGACCAAGGGTGGGTGGGCTCCTCAATCAAAATCAATATCATTCACAGACAGACAACTAGGTGGCTGAGGACAGTCGCTCCAATGAGCAGCCATGATTCCTTGCCCAACGTCTGGATCTGAGTCAATTTTCAGACAGAAACTCTTAAGTCTTTAGGAGGAAGAACTCAACACCAAATGGAGAGGATAATGATTTCCCTACTCCTCCCACAAAGGAACCAATGGCCATTGACTCAAGTAACCATCAACTGGAGAAAGGAAACACTCAAACATCTTGAGGATTGCTGAACACAGGGGCAGAGTTGAGCCTGAAACCAGAAGATGCAGAGTTATCGTGGGCCTCTGTTAGAGTGAGGGCACAGGAGTAATATAATTTATTACTATAAACGAAGTAGTGGGTCCCTGGTTGATGGACCCAGTCAATGGTCAATTCCCTGATTTCTCAGTGTGTAGTCACATTAGATATTTAGGGAAGTTGGCTCAACCTCCACACTGATTCCTTGGCCTGTGAGGTCAGAGTTGTAGCAGCAGGAAGGCTGAAACAAGCTTTTGAGATTGGTCCTGCACCCCCCGGGGGGCGGGGGGAGAAATTAGTGGCATCCATAAGGACCCAGAGAACGCAGGGCCAGTGGTCCCCACTGTATCTCCATGTATCATCAGAAAATTAGGCCCCTACAAACATAACTCTCAGTGACCCACCTGCAAAACTGTTCTTGTCCCCACAACTCTGGCTTCTATGGGTTGATAGTTCTAATTTGCAAAACAAGAAATTTTTTTGCCACGGGACACACAGGAGTCCCACTGAAATATTAGCTACAGTTGCCAGCTGGGCACTTCAGCCAGGGGTCAGCATGCAGAAAGAGAAGTCATTGTATGGGCAGGAGTAATTGACTATGATCATTAGGCACCCACACTGCAGTTACACAGTGGGCAGCAAGGAGAGATGGTCGGGACCCAAGTGGTCTGGTTCGGTGTCTCTTGGTACTACTCTCTTGCCCACTGTTGATGGACCATGGACAGGTTCAGCAGCCACTGGAGCACTCCTTGATCAACCTTCTGCAGGCTGATCTCCATCCCAGAAATGACTTCCCGGGGAGCTGAACCTGTGGCATATGGTTATGTGGGGGGAATGTCCTTGCTTTGAGGAGATACATGCTGAAGTATTTCTGGGTTAAGTGTGATGAAGTTTGCAACTTATTTTCAAACTGTTCTGAAAAAAAAAAAGTATGTGTGTATATGTATATAGTAAATGTAACAAAGCATTAACAGTTGATGAATCAAGGTGAAGTATATGCCTGTGCTTACACTTTTCTATTTCAACTTTGCTGGAGTTTTAAAATTTTCTGAAATAAAAGATTAAGGAGTTGAGCGCGCGCGCACGCGCACACACACACACACAAACACACACACACAAACACACACACACACACACACACACACACACAGGCAAATGAAGAAGGGTCTAATATAGAAATTAGAAGGAGCCTCCAGAAATATTGAAGGGACAGCGAGAGAGCAAGGTATTGTGAAATCCAAGCTATAAGAGAGTTTCAAAATTAAGGTAGTGTTCAACACTATCAACTGGCTACAAGAGGGTCAAGTAAGGCTAGGACTAAAAGTGTCCCATGGAGTTTGCATCCCAAAGGTCCCTGATAATCTTGGGGACACAAGTGTCATTGAAGAAAATATTATAGGCCCCCTGCCTGCGAGCATCACCTCTGCAGAACTGTCATTTTCACCACATTTTCAGTTCTGCTGTGGTTTTAAGACTTCTAAAAATTGAGTATCTATTATGTTCCCAGTTCTGGAATACTCCCTAGAGGGAGAATGTAAATCCACTCAGAAACACAACTTATTGGGAAAGTCACATAAACTCAAATACTAAATTCACCGCGCCAAGTAGAAGAATAGAGAAACTGACAGAGAAATACAGAGGAGAGAGATGAGGGGAAGGAAGGAATACTCCAGAAGCTGGGCGTGGGGGTGGGGGCAGCACAAAAGGGCATATTTAAGAGATCATTAGATCAGCCATTACAATTGCCTACCAACAGGCTGGGTGATATTTACAACTCGAGATATTTATCACAAAGTCCAAATTCCCGGCAATTTGGAGATCTGGCAACACATGCCTGGGGCTGAGAGAAGAGCCCAGAGTAGACAACAGTTTCCCATTTTCTCTGCCCGCTTCATGGATTTAAGGTACTTGTTTGCAACTGAGTTTTACTGAACCCAGAGCAGGGATTAAAATGAGGCGAGTGAGGCAGGAATTTGGGGGAGGTGGTTTGGATTTATTTTTAAATATATATTAAAATATGGTTGATCTTCAGTTTTCTGGTGCTCCCACAAATTTTGCACCGAGGCTAGTGTCTCACTCGCCTGATTCCAACCCCTGAGCAGCGAGAGCCTGATTTAGCCTATACAACGGCAAGGAGCAGCATAGGCAAGATCAGATCTGCATTTGGGGGCACTTAAGTTCCCACACTCCAAATCCCGCCCCTGCACTCACAGCCTCTCGGGCTCCCCACTTCCCTCTAACACCCGCATTTCAATTTCATATCCTGACTCCTTCTTTTGCCCCTAAGCCAGTGACTGTCCCCTCTCCGTTCCCCTCCAAGTGAGCCCACCCGGGAAGGCCCCAAGCACCTGCCTCCTCGGGCGCATTCTCCACCTGCGCTCAGCACAGCGTTTCCTGCATCCTTCCAGGCCCGAGAGTCGCTACCGGCGCCATCGCTCTGCTCCAACAGGGCGGAGCTTCCTCATTGGCGCGCTCAGCATTCGGCTAGTGCTGCCTCGCCCCGGCGACCGTCCAGCGGGAGGCGGAGCGAGTCCAAAATGGCGGCTCTCAGGCTGGCGCGCTCCGTGCTGCTGGCGCTTTGAGGTGGTCGCCAGGGGTCGGGGGGACGATTTCCCCGCCGCGGGGGCCCTAGAGGATGAATCGAGGGCTCTGCTAAGGTTAGGCGGTGGGGGTGGAGAGAGTGGCAGCAAGGGCTGCGGTGGAGTCCACGGAGCGGGATGTGCGAGAGTTACTCCAGATCGTTGTTGAGGGTCTCGGTGGCGCAGATCTGCCAGGCGCTGGGCTGGGACTCGGTGCAACTCAGCGCCTGCCACCTCCTCACGGACGTGCTGCAGCGCTATCTGCAGCAGTTGGGACGGGGCTGCCATCGGTACTCTGAGCTGTGTGAGTACCGGGCTGGGTGCGGGAGGGCTGCCTCTGGCCAGTCACGAGTGACACCTCCGGTCTTCCCTTCTCTATCTCAGTGTCTCCGAGGTGTTCGTCCTTTACCCCTACCCCGAGATCGGGCATTTTCTCGGCCTCTGACGCCCCTCGGATTCCACTGCCCCTGGAAACTCCAGTCATCCCTTTGGTGCCTCTTCCTCATCCACTAACTTCCCGCCTCCAGCCGGGACCCCTGTCTCCGCTCTCAGCTCCACACCCTCTCACCTCTTTTCTGATCGGAAATATGCATCGGTCTTTCTCATCATCTCATTTTTGCTGCGTGTAGAACCACCTCCAGAATGCCTTGCAGCCTCTTTTACTTTGGTCCTTTTCCTCCCTTGCCTGCAAACTACTACAACTAGTTGTCACAGGCGCTCCGTCTACCGGCCGTTTCTTACAAGGCTAGCCATTCTTCAGCTCATAACAACACATACTCGTTGACAGCTCTGCTCCGTTGGGGACACTGCCTCTTCTTTCTGTATCTGTTCATTTCATAGAGAGTTTCTCTGCTTACTCTTTCCCGAGGCCAACTTTGTCAGTTTCACTTAGATTAACTTTCACTTACATCTCCGTTACTCATTGATTTCCTCCTTGATATTTTTTATGTCAGTGGTTATCAAAGTGTAGTAGAGGGAACATAGGCAATTTACAAGGGTCCCCAGGTAGTCTGGGCTGCAGTATTTATGATTTTTAAGTGCATGTCCAGTACTATCTATAGCTGATGGCATTTAATAATTTGGAATGCTTAACAGAAACCACACAGCATCCCACTAATGTGAAGTGTGTGTGTGTGTGTGTGTGTGTGTGTGTATAAGGGGAACTACCATTCATTGAAATTTCAGGTCCTTACTTTTAAGGTGGGTAAGCTATAGAACTGGGTGAAGTGTTTCAGAAGATATTTTGCTTCATTAAAGTGGTTCCTAGAGTGGAAAAATGAGACCCACAGATACACTTTGCATCTTAGGCCCCCATTTCCATTTCAGCTTCCACGGTGCTGCCAAAATAATCTGTCCATAACACACATTTGATCGTGTCATTCTTTTTTTTTTTTTAATTAACATATAATGTATTTTTTGCCCCAGGGGTACATGTCTGTGAATCATCAGGCTTACACATTTCACAGCACTCACCGTAGCACATACCCTCCCCAATATCCATAACCCAGCCACCCTATCCCTACCCCCCTACCCGCCAGCAACCCTCAGTTTGTTTCGTGAGATTGAGAGTCTCTTATGGTTTGTCTTGATCGTGTCATTCTTAAAAATATTTTAATTTGTACTCCATTGCTTACAGGTTGAAAAGCTCAGTGCTTCAATAGCACATGGTTTTCTTTGTGAGCTTTTTTTTACCTCCTGCTGTTCTTATTGCAACCGTGCTAATTACCTGCCTTATCCAAAACATTGTAAACTATCCATTCCTATAGGCGTGGGGTTTCCTGGAGTATCCCTCACCCCCTGGTCTACCCCTAGTACTACTTCTATTTTGAGATTCACTTACCACTTGATTTGGGACACTCATGTCATCTGCCCTCATAATTCTGTGCATATTCCTGTATGTAACATCTTGTTATATAATTATCTGTGTCTGTTTCTCACCCTTGCCTTTTCTTCTCCCCAGGAGACAACTTTATTATATTGTATTCTGTCACCTAATACGTCGCCATCATATACTAGGCACCCAGGATATATTTGCTAAATAAGTGAATAAACTGATAACCCACTACCATACTAGCCTTTTAGTCACTTGACTTTTTGAGTTCCAAAGTGTGTATTTTTGGAATGCTTGATTTCACTGATCCTTCTAATGTAAATACGGCACTGCAAAGTAACTCTCATTCATTGTTATCTTTAAAGCATACCACCAGCACACTGCTCTCTTGGCTTTGGCTTCTTTTCCTCCCCTCCCCCCTTCATGGTCCTTGAGTATACTGTTGCAGTTGTACATAGTCCAGATTATATTTTTGCTACCGAGTTCCCTAAATAAGGACAGATGTTCTGTATTTTTAGGTAATGACAATATCCCCTGAATACATAGTTACCTTTCCCGCTTAATACATTGAACCAGAATTTGTGCTGGCACTGCAAGCAGCCAGGTATCTCAGAGTCACTGAGTAATCATTGTCACGTGTTAATGTTAACCCCTTTTCTAATTACCCAATTTCTGCAGTCAGTTTCCCTGCTTTTAGCCGTGAAGGTGATTATCAGGTTCATGATCATGGTTTTGTGACTTATTAAAAATGCCAGTTCCTCGTATATTTAACTTACTAGTTACGGACTTTTTTTAGGTTCTTTTTCCCTATAGTATTCTGGTTTTAAGCTCAAATTTTGACCTCAGGTTTGTGCAGTCTTATATTCTCCTCCTTTAAATCCTCTTTGTCTTTTTGACAACATTCACTGAGCACCATTGAGAACTGAGCATTGGGATCCCTGGGTGGCCCAGTCGGTCAAGTGGTCGACCCTTGATTTCGGCTCAAGTCATGATCTCGGGGTCATGATAACATCAAGCCCAGTGTTGGGCTCTGCGCTCTATGCTGAGAGCACTCAGTGCAGTCTGCTTGAGATTCTCTCTCTCTGCCCCTCCCCCCTGCTCACGCTCTAAATAAATGAATAAATAAAATCTTTAAAAAAAAAAAAAACAAGAACTGAGCACTGTGTTGGAGACATCAACGTCCTAAGGCACAGTCCCTGCCCATATGTTGTGGACAGGGGTGCAGACTGTGAACAGAATAAACTGATGGTGTTTGCTCGTTTTTAAGAAAATTGCTCTCAAGTTGAAGCAAGAGTCAGAAGTTGCTATCAGTTCAACAAATGATGCATTTTAAAATTTCCCTAAGGTAATGATTTGTGAAAGCATTCCAGGCAGATGTTTCTCGCTGCGTTGTATCATGTATTAAATATGTGTATGTGCGCTGAAAGTGGGTGCTAAATATTTCAGGGCGACTCTTCAGGACTAGTACTTGTAACAATAATTGCATGATATAGGCAGTAAATGCAAAAGGAAGAAGGTAGAGGAGAGACAGCTGTGGGCTGGGGCAGGACGGCTTCATGGGAAAGAGGAGATTCGAGCTGGGCTGTGAAGCCTGCCTGTATAATAGACATGGAATGGACGCCAGGCTAGGGAAAAGCATCACCTACGATACCCAAGTAGGAGTGAGTGTGATGAGGTAGCAGTGAGGCAGCCGGCTTGACGTATGTGGCCAGTTCATTAGGACGGTGTTCCAAGGACATGTGAAGCAAGAGAGAAATCAGGCTTGAGAGGGACTTAGAGGAAATGAAAGCCTGGTCAGAAACTGCATGCTTCGAAGGAGGGAAACAACGTGATGAATGTGATTATCTGAAGAAAATAGTGCTCTCACTGAGTGCAAGAGACTTAAATGAGGAGACCTGGAAACGGAACTCAGAGTGATGGTAGGAAGAGAAGGAAAGAGAAAGTTCTGAAATCTGTGGCCAGAAGTGGGCAGGAAGAGGGGAGGACCAGAGGGTCTTGTGCTGAAACTGGAAAGCATATGGAAGAATTCAAGATGATCATTTATTCTGGACTGAGAGTACTAGTGCTTTTCCTAGGAATAAAAGAGTTGAAATGCATATCTACATCATTAAGAGGAAGACCGAATATCCATTTTATTTATCTGTGCTATTTTATACATCATGGAAGTAACCCCTGCTTGTAGCCAAATTGAGAGACTACGGGAGCGTTTGAAGTTACAAGTGAGAGTCTCCTGCCTCCTTCCCTGCCCTGCAGCTTTCAGCCCCTTAAGCTGTTAACAGTTGGATGTATATCCTTCCAGAACTTTTTTATGTGGGCGTGAGCAAGCATGTGTCTAATTTTTATAAACTTTGGGTTATTTTCATTTTGCAGCATGACTTAATTTCAGACATACTGAATTTGAAGTGATCATAGGAAATTACAGTTAAAAAACAAAACAAAAAACACCACTTTTGTAAAGAGAATATCACCTTAACTTTGTATCCTTCTATCTCTATCCATTTTGTACGGTGTCTTCTAATGACATTTAAGAGCTGTTCATAAATTATCCTTCTGAGCTAAGCGTTTTCTGTAAATTTTTTTGGATTTAAAAAATTGATTCAGTGGCATAGAGTGGCATCCACGGGGGATGTATTCCAAGACCTCCCAGTGGATGCCTAAAAGCACAAATAGTACCAAACATTCGCCCTTGTGATGATGTGAGATGACAAAATTCCCGCATGATAAGGTGAAATGAGGTGAAGGACGTAGGCATTGGGACATAGGGATAGGCTACTGTTGACCTTCCGATGATAAGTCAGGATGATCATCTGCTGCCTCACTGCATTGACTGCGGGTCATCAAAACTAGACAGAGTAAAATCTGTGATGGCAGGGGAGAAAGTACTAGAGTTCATTCAACAAATATTTATTGAGTGCCATCTGTATACAAGCCACTGTTTTAGGTCCCAGAGATGCATCATTGAACAGTGGTGAAAATGTAATGGACATTTACTTAGCACAGCATTGTAGTCGTTTGATAAAAAACAGTAGTAGTAATATTTACTGGGCATTTACATTTCGCTGTTCGTCGGTAAACTAGTTCTGATACTCGGTACTAGCTAATTGTTAGCGTGAATGGTCTGGTTGCCAGATCATTTTTCAAATTGACTTCAGGAGGCAAATTTCTAATATTTAAACAGTATACTCTTTTGTTTAAAGTCTATTAAATGCTTTCTAATAGCTCAGTCTTAAGTATGTATAGTATATTTGATTCTGAGCTACCTGCGAACCTCATACTTCTTAATATTTTAAAAGGTGTTCATGGAATTTTCTTAAAATAATTTGCTTGGCTTTTGATTTTGTTTCAGATGGCCGAACAGACCCAATTTTGGATGATGTTAGTGAAGCGTTCCAGCTCATGGGGGTTAGTCTTCATGAACTAGAAGACTATATTCACAATATTGAACCTGTGACTTTCCCACATCAAATTCCTTCATTTCCTGTTAGTAAGAACAATGTCCTTCAGTTTCCTCAACCTGGAAGTAAAGATGCAGAGGAAAGAAAAGAATACATTCCTGATTACCTGCCACCCATTGTGTCTTCACAAGAAGGTTTGCGATTTTTTTCGTTTCTTACTCATATATTGGTTAACTGTTTTAACACGTTTTTAATCTTCTTAGTTTTCCTGAACTATATAAAATGCTGGGCCAACATATAAATTCTAGAAATGCAATCAAAATGTTTTAACGTTGTTTACAAACTAGTCTAACCTTTAAGCCGACAAACTTGGTACTGGTAACACCAGGCGGAGCCATGGCACAGTCAAGGTTATGTCTGATGAGGCATCTCTTCCCTTCCGAATTTTCAGGAGGGAAGAACAGAATGTGACCACGGAGAGAAACCTTTCGATAGATGTACTATATGGGAACAGGATATTAAATTAATTAGAAAATCTTTACATCATAAAGGAAAATTGGGGTCGCTCTTTTCCTCTCTTCTTTATTGTAAATGTGAGTCAGATGATACTGGGAACAGACAGTGAGTAAATAAATATTCACTAATGTCATACAGATTTATCTCCATTTTCTAACCATGAGTAGAAATGTTTATTGTTTGGCCATACAGAATTTTTGATTAAAAAATAATAGCCAATCAGGCATAGTTGTCAATCACTGCAGAGTTCCTTCCTCCCTGCATGATTTTACATGTTGATCATTTAAGTTCACTAAGGTTCTAAAGGGATACATAGTAATTTCTGATCTTGCGTGGGCACAATATTTTTTCCTGTAAAAATGGAAAAGTTGCAGTTCATTTCCAACTTACCTTTATATTTGCACCATTTCACCTTCCACCAGCAATGCTCCAAGGTTTGAATTTCTTGTAATTCGTTTTTTATAATCTCCTGTTCCACTCTGATAGCATCTTGCAGGGCTCCCCATTTGTTTTGTGGACTAGCTTTAGACTTGGAACAGTTGTACAATCCGTGTGTCAGTGTTGCCCCCATTTGAAAAACTGGGGAAGAACTGGCCCTATGTTGTGAGGACTTACCGTGGGTTGGCGTACCCTCCTTGGACATGTGGATCTGGGTGCAGGGGGCCCTCCCACGGAGCGCGGTGCTGGCGGTGATGGGTTGGGGACGTAGCACCGTACCCATGCTTGTTGGGAGCTGTGTACGTGTGGAAATTTAGGTATGTAGGTGTCTAGTTTTCTGAGTTGAGTGTCTTGGGAAGTTGACCTTGCTTGTCAGCTCAGCACTTCCCTACTGCGGGGTCTTGGGGATTTAATACTGGCTAGAGCAGGAATTAGTATCACCAAGTGCTTCACACAGAGCGTGCCTTCAGTAAATGTTCTTGAACGGGGTGAAATGCTATTTGTAAGGTCTTGTCCACAGAAGTTCGTTGTGTCTCCTTCCTAGGCCTACTTTTATATGACTAACAGCAGGACTTGGAAATCTACAGATATATCTCAGTCATCCCAGCTTCCCATAGTATCTGCTTAAAATTCTGTCTCCTCACCACTGAATTTTTCTGCATCTGTAAACTGTATTACCTTTGAGGAAATCTTACTATCTGTAGCCCTAGTCAGGGGGTGGGGCTACAAAGGTCTGTCTCCAAAAACCCCTTATTTCCTAATGTCAGCAACTTTGACCTTAGAGACCTGTATTTATTACAACTTCTCTAAATACATATTTGCTTTCTTTAAAAATAATGACCAATGCGTTTCAACATTATCATTATCAAAGGAGGGTTTCTTGGGCAGAGGCCTGGTTAGTAGCTGGAGTGCAGAGAATTCCGCTTTCTCTTATAGACACATCATGAATATCAAGCAGGCCTGGAATTTCCTTCTGTGCTCTTGTCCCTCAATGTGATTTATTAAGCATACTAGACATCTTCATGAAAGCAGTGTTAAGTTAGCCTGTGAGATGTCCTCTTATGTTTTAAGCATAATCTTTCAGTGGCTCTGAAATTTTTAGCTGAAAGGCCACTTAAGGACAAGAAGTACAAAATTTGGAATTGTGCTGAGAAAGCATGAATGGTAATCCAGTGCTGGGAGAAACCTTAAGCTGTTACACAGGAGGAAACTGAGGGAGCCAAGCTAATGTAAATAACCAGTGTGTCAGTGAGTCTCTGGATGATGGGTGACGATGAGTTTGAAGTGCATCAGTGGTATGTTTCACCAGCCAGGAATTCTGTGCATGATCAGTTGGCATGTTTTTGAACCAAAACTACTATCTTCTCCATTTATAACATTTTAGTCCATTTATTTTCTCTAAGCCTTTTGGAGCTTTCTAAATCTATTTTGTGGTTTGCATATCTTTCTGTCTCCTCTTCTACCTCCTATTTAACAAATTGCTTAATTTTTTTTTTCTGGCCTTTTAAAAAATTTGGGCTCAGATGGACAGTTGATTGATCTTAACCTGTGATGCGCACAGAAGCTCATCATCGGTCGGTGCATAACCTGCATTTATTCACTTAGAGAGTTTGTTGAATCATTTTTAATAATGTAATAAGCCCTACCAAGCTCACTACTGAAAACTAAGCTCGGAACCTTGATAATCATCAGCACTTAACACTTAGTCCCTCTCGTTTTATTTTTATAGCTTGCAAATGCTACACAAGGAAATTCATGGTTAGTCTTTGTAAATACTGCCACAGAACTGTAACTAGGGTATCAACAAAGGGGTATGAAAAACAATTTAGGGATTTTAACATTGACTTCGGTCTGAAATTGCTGCATTAATTTTTTTATTCTCTTTTCTGAATTATTTGAGGCCAAAAAAAATCTCACTAATTCATTAATATAAATGATGAACATTTTGAAAGGAAAATAACATAAGCCTTGAACACTTCTTTCTTCAGCTAATGATCGTAGATATTCTCAGGAGCAGAAATATTGCTGATTCATAAGGTGCACACATAGTCCGAAGGATGCAAGAAGTGATAGTACAATAAGATGCTTATCAAACCTCTTCCTCCTATTCAGGGAAGAGGATATAAAATGCAGTCCTGTGGTCACCATTTTTTAAAACAGCCTCCCAAGTCAATTTAATAAATCATTCGCCATCTGAAATCTTTTTTTTCCCCATGGGTAGAGCATGTTAGAAAGTTCCTAGTATTCTGGTTAGCAGTGCAGAGCGCTGCACACCTGTGGTCGTCCTGCTGGTCCCCCAGCTTCTTCATTTGCTCTTTAATTCCTTAGGACAGGGCCCGACTTGGGCCATAAAATATAATGAGCAGAGTATGGCCACGAGACTACCCACTTCGCTGGATTCATGTCAGGAGAGCACAGAAATAGCCTTGTCTGCTCGCAGCCCTGAGAGCGCCCTGCGGTGGGCGCAGGAACAGGCGGTCCTAAGGAGACCTGGGCCCCTGGAGCCACCCGGGCGTGACTCGGCGCGTGCTTGAGTTTATCGTCTTAGCAGCCTGCTTTGCCTCTCTGAATTTCATGTGCATCCTCCGTAAGAGGTCATGGGAGACATGTAGACTCGGGCAACACCTCACACAGAAGCCACGGAACCGTGAATGTTCTTTCTCTTGCCACGTCTCCGTCCTCGCTTTTAAGGAATTTCCTTTTCAGTTAAAATACAGTATGCATTTGTGCAGTAACCCTGCAAGGACAATAGATCCAGGATGGGGGCAGTCGAAGGCTCAGGGGCTGAGGGAGCGCACAGGTAATAGGCGGGCTGGAGTCAGTGCCGGACTGGGGAGCACTCCAACTCTCCGCGGCACAGGGATGACTCGGGAGAGGACACGGGAGGAATGTTCGCCTCTTGTATCCAGTTGTAGCTTTAGAAATGAGACGTCTCTGGAAACGGTTTAT
Organism: Procyon lotor; assembly: GCA_028646535.1. Classification (NCBI taxonomy): domain Eukaryota; kingdom Metazoa; phylum Chordata; class Mammalia; order Carnivora; family Procyonidae; genus Procyon; species Procyon lotor. Next base: position 2,905,060 of record CM053611.1, read on the forward strand.
AAATGCACGTTTTGCTTCGACTGTTCCAGGTCTGATGGCTGGCACGTGGTATATTTTATCTGAGAACATTCTCTCCTCAGCTTGCCATACGTATTTTCAGATTCACACGAGTAATATTTTTTGCTCCCTGTCTTGTTGTGCTGAAGAATGTTTGAAAATGGCCCATTAGGCCAGTCATGGTTGGGTTCTGAGGGTGGTCACTGGATCGCTGGTCTGTGAGAGTCTTCTAGGTGGTCTGTTGATTGGTCCAAGCTATCTGTGTGAGAACAAGAGAAATAGAAGCCATTTGCTCGGCTTTACTTACTCTAAGAAACTTACCCACCTTAACTTGCACTTGGTAAAGGTACTGTGATGTTTTGGGTTTCTGGTTTTTTTTAATTTCTAAATAGATTTTATTCTTTAAAATAGTTTTAGCTTTACCGAAAACTTGAGAAATTTAATTAATGTAATTAATCTTACATTAATGTGCTACATTCATTATAATCAATGAACCAGTATTGGTATGTTATTTTTAACTAAAGTCCATGATCTTTAGTGTTTATCTGATGTCCTTTTTAGGTTCCAGGATCCCATCCAGGATGCCGATTGTTTCATTGTCGTGTCTTCTTGGCTCTGGTGGGCCGTGACTTTCTCAGACTTTCCTTATTTTCGATGACCTTGACAATTTTAGTTATAGAATTCCCCTCTCCTGGAATTTGATCAGATAGGGGTTACTAGTTTTGGGGAGGAAGGCCGCAGAGGGAAAGCTCCACGGTGCTCACGTCTGTATCAAGGGTGTGCGCTGTGAACCCAGTTTACCACCGTCGGTGTTGACCTGGATCACGTGGGTGAGGTGGTGTCTGCGGTGTCTCCCCTTGAAGTTACTCTGTCCCTCCTTCCCATGCTGTCCTCTTTGGAAAGAAGTCACCATGCACAGCCACACTTGGAGTTGGGAGTTAGACGCCCCTCGCTGAAAGTGGTATATCTCCATAAATTAAACGCTTCCTGCTCTCTGGAGCTCTTTTAATTTGTCTCTTCTCCTCCCCGGGGTTCCTATTTTTATAATCAAGCCCTTCTAAAAAAAATAAACATTTACAAGTTTAAAATAACAAATGTAACATAAGCGTTGAAAAATAAAATATTGTCCAAGTATATGAAGTATAAAATGAAAGGTCCTCTTTACTTTCGTTATACTCCCAATTCCCGAGAGTAACCTCGTTTAACAGGTGTGAATCCTTCGAGATCTTTTCATGTGAGACACTGTGACTCCTGAGTCGAGACCCTGTGTCTACTCCAAAGTCTGCCATTTATTTCTCAAGCTGTGCACTCTGACTTCTACCCCCAACCCTTTCTTGGAACAGCTCTCACTAAGATCACCAATTCCTACCTGATTGCCCGACCTAAATGAAATTTTTATCCTAACTGCTCTTTTGGGGGAGGTGTAGTTTTGTCGATTATTATTTGGAAGATACCTCTTAAACCATGTCCTAGTTCAAGACTTAAAACTACCCCAGAAGCTCCTCCCAACCCCATGTGCCCAGCCGCACTCACAGCCCCTTGTCTGTCCCTCCAAAGTCACCCCATCCTAACCTCAAGGGATTACTTCTTGCTTGCCTTCAGTTTTATCAGTCAAATGTATATCCCTAGACCCTTAAGCTTAATCCACCTCCGCTTACATAATGACGTTTCTTCTAAGTCTCTTTTCCTGTGCAGGCCCCCACGCCCGAGCCCAATCCCTGTCTTTTTCTTACCATTTGTTTGTTGGGGAATCTGGGTCATTTGACTGGAACGATTTCCACAGTGGATTTTGCTGATTGTGTGCTTGTAGTGCAGTTCAGTGTGTTTCTGCACATTGGCAGCGAGAGTCTGAGGCTTACTCAGACTCGGGTTCAGTACCTTTGGCAAGATATAAGTACTGTCGTGTTCCTTCGTCAGGAGGCTGATAATGTCTCATTTTCACTTTTTTTGATGTTAAAATGTTGATACTGCGTAGATCCATTAGTTCCTTGGAGTTGCAAGGTTTTTATTTCATTCTTTCATTAGAATAATTTTGTCAGGGAAGCCTTTCGCTCACTCACTAGTTACTTAGTGGCACAGTTCAGACAGGGAAAGGAAGGTGAATGCTGACGGTAAAATGCTCTTTCATTTTATACACCCAGTTTTCAAGATAATGAACTGGTTCCTTATCCATAGGCGATAATTAGTTATTTTTTAGATATCATTATGAACTCATCGACTGAACCATTTTGATAGGTTTCTTTCATTACAATATTTACCCTTATTGTAACTTGGATTGTCCCATCTTTGGCCAGTGGCAGCCTTTTCAGTCTGGCTTCTGAATCCTTTTAACATGACGCTAGTAGTCTTTGATGGCGTCCTTGCAGCCTGGTGTATCAAAATGTTGTAGGCTTATCTTTTGTGTTCTTGTCCCACACTTGGAATCCTTTTCCAAGGAGTCCTGGCTTCCTGGGAAATGGCATTTCGTGTCCATAATCTGGGCACTAGGGATACTTGCTGCAACCAGTCATTGTTTCTAGGCAGTTAATATTTGTACTCAAAAACATACATATACATGGGGGCACCTGGGTGGCTCAGTGGGTTAGAACCTCTGCCTTCAGCACAGGTCATGATCTCAGGGTCCTGGGATCGAGCCCCACATCGGGCTCTCTGCTCAGCGGGGAGCCTGCTCCCTCCCCCCCCCGCCTGCCTCTCTGCCTACTTGTGATCTCTTTGTCTCTGTCAAATAAATAAAATCTTAAAAAAAAAAGTAAAAAACAAAAAACATATGTATACATGTATGTGAATGGCTAGACAAGGGGCAGGGTACCTCATGAGTTCATACATTTCCAATTCAAATTCAGGCCTATGGGATTTTTTTACTGTTATATCAGTAGATACTTTGTCCATAAGTAAGAATTCTGGTTCCCAGGCATAGACAGGAAGACATAATTAGGACATTCCATAACCACACTTTTGCTGCATCTGAGATGACACGGTGGTAATACTGAGATTACGGTGGTAATACTGATACTGTGGTCCTTCGAGATTGCTACAACAGGTTAACTTGCTTTTTTCCTTTTGTTCTCCTGTTACTCATCTCAGTTGTCTGTAATCACACAGTATACACATTGTCAGGTCATATGGCTACTTTCTGGAGGTCTGTCACCTCATACCTGAGTTTTTCTAATGTTGGGTTGTGTTCTTTCATGTCTTTTAGACCATTTCAGAATAGTCCAGTGGTGTTTTCATCTGTTTTTTGAGTATGTGTTTCTCGTGTACTTTTGTTGCCTGTGGGGATGTTGTTTTGGTGTTTAGTCTCCATTTTCTTACAGAAGTTGTGTATGGGGGTGCCTGGGTGGCTCAGTGGGTTAAAGCCTCTGCCTTCGGCTCAGGTCATGATCTCAGGGTCCTGGGATCAAGCCCCACATCGGGCTCTCTGCTAGCAAGCCTGCTTCCCCTTCTCTCTCTGCCTGCCTCTCTGCCTACTTGGGATCTCTCTCTCGCAAATAAATAAATAAAATCTTTAAAAAAAAAAAAAAAAAAGGTTGTGTGTGTGTATGAGTGTAGGTCTTTGGAATGTCTAGAAGGAAGCTCACAGTGCTCCCTCTCCTGTTGTTTGCTATAATGCGCAGAAAAGGCAGCTTGCTTTCTGAGATTTTCTGTTTTCTTGCTCCTCTTATATTAGGATCTTCTCTTTCCTTGATGCCAGTTTCCTCTTCTGCTTAGTCATGATGTGGTCCCAATAAGTCTCTTCTCAGTGGGCTCTGTCCTGGGCAGAGCCCTGGAGGGTCGGACATGAAAGCTCAGGGGCCGGACTCCTGAGCCTCCGTAGATCCTGCCTTGGCTCCTGTGGGCCAGTCCCCCAACCCCTTCTTGTCCCCGTCCTGGAAGAAGTCACACCCGTGCAGCTTCTGGGTCACTCTGCACATTGGTCCTCAGGGCTTTCAGGGAGCACCTCCTGGCTTTCTGAAGTTGTGCTCTCTCGGGCCAGTCTCCCCATGGCTTCTCACCATTTGCTCCTGCACAGATAGGTAATACTTGGCTTTTGTGGCTCTTGCTGGTTGGCCCTCACCCCTCGTATTTTGGTGTTGCTGGGTGAACTCTTGTTACCTTGTTATGTTGCTCTATTCTTATGTAGCAGTTTGGTAAGATCTCAGAAGTACATTGCCACACCTACCACTTTTCTTCCTAGGATTCCCTACATTGAACCTTTTTGCTAAGTTTATCACTGTTGGACACTTCTTGAAACCACTTTTCTTCAGAGATAAAAATATTCTTTAATGCTCTATTATTAATTTATTCTCTGTGCCTCTTATAGGCCTATCTTCCATGGCTTTTCTACCTCTAAAATGTGGGTGCTCCTAAAGTTTTATTCTGGACCTATTGCTTTTCTCACTGTATATAGTTTCACTGTGTGATCTAATCTACGCTCATGGTTTCAAGAACCAACTGTGTATGATGACTCCCCAAACTGCGTCTCCATACCCCCCCTTTCAGACTCTCTGTCCACTTGGCAGTTGGCCATTTCCACATTTCCCACAGGCACCTCAAATCAGTATGCCAAAGCCCACATACAGTATCTCACTATGAATACATTTATATCATTTATGTCGGTTGGTGGCACCATTGAATCCCCAGTCCCTCAAGCTAGAAATGTGTCTTTGACCTTTTCCCTCATTCTGTTCCTTCGTTCCCCATAAACAGTTCTGCTAATTTTATTTCCTAAAGATTTCTAAAACACTACGCCATCGTTCATTTGTTTAAACCTTTATCTTTTGTTTGAACTATCCTTACCTTCCACAAAAAACTGTTCAACAAAAAGTAAGTATATATTCTACAATGTAAAACACTTGATTAAGTTCCCACCCAATAATGTCTATGGGGAGCAATTGCATTTTTTCTTGGAAAATTGAGATAGCTTTAATCATGTAGAGAAAAGATGGTTATTCTTACAATTTGGATTATTTACTAAATGAATAGAACATTAACAAGGAATTTATATTGCTTTTCAGACACTAGAATAGTAGTATTTGTGTTTATTTGAAAATAGCACCATAAAAGCAGCCTTCAGATAGTTTATCTTAGATAACACATGGTGCGTTCATAAGCACTATCTCATTTAATTTTGAACAACCCCTAAAGGCAGATGCTAGTATCATTCCCACTTAACAGAGGAGAAATGAAAGTTCCAGAAAAAGAGCGCATTAACACACCTTGAGTTACATTGTGAGCTGGGAGCAGAACTGGATCAAGATTTAGTCGAGGACATTCAGTGCTGCCTGTATGGGTACACACTGTGTGTTGAGTGCTACACAAGGAACTGGGATTGAAGGTAGGTGGCTAAGATGTTCCTCACCTGCCTTCCTGTGGTTATTGAACTTGGGCTGGACATTCCCAAGTGGAGAGGTACCGTCATCAAACCCATTTTCTCAATGGACAGGCTTGCAGAATTTCTTCTGGGCCCCAAGTCCCACCTCACTCTTAACCCCTCCATGAGTACCTCGCTGCCTTGCCCTTGACACTCAAGCTTTCCCTGTTACCTTGCAGGGCTAGAATGCAAGGGTATGGGCCAAGTTCATTCTGTGTATGTAGGGTCGTTTCCTGGATGCATCATGTTTTTTGTTTTTCTTACTTCTGCAGGTTCTGAGCCAAAAGGTTACATCTGAAGCACCTCAAGGGCTGATAAGTGGTGATTTGCCTGTGACGTTTGAATCACACGTACCTCCCACCACTTCCCCTACTAGTTTTCTGCCCCTCATTGCTTCAGGCTTTAATCTCCAGAATCACAAACTTGCTTTTCTTTCCCAGAAGGAACTGTGGGCCTCCATCATATCTTTACTCAGGCTGAATAGGAGCTCCCCTCGCTCGCCGTGCTCCCCTGGGTACCCGTATAATACGTATCTCTACCTTACACTGAATGTATTTTTTAATTATTGGCTTTCTTTTTCTCAAGAACGTCCACTGGTCTTGCTCCCTCTTTCAATCCTACATTCATTCTACAGTCCACCTCTTACTGCACAAAACTAAAGTCCTTGGAGGCTGCCCGAGAGGTAAACTTATGACAGGGATAAAGTGATGCTGTCTTTAGGGAAATTTCAGAACGTTGAGGAAGCTGTCTCAAAAAGTAATCTGCCCAAAGTCCCACAGCTTTTCGAGTGGCAGAGAGGACGGTAAAGTCCTAGATGTCTCAGTCTTGGCCTACTTGGCCTACTTTGTGTCTTTTATCATAACCTGGTATTATTCTCAGAATATATGTATAAAATGTATATGTATATATACATTTTATGTATATGTATATATACATATGTATAAAAACAGAGAAAGGTTTATCTTGTGACTCTTTAAAATTTTTTTTTCCTTTCACACTGACCTCTTGAATCTGGTTACTTGGGGGAAAAATCATGTTTTGATAATGTCTTATTTGATTCTTTTACTCATGTTACTTTTCCTCCTTATTGTCATCCTTTGAAATAGTTTTTTTTTTTTTTTGAAATAGTTTTTATCTACAGCATAAAGAGTATAGGTTTTTAAAAAATTGGGCCTGTCTGGCTTTGCATTCAAACCAACAAAATTAGCCCTAAGGCAGAGGTGTATGCATTTCAAGATAAGAGAACAAAAGGGCCATCATACCTAGATGTGATAAATCATAATTTATAGAGGACCTGGTCAAAATTCTCTTTTCTACTCAATTTTTTTCCTTTAATCTCTCTGGATTTATAAAAATAAGGACACATTTCCAATATTACAGTAAAATAGTTTTTATATTTCTAAATCCACAAAGTAATCATTTTAAAAGTGTCTTAGAAAAATTAAGTATTTTGATATTTTACTTACTGTTTTCCCCTTGCAGGCATCCAGAACCGCAACAACAAAAAAATGCGTTTTGTTATTTTTTTCCCCAAATTTTAAAATCTCCAGAAACTCAGCATCTCTCTTATCCAGTTACATTTTTAGGAAAATTTCCCACACTCATGCATGTGCATGAGTGCGTGTGCATGTGTGTTACGAGTGGGAGGTCAGTCAGGCGGAGGGCAATAGATGTTACATGGCTGATAGTATAAGACCCCAGAGTTAATGCTTTTGTTCTAAGTTAGGATTTATTCTGTCTTGCTTTCCTGAATTTGAATCTTTTCAGTGCAGTTGGATTTTAAATAAAATAAAATAAATAAAATTGGATTTTATCTAACTAATTACCTGCCCTAGCTACCTGGAGCTTTCTTATTTCTGACAAAGCAATATAAAGTTGTTTGCCTCATTTACAGTGCTTGCAAGCTGGTCTCGTGCCAGTGGTGCTAAAGAGGAATCAAAATCACTTTGTCGTTCATTCACATAGTGGTGCAGGGCCTGCCATACGCCAGGCATGCTGCTTATTTCTGGAGAAACAGCTGAACGAAGAAGAAAGGGCCTTCTTTTCCCTCCTAGAATCTGATCTATATGGAGAAAGAGAGATTAGACTAATATTTGAGTATGATTTTAATTTATAACATGGGATATCTACCCAGTATTCTGTAAGGAATGAGGGACTCAATGGGTATTTTTAAGAAGCTGGGACAAGCTGCTTAGATTAGTGAACTGTGGTGACAGTGAGAAGGATAAACTCAAGAGAGAGGGGGCTGTGGGAAAAGTGTGTTGCTAGAGCTCCTCGTCTTGGCCATCCAGGGCAGAGACCGTGGGGCCCGCATCCCGACTGTGATGAAGAAGAGGGGCAGAGGAAGGGCCAGATTTGAGAGCTGTTGGGAGGGTGGGATTCGGCGATAGGTTGTAGAGAAGGTGACAGAAGAGACAAGATTTGGGAGGCTGTATAGGTGATCTCACTGTACAGATCTTGAACAGACGGGCCGACCTGGAGTTAAAATTTAGAATGGATCTCCTATCCCTCAGGCAGTGGGCTACCGTAAGCATGTATTTGTTTTTGAAAAAGGAATCAGGTGGAGTTCAAGACTGTGTAATCTGTCCTGAACCCGAGACACAGTGCAGACTTTGTTGCTTGTTAAGGGCAGTGGATACACTTGCGTTAAAGAAGGCCAGGTCTGCTTATTGTTGTTCTTCTTATTGTTATCATTACTGGTTTACTTATAGAGTTTCCACTCTGGAGAGTCAGGCACCCTATTGGGGGTACAAAGGCTCTCCTTTTCACTGACTGAGGTTCAGTGAGTATATTTAACCGTGGCCCTGTTTGTCATTGTAGGACGCTGAATTAATGTTCATTGAATTCTTAGAACAGAAATTGCTGGAAAACACCTAATGTTAATTTTTTTTTTTAATTAAGAGATTAAACATTAAGTTTTAGTTTACTAGTTTAGGACTTTGACTGCCAAAAACTTGTAACTTGTATTTCGCTGAAGTATGACAATTTAAAGCCATTGTTTTACTTCTTCCCAAGTAGAGTGTACCTGCTGACTTTTTCCTCTCTCCTAGTTGCCACATTTCTAAAATGGGAATAATAGCCTCCATCGGATAGTTGTAAATGCATGAGAAAACTGTTACCTACTATGGTAGATCTTCAATACGGTCTTCTCAGAACCTGCCACATTTACAGTTTGTTCCTGGAGGTCTCAGTACCAGGTATAATGGTTGTCATACCATGATACCCAGAGGAAGGACCATGTACAGGGCAGTCAGTGTACACATTTGTGATGCCGTCCACCTACTTCTTTCTAAACCCTGACGTGGTGTGTGGACTGCCATGGCGTAGAGTAGGCTCAGTTCTCACCGGCTTGGGGGACTTCCCTGCATGCTGGTGAAGTGGGATGTTGTTCCAGCTGGCTTGGATCCTTTGACCCAGAAGACCATAGCTAACTCCAAATTTTACACGATTGATTAGCTTTGAGGGAAATAAAATGATAGAGGAGGCTGTGCAGTTTGGATTGGCCAGACGTCCACAGTTCCCTCTTAAATATCTGTAAGTCTCTTCCATTGTCTTTTTAATGATAGACTTTAGTCTTACTAATCTACTTTTAGGTACTTTGAATCAACTTTTTGTAAACCTTCGACATATTTGAGAATTTCATTTGCGATAATTCGAATAGTTATTCGCATCTAATTTTACCAAAGGCAAGAAGCAGAGATTTCCCTCTCTTGTCTTGTTGTGAGCGTGGTGATGTCCTGTGACTCTGTTGGCTGCTGTTACTGCTCTGTGCTAACACACCGCCACGGGCACAGTTAACGCTCACTGATTATGTCCCATTCAGGTAATCAGACTGATTTAAACTTACAATTCATTTTTATCAAGTGTTAGTAGTAAAGCTGTAATATTTAAATATACTCAGTAATATTTAACTATCCATTTTCTTCTTGCTGGAGACTTCAAATGCTGCAGCATAAATAAGAATATTGCTTTCTTTTTTTAATGCAAAAGTGATGGCAGTTCAGTAGGTGGCACTCTTCCCTTTTCTGTTCTTGTTAATGACTATCCAGTGAAATGACAAAAACAATTTTCAAAGTCGTAAGAAACACCATACCACTGAAACCATCACTGGCTCGTTTTAGAAAGAAAAATAACAATTTTGTTATTTCTGTGCAACTTTGTTAGAGCAGTTACAAATGAATAGATTTAATATTTATTTGCCTTAGGAAACTTGTATCCAGAGAAAATTCCTTTTATCATGTAGCAAAAGCCTTATGTTATTCTTTCTGAAACTTGATTTTCTTTTTAAAAATGTGAAATTATTATCCATTAGTATCTACTTTCCTTCCATGTTTTGGTTTTTAAACATTATCTTTAAAGTCCCATTAGAGGATACTTACTTTAAAAAATGAAAGCACTTTCCCTGACTTAACGTATCAGTTTTCCTGATTTTTTAGTGTGCCCATCCTTTTTTTAGTTCTGAAGAGACTACTTGGTTAGTTGAAATAGTACAATTTTCTTTTACTCTTTTTACTTAACATTATTTGTGTTCTGCTTTTTTAACATAACATTTTTGTTGTGTGTTTTCCTTGAGCAGTTCTTACTCTAAGGTTTTCAAAAGAACAAAGAGAAAATTTACTTTTTAAAAAAATTGAATAAAGCTCATTCTATCCTGCCATTACCATATGGGTCCATTGAGCTTTTTTATAAATCTAAGTTACATTGTATAATCTTATGGATTATATTTTCCTATATCTTGAAACATCTTGCTTATTTTTCATCATAAGAATTATTTTATTATGACTCATCATTACTCATCAATTATTCCCAACTATGCTAAAAAAAAAAAATGATGGAATCACCTAGATAAGGATGATCCAATAGGGAAATAAATTGTCATCCTCTATTTTTCTAATTGTGGGACCAGAGTATTATATTCTACCTCAAGAATGTATAAGAGAGGCCTGGAAATACCATGTTTTAGTCTACTTTTAGATTTCATTGAATATAGTTGAAAATATGGAATTGTTCCTTTTCCACTTACAGTGGAAAAGGGGAAAACTGGCATGTTTTACAATTATGAGATAATCGATGGTGATGATGACGATTATGTTGATGGAAGAAGAAGGAGGAGAAGGCGAAAAGAAAGTAGTTGATTATATAAAAGAACTCTCAGACTCTGGGTCTTCAGATGACGATGTGCTAGATGAATTTTCAACTTAAAATTGATAACCGCATATTGTTTCTCAGGACAAACAAGAAATAAGGTTTTCTTATCCTGTTAGTCATTCATCAGGAAGTGCTTCGGGTTGTAATATTTTTGTAAGAAGAACCATTTTGGTAAAAGGATGTGTGACAATATTTTTTCATTTTTCATGTTCTTACACACCAAAATTTACATGGTACAAAGGGTGTGCTGTGTTTATAGTCTTACTATAATTTCTGATGAACTAGTTTTTGCTCTCCTTTTATTCATACTTATATAAATTATGTGTAAAATGGTTTAAAAATGTAAAGGTTCCATTGGACCCAGATGTCAAATGGTAATAGCTATTTTTCCTGATGTACTGAGGGTTAAAGTAAAAAAGCACTTGTCAGATTTAATGGCACTATTACATTTTAACACTTCTTTTTGGTGTGTAGCCCTAATTATGTCTGACAGACACAATTGGGAATAGTTAGAAGGAAATAGTAGTTCTGGACCAATCGGCAGTGGAATGAAGCACTCAGGAAGCCCCAGTGCCATGGGGAAGGAGAGAAACTCACTTTTCATTTCCTCTCACGTACAGCGTGTTCAGATTAACTTTAAAGGAGCCCGGGATGTAGGTCGGAGACTCCGTCTGCAGCTCAGTGTTGCGTGTGTGTGGAGCCCGCCTCTGCAGGCCTCTGGCCATCACCGCGCAGCCCTTTGCCCATCCCCTGAGAGCTGCTGGATATCCTGTTGCAAGTTAAATACGAAACAGGGAGACACTTGGGTTTGCGCTGAAAGGATTTCTTAAAGTTCAGCTTCAGATGAGGCTGTTCGGGCGCTCGCTTGTGTTAGGGCTGACCTTGTGGGGAAGGGAAGGCTAGCTAGTGCTGTCCTTTACGGCAGGACCGAGGATGCTTTGGGAAAACGTGACGAATGGCATAAATGCTGTACCTTTACCTGTGTGTGGGGTGCCTGTCACACGTCCTCTGGCCAGTACTGGCCCGTCGTCACACCTTTCACGGTGATATTTAATGTCCCGTGGCGGGACAGCCTATCAGCGAACGTGTATTTACGGTTTAACAAAAGTTAAAGGTATCAACAAATGCTTCGTGGTGGTGGGGTTGTTTGGAGACTTTGTTTTTTCAACTTTGTCTTTCCACACTTTAATTGCAAAAAGAAATAACACATGGGGTGAGTTTATAACAGTTTGAGGTACAAGAGACCAAATTCGGTATTGGGTGCACTTTAGTAGACGCCCGTGACACTTGGCTGGCCTGACTTGGGTGCTTCACACTCTTCTGCAGGCATCACCCACGTGGACTCATGTGTTCCCTGTAATAACCCTGTGCCTTCTGGACTCTTCCTGTCCTCGTTCTGCAGATAAGCAAACTGAGGTGTGGGGATTATAAATAACATAAGATCATGCACTAGTGTCTAGGGGATCTGGAATTTGAATCCAGGCAGCTTGACTCTAAAGAACAGGTTGCTTGTTTGTTTATTTTTTTAATTACTGAATCATTTTTATACTTAAATTCTATTTCTAGGGGTGCCTGGGTGGCTCAGTTGTTTGAGCGACGGACTCTTGATTTCAGCTCAGGTCATGATGTCATGGGTCCTGAGATGGACCACCCCCCATGGGCTCCATGCTCAGCTGGGAATCTGTTTGGGATTCTCTCTCTCCCTCTTCCTCTGCCCCTCCCCCTCACTCACATGTGTTGGGGAGGCACACTCTCAAATAAATAAATATTCTGTTTCTATAAGTGATATTCTCATTATTTATAACATTGAAAGATTCATTAGGAAGATTCATCCTGGTTTCATCCTGTAGATCTTAGACTTCTGGGAAAACTTGGGGTTATTACAAGGGATATGTGAATTTACATTGCATAAAGCATCATATGTAGGCTAAGTAAAAAATACATATAAATGTGTGTGTGTGTGTGTGTGTATATATATATATATGTGCCTATCTAAATGTGTGTAATGGTGGTTGTGGCTCGTAACATACAAATTCATTTGGTATAGCTTAGTTCAGAGCTTTCTGTTATGATGTATTTTCCCTAATTAACATATAGTGAAGTTACATCTGTATTGTTGGGGTTCTTGAAAGCTTTTGATGTTAAAAAAAAAAAAAAAGTGGGTATTTATTAGAAATGGTTGGGAGCCATTGAGTGACAGATGACAGGATTTGCCTGACATATGGATTCCCATCTCTTGATGAACCCTCTGTCCAGGCCAGGGTAAATTGCTCTGCTAACAACAACAATGAAACTCAGTGTTATTTTCTATTCTCAATGCTATACCTCTGGGTTACATCTTTGCTGTGTTTTAATTAAGAAGCACATTTGACAGTTACCACTGTGTTCATTGATTTGCTCTCATGAATGAGAGCGTTCATTTTATCTTGGAATGGATAGGACAACTCATGCCATCAATTTGGGGAAGTCATACGTGGGAGGCAAAATTCATACCGTACATAACTTAAAGTTAAAAATTGACAGTGTTTAAAATATTGGCTTTGCAGTACATAGTCCTTTATTAAACTTACTCAGCACATACTTATTGATCTCTGGTTGTGTGTGCCAAGCACTATTATGAACACAGAAAATGCTCATTTGAGCAGAACAGACAAAAATCCTTTCCCTTATGGAGTTTACACTTCACTGGGTGGAGTAGCCAGGAATAAACATAACAAAATAAGTAAACTGTATAGCATTTTGTACTTATAGCATTTATTGGGGAGGGTATTCTGAGAAAAAAAATAGAGCATTATAAGGAGAAATGAAATGCTAAATGTAAATTGTACAAAAAAAGGAGAGAATACTTGTCCAGTATTCTAAAACTGTTATATATGAGTTAGCTAAGAGGTTGCTCGCATAGTTGACAATCACATGAAGTTCTAACCTGAGCTTTCCTTGTTTTACTTTAGTTTAAACCAGAGGTCGACAAACTATTTCTGGCCAGCAACCTGATTTAATAAATAAAACTTAATTGGAAAACACCTCTGCCCATTTGTCCAGACCAACATGAAATACCTAAAGATAGTGGCAGCAGACATTTTCCAACTAAGTAGCCTGGTCAGATCCCTCTACAGTGAAGTCCCCACTTCACAAGCCCCCAGCCCCACTGACTTACTCAGAGCTCCCAACGGCTTTTCAGTTCCACTCTGAAACATGAGCAGATAACCAGGGATTACCAGAAAATTGAAAAAGCTGCTAATGTGAAAGAAAACAAGACACACCAAAAAGCAACCTGGAGAAAACAGAATTATGCAAGGGGGAAAAAAAAACTTGATAATAGTTCTTTACTAATATCCTCAAAGACTTAAAAGGAAATATTGTAACTGTGAAGCAAGAACAGGACACTGTTTTTTAAAAGGAGATGGAGAAGGAGAAGAAGCAGGAGCAGCAGAAAAAGCATTCATTCCAAGACCAAAAGAGCCTTCAGGAATTAGAAATCATGGTAGCAGAAATAAAATAAAAAACTCAATATAGAATTAGAAGGTACAGGTATAGAAAGGAGAACAACCCAATTTTAAAAGGGAAAAGCTTTGTTTACCATTGTAGGGCCATCCAGGAGAGCCACTATCTGCATAGCTGGTCTCCGGAAGAAGCCTAGAAACAGTGACCAACCCGGCAGCACTGAGCACCGTCAGAGCCAGATCATTGTCTTGAATTTATTTCTCCCTAAAAGGAACCAGGGCTCCTCGGAAAAACAGCTGTTTCCAAGTCTTAGCAAGCTATCTACAAAGTGTTCTAGAACGTCTCGTCATACCAAATAGCAAGAAAGCAATCAAAGGCTGGGGGATAGTATCCAAAGGACTCACAGTTTAAAGAGGGAGCCATTCACTGGCATTCTGACGTCTCACAACTGCTCCCCTTTCTCCCCAAAAAAGAAAGTAAATGCATTCCCAAGTTTGTGATAAACTTCATCAATGTAAAAATGTGAGGCACACAATTTACAAAAATAATAAGCACTACTCCCTATTGTAGATTCCATGTAGTCAATTGATTTTCACAGCGTGTTCTTGCTGAATTTTGCGAACCTCCTAGGTCTATGACCAAACTATACTTGTGGCTGACAAACAGGTACGGTGCCAACGTGAAGGGTGGTTGGGATCATCTCTTATGTTGATGAGGAAGACAAAAATGAAACAAGTATGTATGTTGAAACTTCACTCATTCATTGGTAGTATGAGGGACCTCTTCGTGGAGTTAGATGCTGGTATTTGAATTCTGGCAGAATATTGCTTCTTCTTTTTTTTTTTTTTTGGTGCTATTTACAATGGAATGGGTACAGGCACAACACGCTTTTAAATTTAATCTGCATTTTCAGCATTTTCTCAGTCACTTTCTTAAGCTTGGATAATCAACAAAACAGTAAATCATTCTGTGTTTTGTAGCATTTACCCATTTCCAAGGTGTAAAATCCTCTCCTCATTTCACTGAATGCAGCCTTGGAAGCGAACCAGTGGCTCCCATTGTCATACTGTATCTCCTCATATGCGTACAGTGGTTGTAAATAACCAGAAGACAGGCATCATCAGGAGGAATGAATTCTAAGCATTCATTCCTTTTTCTTTTCATATAATTTAACTAATTGTAAGCATATAATATTTAACTCTAAATCTTTTTTTTTTTTTTAACTCTAAATCTTTTTTTTAAAGATTTTATTTATTTTATTTTGAGAGAGAGAGAACACCAGCGGGAGGAAAGGGGCAGAGGGAGATGCAGACTGCCCACCGAGCAGGGAGCCTGATGCGGGACTCAATCTCAAGACCCTGAGATCACAGCCTGAGCCGAAGGCAGATGCTTGACTGACTCAGCCACCCAGACTGACGCCCTTTAACTCTAAATCTTATACCTACCCCAGCACACTCTGGGCAGGTCTCTCTTTCTGCAGTAGGTGTGTATCTGGAAGTTGATGTGACTCAAATTTTAAAAAACAATTTAAAATAAAGACAAAATGTTCCCTAATTAAAAGGTGCTTGCCCCAAATCTTCTGTAAAGTGAGGAATCCTTTTTAAAACAAGGAGTGATCTAAGTTTCAGATTAGTTTTTTGAGGAACACCTATCTACACACACAAATAAGGTCATAAAACCCAAGAGAACGAGCTCAAACCTTCAGCTCACTAGAGGGAAGATAGGTGGTGCCTTGTATTTAGAACATTATGATAATGATACTATATTCCATCATAAAAGAGTAACTTGAAGACCATAAATTTTCTGGTTAATGTTCTAAAATGTCTTTTGAATTTACTTCTGAATGAAATCAGATCTCCTCTTTTCATTTGAATCAATACAGGTAAGCATTTAATTTAGTTTCTAAGGTGCTATTATTTGGATGGCCATGCTGACGCCTAAAATAAAGGAATGTGAAAGGAAAAAGAAGAAGGACAAAACACAGATTAATTGACTGAAAATGCAGGCTCATCAGCAAGCCTTATAAACCTTTTTCTGAAACTGTGTCTTTCCTATCACAGGTCCATCGTTTTATCCCATTAGTAAGTAAGAACTGTTTCTCTCTCTCTCTCAGACTATATGTCTAGAAGAAAGTTCTTTGGAATTGGAGGAGAAATTGGCTGGGTGCCTACGAAACAGCAATAGGTACTCCCCAAGAGTCAGACTTGGTGCCGGAAAGTCTTCGGGACATTAAAGTAGACACTGGATAGTGTATTATTTGGTGGACTGTCACAGGACTCTACTCAGACGTGTTCTCAGGTTTTAAAAGGCATTTTGATTTTATGTTGCTTGAATTCTTCATCCTATTTGTGAGTTATTTCATGAAAGGGTGATTGTATTTTGATTTGAGGGAAATAATGACTTTTTTCTTTCACACGGGTATAAATATCATCCAAGAACAGCTCTTGGCTCTCCCTTAGCTTTTTTACATGATTATTTACCTCAGTATCTTAAGTGATGTTTTGTTAAGCTTAAAAAAGAAAAAGGTAGGAGAAAATCAGAGAAGTTATGAAACTATTAGCTTTCTAAATTCATTAGAGGAGAACTCTGCTTTCAGCTCTACCATACTCCAGGGTTCTTTGCAGCATTTCTGAAAAAGAATTTTTTTCTGCCGACCTCAGGGGTTTCTCAGAAACTTTAGCTATTTGTCAGTTGATTTATTTGGGGAAGGCAAGAGTAGAATTTGAGGATATATAGGGTTAACAGCTTACAAATAGGTTTGAATGGCTTCTATAGCACATTACCTTATGAGCTCTATTTTAGTGTAAGTGGGGACATGAAGTCACACTACTGCTCTCTCTTATATCCCATAGTCAAAAATGCTCTTTCAAAATAGTGACTGATCTGTTTGTTAAAAAAGGTCTTCCCTGGGGTGCCTGGGTGGCTCAGTCGTTAAGTGTCTGCCTTCGGCTCAGGTCATGATCCCAGGGTCCTGGGATCGAGCCCCACATCGGGCTCCTTGCTCGGCAGGAAGCCTGCTTCTCCCACTACCATTCCCTCTGCTTGTGTTCCCTCTCTCGCTGTGTTTCTCTGTCAAATAAATAAAATCTTTAAAAAAAAAAAAAGTCTTCCCCAAAGAATTGTAGTGATAGAAGAGTAAAGTCTTCATCTTCGTTCTAAAGCCGCTGATTTAAAAATCAGCAAAGAAATGAATGCTATATGGTAGGTGATTTCCAGTAATTTTGTCTAATTTGGGACTTGGATTCTGGTTCCTGTCACTAAATTACGTATTTCGTTTTTCTTTTTGGCACGTGGTGCTTTAGAACCCCCTTTATGACGTCAACTTACGTCAACTATGCTGTAGCTATTACCATTGACAGGGTTGATTTATTCTTGGAGAATAAAAAACTCCTTAACTAGTTCTCATGGGTTCTGGTCATTACCGATTAGCTGGGACGCCTCTGGCTCTCGTATTCAAGTGTGTCTGCAAACCAGAGCACCCAGCCTGAGTCAGAGCCTCAGCCTGATCCCCAGATTCCCAGCTCTGTTGTGCTAAAGTCTTAGCTTATAACTGGGTTCTGTCTTTGTTTGTTTTGACCTTCAAACATCTGTTGTTAACTAGAATTCACTTTAGGGTTGTCGTGAGGTTAATACACACGCTTAGGACAGTGTCTGGAATGTAGTCCAGTGCCCAGTACATGTTTCCTGCCATCGCTGGTTTTCACACGAACAGCATCATCGCTGGGTCCTTGGTGTTACAGTTTTTTCTTGTTTTTGTTCATTTGTTTCTTTAATTCATCCAAGGCACTACTCTACTTTAGAACAGAAAATACTTGCAGAATTATGCTCATGGCTCTGCTATTTATCTGAAACCAGCTCCCTTGAGAGTATAGCACGGTTGAAAACGGAGTACCATCAGGTAGGAAAGGAGGAGAAACTGAACAGTCGATTCTTCTACCTCCCGAAACGATGATTTTATAGAGAAACAGTTCTCTCCTTTCCCTTCAGTGTGTTTTTTATGGACAGTGCTGTCTGACTCCGAGTGACCAAGCCCCTCCAGCCCACTTGTTTTGAGAAGCAGGATGCCGCAGAATGCCAACGTAAACACAAAATGTAGATAATCTCTTACGGTTTGCTGTAGGAAAACTTGGGCTTAGCGTACCTTCGGGTCGAACTTAATTGTAAAGGCTTGCTGTCCTCAAATTTCAAGCAGACAGCAGCTGACACTGTTGTTTGCAGCACTTGTATTTGCTTAAAGTGGAGCTTAAAGTGGAGTTTCTGTGTGGACGTTTAGGAACGAACCAGCTTATTTTGAGCACCCACCATGTGTTACGGTCTGTTTATTGCTTCAGACACATCGTCTCTTTAATCCTCACGGCCACGTTGGAAAGGAGCTATTGTCATCCTCATTTTTGATGAAGAACCGCGGCCTAGACAAGTGACATGACTGTCGGAGGTCCTGCATTTCTTACGTGGCACAGACGAGTTGTAGAGGCGGCTTTGCGGGACTGTGTACATGTCTCTGCTGTTTCTTAATTAGTCTTTTATCGCACAAGTACGGATGACAATTGGGATGCATAGGGAGTCTCAAAATTACTGTTGTCCCTCTCCGGTTTAAGTTAGAGACTTGTCAGTAGGGATGACATCGAAGGCTTTGCTGTCTACAGTATGTGTGTTTATGTGAGTATGTGTGCAGGAGTGTGTCTGTGTGGGAGTGTGTGTGTGTGTGTGTGTGTGTGTGTCCGTGTCCTGCCTTACTGTTTGCTTCCTCACCTTCCGAAGGTCTTTATTCATGCCGTCTTCGACTTTTCTAGAACACTTTGAGGATTGTAACCCCTCTTCTATACACACATATTCATTGTGCAGGTCCTGCTGTGTGGATTCTGGGTTCCAGGTGGGCCTGGTCACCAAGTCACCTGACATGGGCTTGTTCTGTAGCCCATTCCAGACTGGCCTAGGGGGATGATGGGGACCTGTAGTCCAACTTCTCCAACTCCTGAAGTCATGTCCAAGATACATACAGTTGCCTACTGTTTACTGACCCAATCTTAGCTCCTTCATTTCTTCCCTCAATATCTTTACCCTTGATAAAGAAAAGAACTTCAGACCATTTTTCTTTTGAGAATGAGGTAGGGATATAGAAGGGGATTCATCTGCCAATTGGGTTATAGTCCATTTTTTTCCCGGTGGTGCATTGATGGCTGCACTTTACTGTAATTTATTCATTTCATTTCTCTGTCTTCCTCCTAGACCAGAATCCATGAGACGGTCCATTTTATGAACTATTTCGTTCCCTGCACTTACACAGTACATAGCCCCTAGTGGGCCCTCATTAAATGTGGAGCAAGTGGCTGTTTCCTGGAGAATTTCTTTCATGCTGATGATTATGAACACTGCCCAGCATCCTTATTTCATGTCTCCCAATTCATTTTACTCTAAATATGGTTACTAATGGCTGTTATTTCGGCTGAAATTCCTCCTTTGAAATTTTTTTCAAGAAATGAATTCTTAGTTGTTTGAGGTTTGTTGTTTGAAAAATTGATTTTATAAAAAAATCATTGGTGTGATAGGGAGATATGATCCATAGTGCAATGAAATAGTGCTTTTTAATTTATCTTTATTTAATTTATTACCTTTAAAATATATAATAATTTGTATAGCTAATTAACTAGTACGAGCAAATACATAGTAACTAGTTCTTTTGTCAGACTATGCTGAAGCATTCTGGGGTGACACAGTGAGCTGACGTGGGTGCCATGGGATATTTTAAACTTCCAGCAGAAGACACTGGTACTTGACATCTTCCAGACATTTGCAAATACTAGCTCAAGGTAGTTGATAGTGTTATTAGATCACACTAAATATAATAAATATATAGTGTTAACATTAGATCACACTAAATATATGTATATTTACAAAACTAGATTTTTAGTGGTTGCTGTGATTAAAAATAAAAACTGTGTGTGAAAAGCACAACAGAGCAGGGGATAAGGATGCTTGTGTCCCACCTGGCTGCGCAAGTGGAGAAGTCATGCACCGCGGACAGGTGCACACCTCCTATGAGTCAGTAACTGGGTTGTCTGAGACCCAAAACACACAAGGTACAAAAAAAGGATATGTGTTATTTAACTTTAAATAGTCGTCAGGTTGTTAGGACAGAAGTGCTGAGTTAGGTTGGATGTAATTACTGAATAAATGGAACTGTGAGATACTTTTTTTGGCCCTGGTGACCATGAAAAAAATTCCTGAGACTCGCTAAGGCCTCTGGGACCTGAGATAGTTTGGGTACCGCTGACAAAGACTGGTAAGAGGTAATGGTGCGTGTTTTTTCATGGGAGGGGCTGTGTAGGAAGCTGTCAAGAGATACATAACAAACTCAAGGAATTTAAATAATCAATTAAATTTAATCAGAAATCCCTGTCAACTTTGGTTTCTATAGCTCTGTGAACATTATTTATATTATTAGGTATGTGAATTTATTAAGCTCTGTTTTAAATCTTATGTTGCTTTGTGAACTGTCTTTGGTAAATTTTACGTTAGAACTCTTTTGGAATCATTTAAGGTTAGCAAACATATGGAAGCTGTGTAGCTCTTTTGGTAACTAATGGACTCCTCCAGCCAGGAGCAGGTGTTTTTGTCTTCAGAAAGGTTTTGTTCTGATCCAGCTTAAAATTTCCGTATCAGATAAGGCATTGCTAATGCTGATGTTTTCAAATTGGAAAGGTTCTACATACCTATTTTGAAAGCAGTCTTAGAGGTTTAGAACTGAGAAATTGAAATGATCTATTAGGTTATTTTGCCCCTTTCCGATTACAATCCCTCCGACAATAACTTGTACATTAACTTTTGAGTACACATTGAAATTTTTTTAAGGAGACACTTCTCCTCAGGAACTACTTGGTTACCCAGTATGATAGTTCATATAAAACAAAAGGCAGGGGGCGCCTGGGTGGCTCAGTGGGTTAAAGCCTCTGTCTTTGGCTCAGGTCATGATCTCAGGGTCCTGGGATGGAGCCCTGCATCGGGCTCTCTGCTCAGTGGGGAGCCTGCTTTCCCCTCTCTGCCTGCCTCTCTGCCTACTTGTGATCTCTCTCTCTCTCTCTCTCTCTCTCTCTCTGTGTCAAATAAATAAATAAATAAATAATCTTTTTTTTTTTAAAAAAGGCAGGATAAATGCTTATTTTATATACTTCGTTTTCAAGTGATTCCTTGACAAAAGCTTATATAATGGATTTTAATCTGTGTCAGTTTTTATCCTTATTGGAGCTCAATTGCCCAGTCTTTTGCTAGCAGCAGCCTCTTAATATTTGCTCCTTATTCCTTTTGACTTGGTCTTTGATAGATTCTATGCTATCTCATGTGTCCAGTTGCTACGGGTTCTTAGGGTTGGTCTCAGTTGATTGCTTTTCTTTGAGGATGGATCAGATTTTCCTGTTTCTTCATATGGCTAATAATTTTTATTATGTTTGCATTATTGTGAATGATAGTTTATAGAGACCGTGGATTCTGTTATATTCCTCTGAAGAGTGTTGATTTTTCTGTTTCGGCAGGAAGCTTATTTGGCTCCACCCAGACTCCAAACTGTGCCTCTTGTAAGTTGGGCAGCTGCGGTAATCTGAGTGGTGTTCAATTTTTTTTTCCTATACTATTGTCTTAAATTTCTTTCCAGCCTAATTGAGGTATAATTGACGTACAGTAAGCTCCACATGTTTAAAATATACAATTTGATCAGTTTTGACATACGTATATACTTATGAAATCATTGTTACAGTTAAAATAATGAACATGTCTGTCACCCTCAAAAGTTTGCTCAAGCCCTTTGTAATCCATCCTCTCTTCCCTCCTACCCAAGTCCCTTTCCAGGCAACTACTGATCTGCTTTCTGTTGCTATCGATTATTTTGCATTTTCTAGAACTTTATGTAAAGGAAATCATAGTATATTCTTTTTTTTCTGTCTGGCTTTTTACATTTAGCATAATTATTTTGAGATTCATTTATGTTGTCACAAGTACCCATATTTTGTTTATTTTTATTGCTGAGCAGTATTTTATTATGTGGGTATATCACAATTTGTTTACCCATTCACTTAGTCATAGACATTTGGCTTGTTTCCTCTCTTAGACTATTTCAAATAAAATTGCTTTGAACATTTGTACTTTCACTTTTCTTGGAAAAATACCCAGGAATAGAATGGCTGTGAGTAATAAACTATTTCTTATCTGAGTCAGAATGTACCAGGTTCCATGAAACTGTGGCCGACTGACTTCTTAGCTTGCAAGTACAATAGCGTTTCATCCCCTTTATGTAAGTTCTTGTCAATAGGTCCTTTGCATTTCCATATAAAATGTAGAATCAGTCTATCAATTTCTATAGGAAAGACTATTAGAATTTGTATTGAGACAGCACTGAATTTATAGGCCGATTTGGAGAGAAGGACATCTTAACACTGTCAGGTGTTCACTTCCAATCAGTGAACATGACTGTCTACATTTATTTGGGTCTTTAATTGTTCTAAGCAGTGTTTATTAGTTTTCACTGTACAGCTCATATATGTTTTTTTTATAACCGTATCCGTGAGTATTTCACATTTTTGATGCTATTTTACATGGCATTAAGAAATAGACTCTGTTTTTTAGAACAGTTTTATGTTCACATCAAAACTGATCAGAAAATACAGAGATGTCCCATATATCCCTCCTGCCACATGCACAGCTCCCCCGACCCTATCAACAACCCAAACCAGAGTGATAAGTCTCTTACAATTGTTGAACCTGTACTGACACATCATTATTACGCAACATGCATAGTTTACACTTTAGGGTTCATTCTTAGACTTGTACATCCTGTGGGTTTTGATAAATGTATACACATCATACATGAACCATGCCAGTGTCATGCAGAGTAGTTTCACTGCCCTACAAACCATCTGTGCTCCTCCTGTTCATCCCTTCTTTGCACTAACTCCTGGCAACCAGGGATTTTTGTGGGATCTTCATAGTTTGCCTTCTCCAGAATGTCACAGAGCTAGAATCATACAGTATTTGGTCTTTTCATACTGGCTTCTTACACTTAGTAATATTCATTTAGGATTCCTCCATGTGTTTTCATAGCTTGACAGTTCATCTCTTTTTAGGACCAAGTAAGAGTCCATCTTCTGGGTACCATACCTCATTTATCCAGCCACCTACGGGAGAACGTCTTGGCCTTCAGATTTTGGCAGTTATGAATAAAGCCGCCATAAATATCTGTGTGCAGGTTCTCGCGTGGACATGTTTTCCACTCTTGGGTAACTGTTGATTTAGTTTGTTTGTTTTGCGTTTTGTTTTTGTTTTTGTTTTTATCTTTATCTGATCTGCTTGGAGTCTGCCCTGCACGTGCGTAGTTCAGAGGTCAGAGATTTGGGAAGAATTTATAAGCAGGAATGGGGGCTCCCCCTCTGTGGCTCTCTCCTTTGTAGGATTCTTCCCTTACTTCCCCGTTATTGTAACTTGGAACTCTGCCCAGTACCACTGTAGGCTTCTGTGTTGCAGCCCCTCTCGAAGCCCAGCCTGGGATGTTCTCTTCAGCGGAGAGCTGGCCTCTCCCTTGTTCCAAGTGCTGACACCCCTTCAGATTCTGCTTTCAGTGGCTTTCCAGTGCCTTCTGACAATTGCCTTTAATGTTTTGTCCCGCGTTCCTGATTCTGACCTGGGGAAGGCGTGCTCGGACCTGTGCTCCTCTGCCGTTACTGGACACTGAGCCCCAGTCACCAGTCGGTCTTCTGGGAAATGGCGTTTTGGAGCCATTGCTCGTCGTCGGACTGCTCGTTGCCATTGGCTTAGCCTGTCATTTCTGGGTCTTTCCTTGTCTGTATGAATCACTTGTTCTTTTTGCATTGATGCCCAAAGGAATTGTTTTTTCTTTTTCTAAAATGCCAATTGATTTTACCAAAATATCTTGGCATTCGTTGCTCTGGATTGATATCCTCAGGTACACTGTGTCCTCTTTCAGTACAAAGTTAAAAATCTTGAGGAAAATTTTCTTCAAGTATCACCTTAGTGTTTGTTCTGTTCCTTTCTTTGCATTGGTTTTCTTTTTCAGGACTTCGGTTAGTGATATGTCAGGGCTGTTTTGGCCTTTCATCAATATTCTTTCGTTTTTAATTCTTTCTGATCTTCTAATTTCGATTTTCTGAATTTCCTTCTTTTCACCCTTCTTTCCCTTCAGGTATTTTTGTGTTTATTTGACTTTGGTGTTTTCGAGTTTAGCTTTGTTTCTAAAATGCTTTTTAAAAATGTCTATTTTCCCTTTATCACCTCATTCCCGAGTTTTTCTCTTCCTGTTATTTTTATAGCTTATATAATTTTTAATGTGTTCTTAGCTTGTTTTGAAATAGTATGTTTCAGTGTCGAACTGTTTCTGTTTTTCAATCTGTTTTTTTCCAGTGTTTTTCAGTTTTGCTTCCATTTTTGATAGGAGGTTAATCTTCTTTTCTCATATGGTAACTTTGTTTGGGATTTGACCTTGGTACTTTTCTGATGCTCATTTTCCTTGAGATGAGTTTTCTTGAATTAAACTTAGAAGGCTGGGTTCAGACAACCGTTCTGGCTTCCCAGAGCTCCCTTTTGGGTGTTTACACGTACGTAGTGCTAACAAATCTGGCAGTTTGACTTCTGAGATTAGCTGGCAGTGCGTCCCTTGCCCACTTGATATGGGGTCTTTCGTCTCTGGGGTCTGTGTCTGCTGAAGTTGGAATCCCGTGCTTTGGTTTCTCTTCATTGTGGGTCCCTTTCCTGAAAGGGTGCCCTGGCAGGCCTGTTCTGAGAGGTCACAGAGGCTGGACTTCACCAGGCCCTTCAGACTGGACCGCAGGGCTCAGGACTCTTCTGGTTTGGAGTGGCCGGGCCCCCTCCAGTGTTAGCCACGGTTCTCAAAGTGACGCCTGCACTTTCCAGTGCAGGTCTGTTGGTTATTGTGGGTCCTTCCTTTCTCAGGTTAGGTTGGAGGATCTGTTGCTTTCCTTGACTTTTTCCATAACATGCTGAAAACAGATGGATCTTTTGCCTCTTGGTTGTTTGTCCACAGCTGCTTGCTTGTCTTTTGAACTTGGTGAGGATACCTTATCTCTTAGTTTGTTAGAAAGATGATCGGTGGGGTTCGGATTTTGCTGTCTCATTGTTCTGTCTTCATGTGGAGCCTTACAAATATCCATATGTTACACTGCTACTGCTACCGTTATTTTCCCAGAATTTTCAAGGTGTTTTTTGAAAGCGTGAATCACCCTACTATCTCCTATGCACCTTTGTAGTCAATTTCCTCCTCTCTTGACTCTTCCTCCCCAGCAACCACTGATCTCTTCTATCCCTGTGATCTTGCCTTTCCTAGAATGTCATAAAAGGAGTAATTCAGTACATAACCTTTTGAGTCTGTCTTTTTCTGCTTAGCATAAATGCTTGTAAGATTCATGCATATAGTATGTCCTGGTGGTCATTACTTTTCATTGCTGAGTTGTATCCATATTATGAATGTGCTACAATTTGATTATCCCTTCACCAGCTGCTGGACACTGTTTAAAGAATTTCTGGCAACTGTGGTAGAGCTGGTATGAGAGTCGTGTGAGTTTATGTGTAGGTGTGTGTTTTCATCTCTCTTGGGGGTAAATGTCTAGGAATAGAATGTCCAGGTCATATGGCTTGGTTGGGTTTTTTTATTGTTACTATTGAGCTGTCAAAATTCTTTATACTTTCTGCTCACCAGTCGTTTATCATACTTGTGTTTTGCAAATATTTTCTCTCAGTCTGTGTTTTGTCTTTACATTTTATTAACAGTGTTAGACTTTTTACATTTTGGAGCAGCATTTTACATTTTGATAAAGTATTTTATTTTATTTTTGTTTCTGATTTGTACTTTTTGTGTCCCATGAAATCTTCGCCTAACCCAGGATCGCACAGATTTTCTCATTTGGTTCCTTCTAGAAGTTTTATAGTTGTAGGTCTTACATTTAGGGCTGTGATCCACCTTGAGTTAGTTAATCTTTGTGTATGGTTAAGAGTACACTGAGTTTCGTTTTCGAGTTTTTAGTGCTTGTGAAAGTCCAGTTGTGCTTGCTACTTTTGTTGAAAAGCAACATGTTCTTTGTTGACTTGCCTTGACTCCTTTGTTGAAAATCAGGTGACCAGATAATGTGTGGAACAGTTGTCTTTGATAAGATTTTGCCCATTGTAATGGGAGGATTCCAGCAGGACCAGGGCGGATTTGGTAAGATGGGGAGTTCGAGGCCCGTGGCTCTGAGACGAGTGTGTTGAGTGGAGAGCAGTCAGTGGGTCTTGAGTCAGGAGCGCAGAGAGGGTGGAGAAGGTGGGAAGGTAGGGAGGCAGGCCCCTCCACATGGGTGGGGTGGAGCTGGGCGGAGGGGGGCGGGGGATTCGGGGAAAGCGGCGGTTGGGCTCTTCTAGATTTAGGGCTTTTCACAGGCAAGAGAGAACAGAATAGAAGGTTAGTTATTTGTCTTGAATGGGCAGTCTTTCTCTTAGTTGGAAAATCAAAACAACCCTGCGAAGGTTGCTCCCCGCTCCCGTGGCTTTCCCTCTATTTCATTTCCTCCTCCTGCTCCCTGTGGGTACTTACTTTTAGGTTTCTCTTTGCAGTTTATTCATGCACATAAAAGCAACCATGACTGTATTTTACTCCCCTCCCCCCTTTCCTACACTACATTGGAGCTTCATTGTACACTGTTTAGCACCTTGCTTTTTTATCATACCTAACACTAAATTCTATTGATTTTCCCCTGTTAGTAGTTAAGGACTTTTGAATTATCTTAGTGATGAATGTGTCAAAATATTAATAGCAGGTTTTTTTTGGAATGTAAAATAATTTCAAAATGTTTTCCTGTATTTTCTAAGTTCTTTCATTGTGCTTATGTTATTTTTATGATTAGCCAATTTGAAACGTTAAATTTAGTTCTGTGAACAGATGTATGCTTTGTGCCCTCACTGTTTTCTAAACACTGGGAATATAGCAGGAGGTAAAACTGGCAGGGCTCTGCTCTGGGGCACCTGCATTCTAGTGGGCAGTAATGGTAATATCACCAAATAAGAGAAGAGGAAATTGTGTGTGTGTGTGTGTGTAGAGAGAGAGAGAGAGAGAATCAACATAGCGGGGCTGTGATTGTGACCGACTGTGGGATTTCAGGGAAAGCCTCCTTCAGGCATGTAGGTGGCATGGAGAGTGACCACAAAGCAGGTCATGATCAGGGAAGGGAGCGTGCTAGGCAAGACAGTGAGCTGGTGCCAGAGCTCTAAGGTAAGATTAAATGCGATGTTTTCAAGAAACAGAAATAAGGCCCGTCTTTCTAGAACCTTCTGAGAAGGAGAGTGGTGTAAGGTGAAGCAGGGGTCAGTTCTTATCTGATAATCAGGGAGGAGAATGAGGATTTTCTTTTAACCACAGTGGGAAACCATTGAAGAGTGTAAGTTATTAGAAAACGAGCTTAGGAAAGGGTAGAAAGGCTGTAGTTGACAGATGAGCCGAAGGAGAATCTAGAAAGCCCAGTTCGAAGGGAGTCTCGAGAAGACCCTGCAGTGTTAAGGGCATCAGATGGCTGCTCAGATTGAGGACCAGTAAGGGGTTTATTCATTTGTTGTTATGGTGCCCTCCAAAATCTAAGCTACCTGAAACAGTAACTCCAAATTCAAAAGATAAATTAAATGTTAGATCATTATACAGTTTAAATTCCAAGTGGAGGAAAGCAGTGTTTAAAGATGTAATTTCAAGTATACATTTGAAAGGTATTTTATGTTTTAAAGAATTAGTACTTGGTGACTCTCTTCTTCCAGAATTATTGTGCTGACATTGAGGCTTCAAGAAATCCAGTGTTTAAATTGGTGCTCAAAGACAAATACCTCCTCACTCATTTAAAAATCATAGCCTGGCTCGGAATTAGCCCAGATATTTGTGTTTTACTGTTACTAGATGTATAGTGTGCTGGAGTATGTATAGAATTCGAGGAAGGACGGTCCGAACTCGTTCCATATGGTGTTTGGCTATTGTTTGGCTATGGAGCAGACGGGATGACCACTAGAAGATGAAGGGTGAGAGGAATACAGTCTTGCAGAGCTTTTAAAAGGAAGGAAGACTGAGGGGCACCTGGGTGGCTCAGTCAGTTAAGCGTCTGCCTTTGGGCCCAGATCTCAGGGTCCTAGGATCAAGCCCCGCGTTGCTTTGGGCTCTCAGCTCATCGGGGAGTCTACTTCTCCCTCTCATTCTTCCTCACTCTCCCCCTGTGCTCTCTCTCTCTCACTCTCTCTTTTTCAAATAAATAAAATCTTAAAAAAAAAAAAAAAGAAAGAAAAGGAAGAAAAATTGGTGTATTTGGTAGCCAAAATGAAGAGTTAGACTTTTTTTTACAGGGACAAGTGAAGTGTTCTGGAATAAGAATAATAAAAACTCATCGCCCAGCAGTACTTGGTAAGAACAACAGTGGCACAACTATGGTGACCGTTTAGGGGGTAGGGGCCGTACAACAGAGCAGTTAAAACCTCGAGCTCTGTAGGCACGGGGTCTTGGGTTCAAATTCTGGAGCAACTCCTTGGTAGCCATGTTTTATTGGATGAGTAACTTAAACATTCCAAGTCTTGTTTCCTTACATGTGACATAAGTAATAAAGAGTTAACCTCGTCACAGGGTAGTAGAGGAGATGAAGTGATAATCTGGGCAGAGTCTCAGTGTCCTGTCTTCTGGCCCCTAGAAAATACTGGGTAAACAATAGTAATATAATTGATACAATAATTATTGTAATTTTGTTACCTGTTTTATTCATATCCCATAAGGCAAGTATTAATACCCCCACTTTTCAGATGAAAAACCATGTAGAGAACCTTAAGAAATTTTCTAAAGTTCACACAGCTAGCAAATGCAAAGGTAGGGTTTCAATTCAAGATGACCTGACTCTAGAATTCATGCTTTTAATCATAACTGTGTAGCATCTTCTAAAAAGGGCCCCTCAAGATCAGCACTCAGATCATCGGGATTCAGAGTTCAGAGAGAACGGTTGTTCAGAGAGAACAGTCCCCGTATTTCATCTTTCACTCTGAGGGTTTTACACTATACTCTCGTGTCCCACTCCTTTTTTAAAAATAAAAACTATCACATAAGAAAGATACTAATTTTGAAAAATTTAGGGGCACCTGGGTGGCTCAGTCGTTAAGCGCCTGCCTTCAGCTCAGGTCATGATCCCAGAGTCCTGGGATCGAGCCCCACATCGGGCTCCCTGCTCTGTGGGAAGCCTGCTTCTCCCGCTACCATTCCCTCTGCTTGTGTTCCCTCTCTCGCTGTGTTTCTCTCTGTCAAATAAATAAAAATCTTAAAAAAAAAAAAGAAAGAAAGATACTAATTTTGAAAAATTTTAAAAATACATATAGGATCAAAGAGAGACATCCCTTAATAACCTCACTACATAATGGGGTATATCCTTCCTAATTTTTTTCTCCTGTGTATGTGTATGTATCTGTAGTTCTTGGTTTCCTTTTTCCAAAATGAGGTCACACCATATGTATATGTTCAGATTTGGTTTCCCTCCCCCTCTCATTTCATTATGAATGTCTTTCCACGTCTGTTACCGCAGCCTAATGGCAGCTTAGTGTTAGATTATCTAGGTGTGCCATAATTCGTCTACCTCGTTCCTTGTTGTAACAATTAGATTCTTCAGAATTTTCACCAGTTTAACAGTGCATTCATGAACGTCCTTGAGCACGTATCTGTTTGTACTTTCTAATGATTTCCTTAAAAAAAATCTTAATTGCAG
The DNA here is from genome assembly GCA_028646535.1 of Procyon lotor. Taxonomy (NCBI): domain Eukaryota; kingdom Metazoa; phylum Chordata; class Mammalia; order Carnivora; family Procyonidae; genus Procyon; species Procyon lotor. The sequence continues at coordinate 2,934,760 of CM053611.1, forward strand.
AATTGCTGCATTGACTAAAAGGTTGTTGCCACATTTTTTTAGAGATTTTATTTATTTATTTGAGAGAGAGAGAGCCTGAGCACTAGCAGGGGGAGGGGCAGAAGGAGAAGGAGAAGCAGGCTCCCCCGCTGAGCAGGGAGGCAGACTTTGACTTCAGGACTCTATCCCAGCCCCTGAGATCACGACCTGAGCCGAAGGCAGATGCTTAACTGACAGAACCACCCACGTGCCCCCTATTTTTAAGGAACTTTTAAGGATACATATTCCAAATTGCCTTTCAGGAAGGTCATCCCAGTGTGCTATCCTGTAGCAACATGAGACCACCTCTTTCCCAACATTCGCATTTCTAGTGGGTATTAGTTTTTATCTTGCCTGACTGGCAAAGAGTGGTTATATCTTACAGGCCTTTGATTGCCAGTAAACACATTTGTGAATTGTTTGTCTTTTTTTCCATTGTAAATTGCCTCTTTTTCTTTTAAGATCATGAGGAGAAATGAAAGATAGTCTGTAATATACAAATAGTAATGGAGGTATCAGAAAAAAATAAACGACGCGCTCTAAGGATTTGTCTTCTTTCCTTTTATGTGTTAAGAGTAATTATTAGGAAATAATAAAAAATAATAAAACTAATAAAATTAGGAAATAATGAAATTCTGATCCCACGAATGATCAATTGGATCCTTCCTTCTTGTAATCCATAATTTCTCCTTTAATTCTGAAATTGTTATCAGTCATTCTTATGCTCTGGAACGCTTAGACTTTTTAAGGAAGTATGTCCTTAAAAAAAAACCACCTTGGGGCGCCTGGGTGGCTCAGTCGTTACGCGTCTGCCTTCGGCTCAGGTCATGATCCCAGGGTCCTGGGATCGAGCCCCGCATCGGGCTCCCTGCTCTGCGGGAAGCCTGCTTCTCCCACTACCATTCCCTCTGCGTTCCCTCTGCTTGTGTTCCCTCTCTCACTGTGTTTCTCTCTGTCAAATAAATAAAATCTTTAAAAAAACAAACAAAAAAACCCACCTTGAGATCCATTAGGATCTATCCTTTCCGTTTTTATTTTTATTGTAATTCTCTGCCTTTGTCCCATTTATTTTTGTTTCTTCTCTCCCGGTGGTCAGTTCGAATACAGTTTCTTTCCTAATTTCCAAAATTTTTTGGTGGTCTGTTATAAAATTGAGAATTAGCTGTGGTGGGAAATGAGGGTCTTTGTTGAAGCCCACTCAGGGTGGTAACTGGTTAAGCTGACCATCAACAAAGCTCTTCTCACTCGGGAGTTTCAGCAGAACTGGACCCATTTCTCCTTCTCTTTTTCTCTATATCTGTTCCTTGAACCTCTCAACAAGGCTGTTTTACACTCTAAGGTAAGGTTTTACTTACCTTACTTACTAAAAACTCTAAGGTTTTATACTCCAGCCCACAGTCTTTTGCTCATGGGTGCTCTGTTCTTGATCCCTTTGGTGGAAGAGGGGATCTTACTCCTTGGTCCCATTCCTCCTATTCCTCCTTCCCCCCATATTTAAGTTGTTGAAAGACTGTATTCTGGGCATCACCATCCTTGAAGCTTAGAGGTTCATGTTCTGTAAAACAAGTCGGTTTCCTATATATTCAAGAAAATCTTGTACTACTTTTTAAAGTACAATTTCCAAAACTTAGATTGTACGGATCTGTGACAGAAATAATCTACCTACAAGAAAAGACAGTAGGTAATTTTCTTGCGTTCTAGGGTAAAGGAATAGTTTCTTTCGGCTAGAGATTAAAAAATCATAGTATGTTGAGGTCAATTGAATGTACTTGTTTTCAAACTTTATTTGTTCACTTTTTAAAAAGTTTCCTATCTCACAATGTGTAAGATTCAAAGGTTTTAAAATACATGTCATTTTAAGTCTCCTATTACAATTTCTTGTAAGACAGACTTTCCAAATGTGGCGGAGTTTTTACTTGAAACAAAGGCTATATAGTAACAATGGTTATTTTGTTATTGAGGTCCATGTGCTAAGCATAGATTGTTAATTGTTGCTGAGACCAAGGGTAGTCTTACAGGAATGCTTATCAATTTAAAGATATACTTGCTGGCTGAGAGAGAGAGAGAGATAAGTAAAGTAAAATAAAATGAAATAAAATAAAATAAAATAATTACATTTTCTCTGGATCTAAGTTGGTTTGAAATATCTTGCTATTATGACATAACATTATGTGTGTGATGGGCTGAGAAGTAGATAAAAATCCATTAATGAATGAAATTCAGTGAATGAAATTCTAGTTTCTTTTACTAAATATGCAAATTTTAGATTAAGAAATAGTATTGATGAATTATCCAAACATTTCTAATATTTATTCATCATTAAAAAAAGCCAGTGTGTCGTTTAGGCAGTTGGTGTATAGTTGAAAGCCATATTTCTAGAATTTAATTTTCAAAACTATAAATTTCATCAAGAAGCTTTTCAAATATAAAGTTAAATATTGATTTAGGTTTAAAGTGACACAAGTTGGATTTCATTATTTATATTAAAGGAAGGCAGCAAGATTTTCATAATTAAAGTTTGTTCTGCCTGGCTTTAGTTTTTAAGTAAAATGTCATTTTTTTCCCCCTGCAAAGCTCCACATTTATCAGTAGAGGGCACTGTTGTAACGTGATAGATGCATTTTATTGATTTCGCTAACTCCCCCAACTGCCTTTGCAGTTTGGAAAGTGTTTTTAAAAGCAATGTTCTCTGTGTAATTAAAATCAGTTCCCTGTATAATTAGCAATGGAGCCTTATTCTTTGTGGCAGAGTTTGTGGATGGCGTTATTTTTTTTTAGTCTGTTCTCTTCTATAGCCAGTGCCAAAAACTGTCGCCTGTTAAAATATAGAAAGTTGTATTGTGGTTTATCAGCACTAAGCAATATTGTAGATGGAATATATAAAATTACAGTATGTTTCATTTAGGTGCTCTGAGCAAATTATTTGATAGGGGACGTTTAAAATTCCTGTTTCTATCTTGAGAAATAGCAGAGTTAATGTGCCATAGTAATATCTTGTGTTCAGGTGCCCTGAGTAATAATAGAGGACAACGAATTCTTGCAGGGTTTTTAAAAATGTACCAGCATCAGTGTACTGCTTTAAAAAAAAAAAAAAAAAACCACGTTGATCTACTTAGCAAATTCGCTGTATAATTTCCTTTTCGTGCTTCTTTAAAATCATATAATATTGATACAGATATTTAACTACTAAAATAGTGAATATTAAAGCGCAATTAAAGTTATACTTCTCTTTCTTAAAAGAACATAAATGTCATATAAAAATGACAGTAAATATGCATTTATTTCCTGGCTACCTTGGGAAATGTTTGAGGGCAGAGAGGTTAGAGGAAAAATCCAAACCTGAAGTTTTAAGTTGTCAGAGGTGTGATTCATAAAGTTGTAATTTATCCATAAGTACCAGAGTCTCCTTTAGTAGTTTAAAGACAAACAGAAATCTTATTTCAAATCAAATTATAGATTATTAGCTGTATAATTTTCAGGAACTTTAAAAAATTTTAAATAATAATTTATATATTTGAGATGATTAATTTGTTTCTTTGCTTTAGTATTTGTAAAAGAAGACAGTTTGAGAATTAAGAGTCTTTATTTTTAATCTTTAGTTGATAGCCATGTGAAACTAGGGAATTAACTAGAATTTTCTGCGAGAAGTTTTTTTTTAACTTTATGAAATGCTCTAGTTAAGGGTCTAATCAACTGTTGAAATTGTGTTTGTCTCAAAACAGGCCTTTATTTTCAGAGGTAAAGAAGGGCTTGCTTTGGCTTATCTTGTATATCACAGACTTTTAAAAACAGAATAGATAATTTCATGTTGACTTATTTATTCTGACAATAAAAATGTGGGGGTAAAGTCTGAGAGAGGAATAAGATTGTTGAAGGAAGCTACCATGTAATTAAAAAAAAAAAACTTAGAAATGTCCTTTATGCATTAGTCACTGTAGGTGTAATTTTTTAGAATATTTTAGTTGAGTTGTAGCAGAGTATGAGCTGAAAACTTAGGTACACCTTTAAAAAGCTCTCTGTCACTTTTTTCTCACGTTATAATGTTACGGATGTCCCCAGAGGAAGACATTCTGGTTTTGTTCCTTCCTCATATTAGTAGTCCCACACTCCGGCACTTTCCAGTGCCTTGTGAGATAGATGGGGCCAGGTGTTTTGAAGTAGTAGCCAAATAACAGAAGAATATTCTAGAAACTGTACTAGTTTTTTGTTAGGAAACTAAAATGTGTTAGATCAGTGAGAGAAAAACTTAATGCTATTTATCCAAAGATCTAAAACCATTGTTTCCTCATTTCCTATTAACAAAGTGAGAATAAAACAAGTTTTCATTTTGTTGAAACATCTGTATTGAGTACTTATAGTTCCTTCTATCATCTTGGTAATGATTATCGCTGTGTTTTCCCCAGAGAGGCCATCCCAGGTTTTAGTCTAGGCCATTTGTATTCAGCAAGGTCAAGATAAGTTTTATCTCTGCAGATAAGTCAAGTGCATTAGAATCAATAGGTAATAGTAAAATCCACTGAAAATATTATTGCCAAGCTCTTAATGAATTTTTAAAGCCGTGAGCTTGTCATAAAATATGCCTCTTATATTATTTTTATTTATTTATATGGAGCTCAGGAGTACAGTTAATTTTACAGACCTTTTAAAGAAAAGAAACTTAGGAACAGATTAAAGTAACATTTTTATGAGAGCAATCCTTAATTTCTCTAGATTTAAACCTGTACTGATGAAGTTTCAGAGGCTAATATTTTTATAGAAAAGAAATGCAAAAGAATAAATATTATAAGGCACTTATAAATTATAAGCATAACTTGAATTTGCTTGTTAAGATAATCATTTTTATGAAGTTGTGTATATCTTACCCATGGGCTTTCCTATGTAAATCAGACTTCTCCCTTGGTTGGGGGATAGTGGTGGGAAAAAGACTTCTTACTCTTATTGAGAGATGATGGTGAGTATTTCATTATTTTAGACTTTCTCTTCTAACCTAAATATATAAACAAGCTCTGTGTGTTTAAAGACAAAAAAGGATTTTTCATTGTTTTTTTTCTTTTCTTTCTTGGAGGAATACTTCAGTGGCTTATATTCATGAATGTATTCAAAAATATAGATGGTAAAAAGAATATGTTTTGTCCTCATTTTTTTCCAGTCAGTTTTTTTTGTGGTAAACATGACCACAGTCTTAGGAGAAAGAGCGATTGAATTAATTTTCTCTGTAGGCCCAAATTACATGGGAAAGTTGTCCATGGATTACTTACTTAGAAATATCAACTAACTATTCAGAACACATACACTAAAGAAATTATGTATTGAACTTCAGTTCTTTTTCGTCTTCAGCATTGCTGTTAAAAAAGAAAGCCTTTCTAAACTTGATGGGTTTATTGTTTGGAATCATGCTGTGCCTGCTTGTGTTTATGCTTTGTTAATTTCCCCCAGTTCGCTGTTTTGCCTTTGACACTCAACCGGTTTGTAGGTTTTCCTTGTTTTAAATGAACCTTGCTTATCTTAGCTTTTAATTGAAATAAGGAGACTGAAGCCAGTCTTCATGTTGCTTTTAGGTATTGTTTATCAGTCATTATTAATATGGTAGTAAATAAAAGAGCCCATGCTGTCATAATTGACCCTTCTAATTTTTTTGCCCCCTCTCTCCATACTTCATACATTGTTTATTTATTTAACCATTCAAATTGAAGGTAATATAAACATCTAGCATGGTTTCTGGAAATTGTAACTGTTTTCTTTGCAAGTCCTTATAAAGGATGGTCTTGGAGGCTTTCATTTATTAATCTTCATAATATGGATCTACATTTTCACCCACTTAGCTGTTTCTCTTTCTGGCTGAAGGATGACGATTTCTTCTTAACATGAGGCCATTTTATTTTTTTGCTGGAGTAGATAGGCTGTGCTGTAACAAAGAGAAAATCCGGAGGTATGCAGGGAGGTGTGCAGCGAGTATGGAAAACTCCGCTGGAAATAGGCCCTGGGTCTGGAGTGCACAGGCAGGAAGGGTGCCGCTGGCTGTCAGTGCAAAGGAGTTTGAAATAGAAGTTGACTCTCTCTTGGAAAGTTATCTCTGTGCGGTGGTCCTTAATGCAATTTTCAGACAATTAGAGCCTCTAAATAGAACAATGGTCCTTTTAAAGTATATCTAGTTTAGTGAATTTACCCCCCAAATGTCTGGTGTCTCATTACTCAAAACAAAAGAGAAAAAGGAGAAATCCTTATCTACTGACAGAAAAGTACATTACAAAAAGTGGCAAGTTTTTACTTCGTGGAGAACATTTTCATTCTACTTTAATCAGGAGGGCAACTGAGAGCAAACTGGGTTTCAAAAGCAGGCAGATTTTAAAATATTCATGTCTTCTCCACATAGGACTGGTTTTACTGACAGAAACAAACTCCAAGTGATAACAATCTCATATTACTCTTAAACGTTAAAATTTATATTTCTTTAAAAAAGTTTGTTTTCCCTTCTCACTTATGTTTGTCTCTTCTGTATAATAAAGGGAGACACATAATGACCAAAAGAAAAATATTACGTGCATATAATTTAGTGTGTGCGGGGATTTTTATGTTTTTCCTTTGTTCCTGATGGTCATAAAATAGGAAAGTCTAATAAGAGAAAGATGAGACTATCATTTAGGGTTAATTTCCTAAAATAATATGCAGTGTGTTTTTTGTTTTTAGTTTAAAAAGATGGTTACCTGAAAACAACATGTAGGGCCTCCATTTCTGATTGTGGACCTTGTGGCCTCAACATTTAATTATGAAATGTTGTGTAAGTGTTTTATTTTGAATAAATGGACCATGTGCAGGTATTTTAAAGTACGAACTGTTTTCTCCAAGTTTTCCTGTTGGTTTTGTAAGAATTAATTTGAAAGGACAACTTATTTACTCACAGTAGCTGCCAGAATGCTGTTACTAGAAATGATTTTATTGTCTACATAGGAGAAAGAAGTGAATGGCAGTCGTAAGGATTCATGTATGTGAGAGCTATGTGCAGAATCGTGGGAATTAATTGTTATCACATTCTGTGTATTTGTTTTTAATTAGCTTCTTTGAAAATATAAATATATTGTCCTAAAAGTCATAAAACGTATGTGGTTATTTTCTTTATCTTTGGGGTATAGTCAGAAATCTATTGTTTTACTGAAATACCGTCTAGGCTTTGAATTCTCTGCCACCTATTAAAACTGGTTTTTCACCTCCCCAAACAGACTGCTTAAACTTCGGAAAGTGCCTGATTCTTTCTCTGGACTTTTTTTCTTATACTGGAAATAGGACAGTGCCAAATCTATCACTTTTACTTTGATTTGCTTCCTTTATCTTTAGCAAATCTAAATAAAACTGTCATCCTGATTTTCAAATCTGTCTTTGAACTTCCTTTACCCAAATTGCTTGCTTTCCTATCTGCTCACTACCTTTTTTTTTTAATGGAGATTCTACATCTGATGTTTATTTTTTACTGTTACTGTACTTTTTGGATTTTTAAGAATACTTTTACTTTATAACTTATTAGTTGTTACTCCCTTTTCTATGACCACAAATTTAGTTGAGACTCTTAGAGAATAATTGAGAAAATGGTCAGTCTCCAAGAGTCTTTAAGGTAATTAATACTGATTTTGTAAGTTTTTTAAAAGATACTTGAATTTATAACTTTGGGAATCATCAGTGGGCTTTGAGGTAGTGGTAGTGAGATTGTGGATACCTATGAAGGTTTTTTCTTTTATGTTTGAATGTAATTATTAATTTATCAGTATCGTAAAATTAATTGTGAATTAAGTTAATAATTAAAAGTAATTATTAATTAATTTCTCAGTTTATAAAAGCATTGAGTAAAATAGGTAGAAAACTTCTTAGCCCAGAATTGTCAACAAAAGTTAAAAAAAAGTTGGAATTTCTTGCTTAGTTCTTTATGATGCATAGAAAAAAATTATTGTAAAAACTACCTGTTTATTTAATTCCTAAATATTTAGAATATGAATGAGACTATGACATGATGTATTATTAGAATTTTCAAATATTCTTTCAACAAAACAAAAAATAGAACTGCTCTTCCTTTATCATTATTATCTTAGGGTAAGAGAATCTAAGAACTGCAGAGCTGAAGAGACCTATCACATTACAACCCTCCGTATCTAAAAGATAAGGCAACTGAGGCCAGAGTGACAAGAGACTTGACCAGGGCTTAAAGGTTACTTAGTGACAGGGGTAGAGATAGAATAAGGTTTCTTGGTTCATACTCCACTTTTTAAAAGCCATGAGTGAATTCAGTGTCCCTCCCTCCCCTGTGAATGCCCCTTATGCACTATGTATATTGTTTTCAGAAAGGTCTAGCAAGACAGATAGTTTCTTCAGTGTAATGACAGTTCAGATCTAAAATACATTTGGGCTAATGTGTCTGTCACCTTACCTGTCATGGTTTCCTTTGAATGACTTTTATTGTACTTTCCAATGTAGTATTTATTCAGTAGACTTTTATGAGTACATGCTGCGTGCCAGTGGCAGGCTAAATGGGAGCTCACAGATAATGTGCATCTTGACCTACCCATGCTTTTAGTCATTCTGAAACATGACTTTCAAAAAGAATACAGAGGTACTTCATTATATGGATGTATTCAGGGGCAGATCCTGGTTTTGTAAGGCCGGAAGCTTACATAATTTTGGGAGTCTTTGTGAAGAAAGTAGTATGAAATGATAAATACAAAAGTAGATTCAAAGGCCTAGCAACTGTAGAATGCATAAATAGCTTGTGGAATATTATATGGCAATGAAAAGTAACGTCCCTTTGCACACAGTGCAGAAAAATCTCTCCAACACAAATCGAGTAAAAAGGCCAGACTCAGCCAGTATTGCTTGTGTTCTTCAAGGACCCTGTAGTGGTGACCAGAGGGGCTGGGAGTGGTTGCTGGGGGCAGGGGAGGGTGAGAGGAGCGGTGGGGTGCTGCTGAGGTTCTTCTCTTGATCTGAGTGTGCTTGGTTATGAAAATTCATCAAGCTGTATGCTTATAATATTTGTACTTCATATGTGCATATTATATCTTAGTAAAGCATTTAAAAAAGTCAGATGTACAGGGTACTTGGGTGGCTCAGTCAGTTGGGCATCTGCCTTCACCTTGGTTAATGACCCCCCAGAGTCCTGGGCTCAAGTACCGCTTTGGGCTCCCTGCTCAGTGGGGAGTCTGCTCACCCTCACCCTCTGCCTTCTCTTCCTTGGTCATGCCCCGTCTGTCTGTCTGTCTGCCTGTCTCTCTCAAAAAAGTAAATAAAATCTAAAAAAAAAAAGAAAAGAAAAGAAAAAAAAAATCAGATATACAGCCTTAGAAGGATCTCATGTAAAGAACCCAAAGGCTATTAGCTTTGTGGTAAATCCCTTTCCATGTACACCATAATAAATTCTGTTTACTAGTTTTAGACACATGCTGGTTTTACCGTAGAGATCACCCTGACGCTGAAAGTTTACGAATCTGTAATTTTATAAAATGTTTAACATGCCCGTGGTTGGGGTTTTTGTAAGTACTGTTCCCAACTAGTAGACCAACAAGCTCTTGTTTTCTCTTTTTTCACACTTTTTATTTTAAGATGTTGTACCATTGGTATAAAATTTTCATCACCAATTTTAAATATTAAACTATGGTAGATAACTGATTGCAAACCTGTCTGTGAAAAACTTTTGGAACTATATACTCTTAATGAAAGGCAGCTTTGCATTAGTGCTGGTAACATGCTGCTACATACTTGATTATATATTTTATTTTGTATGGTTTTGAGTCAGAACTACTTTCAGTATATCTTAAACAAAACAGTGA
>CM053611.1:2952142-2993232 GCA_028646535.1 Procyon lotor
AAATAAAATAAAATAAAATAAAATAAGAAGACACTCATTTAAAAGGCTTTCATTGCATCTGCTGTGCTCATTTAACGCAGGTGCAATTGAACACTGAGAAAGTGTCAATGCTTGCTTGTCCACATCCTTGTTGTTAGCTACATTGTACTTTAAAAGTCACCATCTAACCTGATCTAGCAAGAAACTGCCCCTCCCAATTGGAAGTTCTTAAATAATTGGAATTGGGTTTGATCTCTTGTGTCATTGGTGTGTGAAAAAGTCATCAGACATTTATTGTGCCTTGAGTCATTAGTCAGTAGTGTAAGGATGTTATTTATAACTATAGGTATAATAATTGATGTACAAATCTATTTCTCAATATATGGAGCATATAATTGTAGAAATTTGGAGACCACACTATTGCTGCTGGTTTTATTCAAATCTCCAGTGACTTTTTTTTTTTTTTAAGGATTTTATCCATTTGAGAGAGAGAGGGAGAGTGAATGAGAGAGCATGAGAGGGGAGAGGGTCAGAGGGAGAAGCAGACTCCCTGCCTGATGCGGGACTCAATCCCAGGACTCTAGGATCATGACCTGAGCCAAAGGCAGTTGCTTAACCAACTGAGCCCCCCAGGCGCCCCCCGAATCTCCAGTGACTTCTTTTTTTTTTTTTTTTAATGTTTTATTTATTTATTTGACAGAGGTCACAAGTAGGCAGAGAGTCAGGCTGAGAGAGAGGGGGAAGCAGGCTCCCCACTGAGCAGAGAGCCCAGTGCGGGGCTCGATCCCAGGACCCTGAGATCATGACCTGAGCCGAAGGCAGAGGTTTTAACCCGCTGAGCCACCCAGATGCCCCTCCAGTGACTTCTTAATTCCTGAATCCAGTTGGCACTTTCAGAACTTTACTGCATATGTCTGAATTGCCCAATATTGCTGACTTTTCCCAAACAGTAGCCTTTTTTTTTTTTTTTTTTTTCTTCTCTGACAATACTCTGCCCTCTTCTGCTTCTCCTCTGCTGCTTTTTTGCTTTTTCTCCCTCTGAAATGGTAGTGTTTTGGGATTTCCTCTCCGGACTCTTCCAGCTCTCCACATTTGGAGGCTGATCTCAGCCATACAAATAGCTTTGGTCGTAATAACAACAGGAACAACAAAACCTGATACCCAGTAGCACTTACTGCGTGCCAAGCTCTCTTGTAAACACTTCAGATACACTCATTCTATCATCACAATGACCTGGGAAGGAAGTACTATTATTAACCCCCCCTTTTTTTTTAACAGATGACAAAGCAGAGGCACAAAGAGGTTGAGTGCTGTGCCCACAGTCGCAGAGCTGGGAAGTGGCAGAGCCAGGATGTAGGCTCAGCCTGGCTCCCAGGACCGTGGGGAACGTGCTTTCACTGTTGGCTGATACTGCTAACATATTCCTCTTCCTCCCACCCCCGCCTCTGTCGTGAGGTCCAGACCCACACACGCAGTGGCTTACTGGACAAGCCCCTGTCCCATTCGGTATCTCTAACACCTGGTCGATTATTTCTCTCCCTGGTCTGGGTCTCCCTGTGTCCACGTCTCGGTCACCGGCCTCCATCGTGTCTCGTTTCCGGTGCTCAGGGCCAGCGGGTCTTCTCAGCTGCTTCCCTGCCAGCTCTCTCAGTTTCTTATCAATGCTACCTCCTAAATACTGGAATGATGTTCTTTTCTGGTCCCACGGGCCCTGTTGTGGTCTGGATTGCTGATTTCACAGTTAGCTTCCCATTTAGTCTCCTGTCTCTCCCGTACTGCTCCAGAGCAGTATTTCTGAAATGGACATCCGGTTAACAGTCTGCTTAATCCTTCACATTGTCTTGCCTTCCCAATAAAAATCTAACTATCGGCCCTGGCAGGTCAGACCAGCCTCATTTCCGGTCAGTTCCCCTTTGCCCTTCCTCCCAGGCCCACACCGATGCACATGGTCTCTCACCTGCCAGCCTCTGTCTCCGATGCCTCACAACCCCCCTCCTCTGATCTGCCTGCTCAACTTCTGTTTCCCTTTTCACATTAACTCATGTCAGGTTCCCTTTAACCTCTCCCGGCTGTCCAAGCCTTGCTGGATGCTCTTAGCATCCTATTCCTATTTCCCTTGTGGTATTTTATCATACTGAACTATCTCTCCTACCAGTTAGGGGCTCCTGTCTATGTGGTTCTGGTTCCAACGCAGTACAGAACTCTTATCCTTTCACAGTTGGTCAGTTAAACACAGAAAAGAAGTTAAAGCAGGGAATTGTTTTTTAAAAGTCATGTGTGAAAACCTTAAACACTGTATTTCCAGTTAAGATATAGAAATGTGCATTCACTTGTCTTTTTTTTTTTTTTTTAAGATTTTATTTATTTATTTGACAGAGAGAGAGAGAGATCGCAGAGAGGCAGAGAGAGAGGGGGAAGCAGGCTCCCCGCTGAGTAGAGAGCCGGACGCCGGGCTTGATCCCGGGACCCCGAGATCAGATCATGACCTGAGCCGAAGGTAGAGGCTTTAACCCACTGAGCCACTCAGGCGCCCCTTACTTGTCTTTTTAAGTGAGATCTGGGCTGCCGCAGTGTTGCTTCTCTGCTTGGAATTTAACATTGCTTTTCTTGTATATCATACTCTAGCCTATCACCTGGGCTCTCCCGTTTCAGTGGAGTTAGAACTTTAAAAAACTTGCAAAGTTAAAAAAAAAAACTTGCAAAGTAATCAGTGCAGAATCCTTCCAGATTTTAACTTCTAATCCTTCTGGTTTATTTTTTAAATCCTTGCTCACACTTAAATCAACAGACATTTCCCCCCAGTGACTAGTCTATATTGAGTCTTTCTGAAGCGTTTAATTTAGTTTTCATTAGAAACAAGTCTCTTTATTGCACTCGTATTTCCTTGGTTAGTATTTAATTAAGTAACCCAGCAACAGTAACCAGTACAACTGGCAAAAACGAGTTTGAGAACAGCACAACTGATTTTTTTAAAAGATTGATTGATTGATTGATTGATTGAATTGAGAAAGAGAGCGCGCGAGCCTGCGCGCACTCGCTGGATGGGGATGGGGATGGGCAGAGGGAGAAGGGGAAAGAGAATTCCAAGTAAACTCCCCCTGAGTGGGGAGCCCAGCACCGGGCTAGATCTCAGAGTTCTGAGATCAAGACCTGAGCAGAAATGAAGGAGTCAGACGCTTAACCAACCGAGCCACCCAGGCGCCTGGCACAACTGATTCTGAATAAACACATAGCTCAACTAGTGGTGCATATGCTTTGCACAGACTGGGAGTGTCAGGAGCATGGCGGTTAATCTAGTGAGTCGGTTAAATGAAGGCTACAGGTTTTTGATGTAGATTAAGTTATCTGCCTTTGTTGGGCTGATGGTTTTAATTGTTGTTAGGTGCTATCATATTTGTAACCATTTTGATATATAGGAGTAAATTGTGAATCAGTCTTAACCTTTCTTCTTTCGTGGATTTATTATTTGCGTCACTACTTTCAAACGAGACCTGAAGATGGGGCACCTGGGTGGCTCAGTCGTTAGGCGTCTGCCTTTCGCTCAGGTCATGGTCCCAGGGTCCTGGGATCGAGCCCCGCATCGGGCTCCTTGCTCTGTGGGAAGCCTGTTTCTCCCACTACCATTCCCTCTGCTTGTGTTCCCTCTCTCGCTGTGTTTCTCTCTGTCAAATAAATAAAATCTTTAAAAAAAAAGAGAGACCTGAAGATGCTTATGGAAAAAGATGCAGATAAAAGTTAAATTTTATACATGCAACCAACCATTGAAAAAAAATCTGCAAATGATATCAATTTCAAAAAATTTCATTTAAGAATTCAGTTATTTTTGGTGATTATTTGTGCGCTAACTGGCCCTATGGTACGAACCAACCAATAAATGTATTGAAAGGCCTGATTGAGTCCTGTGGCAAACTACTTACAGAAGTTAGAAAAACGTTGTGTTTTTTTTTTTTCTAAAAATATCAGTAAGCTTTTAAAAAGTATTTTAATTCCCCTCTTTTTTCTCTTTACCCTCTTCCCTATGTTTTTGTTAGAAACTTTTTTTTTCTTAAGATATTTGATTATGGCATAAGGCAGCTAATTTAAGCATCTGTTTATCACTGCCTGGCTCTACTGAATGTAAAATTTCAATTGAATTACCTCCCAGGAGAGCCTTGAGCTCTTAGGGTAAAACACATCATTTTCTCTTCTCTCCCCTGGGAATGTCAGCAGAAAGAATTCATCTAAATAGTTTACATGCATTTTGAAAATGTTGTATCTACTGGACTTAGCTTTGTTGTTTGTGGAACATTGCCAATATAAATGGAATATCTACTTTGCTTGTTAACTCAAGCACAATAGTGTTATATGGTATTACAATATGCATATAAATTGTAACAGTGAATGACTTTTGCTGATAGTTAACTTATAACCACTTTTCATACTAACAAATAAGAGATTTTCCTCTTTTAAAAATTTCATTTCAAAACTCAGATGGTCATTCATTTATTTAATTCATTCATAAATTACTGTATATACAACTTTATGTATTATGAAATTCATACGTACATTGTAAATGCGTTTTCGCCCCTTTCTCTGGAAGAGGTTTTGGTTTTCTGTGTACTTTTCTTTTTGGAAGGGCTTGATTAAGAATTAATTGAACTGAACTCAACATATCAATCAGCATGTGCTCTCTGTCAGGGACTGTAACGTGGATTCAGTCAGTGTGTGTGGATTCCTGAGCTCTTAACTTGGGGGACTCTCCATTCCTTTTTCAAATACAAATTGCATGAGAAAACTCCATAATTTTCTTTTCTTTGTTCTACTTGATTGCCGCATTTTTGCAAACATCACCATGAAAAACACAGACAAAAACTTGATGCTCTAGTTTTTCTTCTGTTATAACAATAACAACAAAAAAAGATTGTTTTTTAAAAGCAGCACATGGTATTTTATAATTTCTTTAAGTATTTTAAAATATTAAATCTTATCCTGGTAAAAGAGAATATATTGTCAGATTATCAAAATGAAAATATTTGTTCTCTCTATCAGTTCTGTCAAATTTAGGTTGGTCTTTGAAACACATTGTTTTTTACAAAATCCCATAGTATATATATCTGTCGGCTCATCAGTTGGTCAGTTGCCTATTCATCTTTACTTTGAAATCTCAAGGAGTCTAAACTGGAAATAACTTTTCATTATTTCAATATGGTTTATTAAAAGTTTAAATGGGCATTAAAATGCAATCTGATTCTAGTTATCAAATAAGTAAGTGAGATACAAAATAAAAACAAAATAACAAATAAAAAGTCACAGATGAAAAGTACAGCAGAGGGAAAATAGTAATATTGGAATAACATTGTATGGTGACAGTAACTACATTCACGGTCAGGAGCGCGGGTAACATCCACTTGTTGAAGCCCCGGGCCATAGGCCCAAAGCTAATGTAACAGTGTGCGCCAACCACCGTCCAGTAATAACATAATAAAATAAAAGACAGTTGTTGGGTATTTGAGGTGTACATTGGGAAATTTGCCTCATTGTTTCTTGAACTTGCGGTCTTTTAAGAGAAGGGCGTGAAGGACTAATTACTGAAAGAAAGCTTTGTTATTTGATAATGGATCAGTCTAGGCCTAACAGAGAGAAATGATTTATCTATGATTTTAAATTTGGTAAGATGATCACTTAGAAGACTTGTTGCTGTTTGCGGTCAAACACACAGGTAGGAAGCAGGGAGGAGCTGGGCGGTGGGGTACGGTCTGCAAGTCTGTCCTGCAGGGCACCTGTCCGGGGCGGTGCTGGGTCGGGGACTGTCGCCCTTCCCCAAACGTGCCTGTCTCAGAGCCTTTTCCTCTGCGCTCCTATCTCAGGTGGCGCTGGGCCTTCGCTGCTCACTTGCCTTCCTTTTGTCAGTTATTTTTGTCACTTTTTCATTCCTGGAGCCAGAGCCGTCCTGGTCATCTTCTGCTTTGACTGTTGCCACTTGCTTCTCATTGCTCGCCATGCCTCTAGTGTTGTCCTCGTGTTTACTAAGGTTATCTTTTCCTCCCGTCCTACCAGCTGCCACTTCTTACCTCTGCTTTGCCCGTATCAACCTTCTATTGGATAGTCTCAATCCTTGTTGGGCTCTTTCTTATATAAATTCACCCTCATAATTAAAGTACCATTTCTTTTTATATTTTATTACACCACATATCTATTTACTCATCCTTCTCAAAGGAACTCTTAAGAAAAACAGAAAGAGATGGGGTCAGTCTCCATTACTCTGCCTTGCCCAGTCTTTAACCTGATGCTTTCACCAGCAGAGTAGGCACAAGACTCAAAATACATTTCTTCTCTCCAACTGAAATCTTCCGCCGTGTATCAGCAAGGGAATTGCACATTTTTTATTAAGCGTAAAATTATCCTTTCTCTTTTTTCTTTTTATATTGTCTTTTTTTTTTTTAAAGATTTTATTTATTTATTTATCAGAGAGAGGGAAAAAAAAAAAAACACAAGCAGGAGGAGCAGCAGGCAGAGGGAGAAAAACAGGCTTCCCGCTGAGCAAGGAGCACCACGTGGGACTTGATCCCAGGACCCTGGGATCATGACCTGAGCCAAAGGCAGATGCTTAACCACTGAGCCACCCAGGCATCCCTATTTTTTGTCATCTCAAAGTAAACTCTCATTTGACAATTACCTATTCTAATGAAAGCTGTGGAGTATAATCTCAAGTTATAGTTACTCTCTATATTTGACTTTGGAATGTCACACATTTTTAAAACTTTGTCTTCCCCCTTCAGTACACATTCTTCAGTGACATAATTACTGTTCCTGCTGTCGGCAGGAGTGTTAGTCCTCAAAAAAACACATTTGGTCATACAGCAAATAAGAAAATAAGCACATAGAGTAGAAAATGACCATGTAGAAAAATGGAAACAACCAAAAATTGTTGCCTAGCACTCTCTCAGTGCTGCCTGGTTTCAGACGTAGGTCTAAAGTAGAGACAAGGTCTCGTGCATCCCAGCAAGGGCAGCATATAGTGGAAATCAGCCAGCTCGTTCCCTGGTGCTGACTGAACACTGAACTATTGAAAGTGGAATAATGATTTGCTAGCATCAGTGTTGTATTTTTTTTTATTATTTTTTAAAGATTTATTCATTGAGAGAGAAAGTTAGAGCATGTGTGGCATATGGGGCAGGGGGTGGGGAGAACCATAGAAGGAGAGAGAGAATCCCAAGCAGACTCCCCACTGAGCTCAATGCGGGGCTCAATCCCATGATCCTGAGATCGTCGATGCTTAACCAACTGAGCCACCCAGGCGCCTCTCAGTCAGTGTTTCAAATTGGAGTTTATTTCCTGAAGACTTACTTTCTATTTATTTATTCAATCACTTAATATTTATTTACCACTTACTTAAAAATGTCAAAACCATCTTTGAAAATGTTATATATGTTTGTCGAATATATAAAATCAAATACAGTTGGTACTTGAACAACACAGGTTTGAACTGCATAGATCTACTTATATGCTGATTTTTTTGGATGAAGACAGTACAGTACTATAAATGTCTTGTCTTCCCTGTGATTTTCTTTCTTTTTTTTTTTTTTTTAAAGATTTTATTTATTTGACAGAGAGAAACACAGCGAGAGAGGGAACACAAGCAGAGGGAATGGTAGCGGGAGAAGCAGGCTCCCTGCTGCACAGAGAGCCCGATGCGGGGCTCCATCCCAGGACCCTGGGATCATGACCTGAGCCGAAGGCAGACGCTTAGCGACTGAGCCACCCAGGCGCCCCTCCCTGTGATTTTCTTAATGACATCTTCTTTTCTCTAGGTTGATTTATTATAAAAATATAGTATGTAATACATAGATCATACAAAATACGGGCTAGTGGGTGGTTTGCGTTATCAGTAAGGCTTTCGGTCCTCAGTAGACTATTTATTAGTAGTGAAGTTTGTGAGGAATCAAAAATTTGACACAGATTTTTGACTGTGTGGTGGTGCCTTTAACCTCTGTGTTTTTCAAGGGTTATCTGTCTTTAATATGGAGCTACTTTAATATATATTTCTCTTAGAGAGTTTTCTTGACAGGCTAAGGGTATAGGCTAAGACTTTATCTAAATATGAGTCTGATGATGTTTTGACCAAACTTCTTCACTTGCTGTATGGGAAGCCTTCATTGCTCCAGTAACCTTCAGACTGTGGGTAGGAATGCACAATTTATCTCCTTTAATAAATGCGAGCCTCAGCCTGTGAAGGTGGGAATATTAAATTGGGCCAATAACTATCCCAGTAAAGGAATAGAGCTTGTCCTTGGGCGGCTGGGGGGTTGGAACTGGAGCCCTGGGGCAAGAAGAGAAAAGGCGTGGGATTGCCGACGACAGTTCAGAGTAGGTTACATCCGTTGGTGCGAATGGGTCCCGTGCCTTAGTTTCCTGGGCCCGGACTCGAATACTGGAGCTCTGTTCTCTTCTGTTATAACATAAAGCTGGGCACAAAGCAAGTCTGTTTCAACCTCCCGGTTTTCTAAGAAAGTAATAACACTCCTCTATATTATTTTTCTCAGATCTTCTAACATTGTACTTTGGTGAGTGGGCGAGAAGGGGATGAAGAGCCAAGCCAGTTCTTGGTGAAACCTTCCTCATCCTGGCTGTAGTTCTCTAACACTATCCCGTGTGACCGCTCCCAAGGAGGAGATCATAATACTAGCGGGCGGGCCAAGAGGCATCGTAGTCGAGAGTAGTTGAGATCGGTTCTCTTCTTGAGAAGATTCTTCACTGGCAGGTCTCAGTTCCTCGCAGCTGCAGGACTGAGGTCCCTGTTCCCTAGCAGCTGGCCGCACGGAGACTGCCCACATTTCTTACTACATGTTCCGCTTATCCACAAGCCAGTGAGGGCCCATCAAATTCTTTTCATGCTTTGAATCCCTAATTTCTCTCTCTCTCTCTTTTTAAAGGACTTGTTTGATTAAATCAGGTCCAGTGGGCTAATCTCACTTCTGCGTAATCATGGGAGTGGTATCTCATCATACTCACAGGTACCCCCATGCTCAGAGGGGAGGAGATTATACACGAGCAGGAGTCATGTTTAGAGTTCTGCCTGCCACAAATCATTTGGCTGAATAAAAAATTCAAACTTGATGTTCATTTTCCTGTAGAATTTTTAAAGGAACTACTCCATTATCTTAGCATTTAGATATATAGTTGAGACTTCCCAAATCTCAATTACATTAGCATTTTTTCTCTAGCAAATTTAGATTCTTCTCTTTATAAGCATATTTTAAAATTTCTCTGTGATTTGCCTTTGTATGGGTTCTCTCTTTTTCTTTTTTTTCCTTTTGTGCTACTGGGCACTTAGGTACTTTTGATCCCCTTCTCTGATGAAGAACCTCATCAGGTTGTGCCAGGGTGAAGAAGCAATAATTGCCTGGCTGCTTAGGGTTGGGAAGGCGGCCCATGGCTGAGTTCTAGTGCGTTCAACTAGTCCCCCTTTTGTTAGCTGTGTGCTCCACCTTCCCAGGGACCCAGTGCCTCTGAGTCCTGAACTTTATCATCATTTATCCTGGGCAGCAGTTGATTACTCATTTGCATTTCTCTTAGCAACATTCTTTAAATACTAGCTTTTCCTTTCCCTTCAACGTTAGATACACCCACTCATTCACCTCTTTTCCATCTTCTACAAACATTGACACTACTGTCCACTATGTTCTCCTCTCCTGTTTTCTTTATTGTTGTGGATTTAACACAGTTTTAAGTTCCTTTAGTAAGCTTTTTTTCTTTTTGGCAGGAGAATTGGATGGGAGCAGAGATAAATCCCTCTCATTCTGCCATGTTGATCCAGAAATTCTTCCTTCTTTGTTTAATCATGATGATTTAATCTTGGTTTCACTATAAAATGCCATTTTGTGACATAGAGGACCGGATGACAGCGTGATTCCTTTTTAAGTCAGCTAACTTTTGAATGTATACTCTGAGTACTGTGGTGTGTTACATCGGAGGGCACTGGGCAGGAAGGACGTAGTCTGTATCTTCAGGAAGCTGTCAGTCCTGCCCATGTTGAAGAGCATAGGGAGACGTTAAGGAAAAAATTGGAAGGGAAAAACCTAAGTGTTCAACAGTAGCAGTGTTACTGAACGAATTATTTATAAGATAAACTGTTGAGTGTTCAGGAAATAATGTTTTTGAAAATGGATTAGGGGATATGTTCTTTATAATGTGAAGTGAAAATGGGATGTAAACTAGTATGATCTCGGTTGTGTAGGGAAAATAGAGAGGAAAATGTAGAAAAACATTGAAAGAAAATGGAAACTCGTATTAACAGTGATTTTTTTTTTCTAGATTGCAGAATTATGGTGATTTTTAAAGAAAAGTATCTTTTCGTCTATAATTATAATTGTCTTTTCCCCTCAACTTCTTCCATTGCTGTATTAACTAGCATCTACTTATTATATCTACTAGGAAATCAGTACTTTTTTATTTGCCTCCCCTTTACTTGTCTGTTAGAATATCGTGGAAAGGAGTAGGTATTTCTGTAATGGTGTAAAGCTTACACCAGTAAAATGTACTGACTAGTGTAACTTAGTATGATTGATTATAATGTCACTTTTGCCTTTACCTTAAGGCATTTTTTTTTTTAAAGATTTTTTTTTTAATTTATTTGACAGAGAGAAACACAGCGAGAGAGGGAACACAAGCAGGGGGAACCGTAGCGGGAGAAGCAGGCTTCCTGCCGAGCAAGGAGCCCGATGCAGGGCTTGATCCCAGGACACTGGGATCATGACCTGAGCTGAAGGCAGACGCTTAACGACTGAGCCACCCAGGCACCCCCATGTTCTTTCTTTCTTTTTTTTTTTTTTTTTAAGATTTTATTCATTTATTTGACACAGAGAGAGGGATCACAAGTAGGCAGAGAGGCAGACAGAGAGAGGAGGAAGCAGACTCCCCACTGAGCAGAGAGCCCAATGTGGGGCTCGATCCCAGGACCCTGAGATCATGACCTGAGCTGAAGGCAGAGGCTTTAACCCACTGAGCCACCCAGATGCCCCTCCATGTTATTTCTTGCCAAAATAAGTTTTCTGTTCTTTAAAAAGAAGTCAAGACTCGATGAAGTGTACAAGTAGTCTTTTTTGAGGACCCTCCCTACCGTTCTCCGGAGTGGCTGCACCAGCTTGCATTCCCACGGGCAGTGTAAGAGGGGTCCCCTTTCTTCACATCCTCGCCCACACCTGTCCCCACCTGTGTTGTTGATTTTAGCCATTCTGACAAGTGTGAGGTAGTATCTCACTGTGGTTTTGGTTTGTATTTCCCTGATGCGTGATGATGAGCATCTTTTCATGTGTCTGTTGGCCATCTGGGTGTGTCCTTTGGAAAATGTCTTTTTATGTCTTCTACCCATTTCTTAACTGGATCGGATTTTGGTTGTTGAGATAAAGTTCTTTATATATTTTGGATACTAATCCTTTGTCAGATATGTCATTTTCAGATGTTTTCTTTCATTCCAAAGGTTTACCTTTTAGTTGTGTTTATTGTTTCCTTTGCTGTGGAGAGGCTTTTTCTCTTGATGAGGTCCCAGTAGCTCATTTTTGCTTTTATGTATAACTACTGTGGCCAGGTGGGTGGCTGAGCAGTGAGCTGGCCAGACAACTACGATTTTGTGACTTTTTTTAAAGATTTTATTTATTTATTTGAGAATGTGTGTCCAAGTGGGGAGGAGGGGCACAGAGAGAGGGAGAAGCAGGCTCCCCACTGAGCAGGGAGCCCTATACAGGGTTCCATCCCAGGACCCTGGGATCATGACCTGAGCCAAAGGGAGATGCTTAACCTACTGAGCCCTATTTTGTTATTATAAATATTTATAATTTCTTCAGCATGGTTAAGGCAACTTTCCAGATGGTCACTTTTTTTTTTTTTAACCCAGACTCATGATCCCCAAGCCAGTGTTTAGGTTACACATTTAAAGTTACTAAGATTCATTGTATTTGATTATTATTTACTTAAGAATGCCTCATATTATAAACCCATTTCCTTTTATGGGGCTTTATTTAGGCATGTAGGATATTATTAAAGCTATTTGTCATGGAGTTTAAATACTGTAACACCATAATGTATATCCTTAAGATTAAAAAAAAAATTCCAGAAGTAAGATTTTAAAACAAACAAAAACATTCTTGGATTGTTTCCAAACCTAAGCATAGTCCATGCCACAAAAGTAAGTCTTTCTTGAGTGAAGTTAATTACCCGCAGGGAGCATGTTGGTCACTCTTTAAAATTCTTATAAAAACAAAGAAATTAATTATCCAGTGTAAAAACAAGTCATACTCTTTCTGGCAAACATTCAATTAACTTTTTAGTGCTTGCTTTTTTTTGTTGTTTTTGACCAACCAACCGTTGAAAACTACTTTCCTTTGAATCTGAGCTTGAGTGGAAAACCAGCTTTGTAGCTATTTAGGTGGTCAGTTCCGTTTGATCGGCAGCTTCTTTCTTACAGTCTTTGAATTCAACGGCTTGTTGTGTTTTAGACTCACTGTGAGGTTTGCATTGAGCAGTTATTCTATGTGTTTGTGCTTAACGGAGTTAATCTCTAGAATCTATTGGGGATAAAGAAATAAAAATTCTTTTTTTTTTAAAGGTTTTATTTATTTGACACAGAGAGAGAGATCAAAGTAGGCAGAGAAGCAGGCTCCCTGTTGAGCAGAGAGCCCGATGCGGGGCTCGATCCCAGGACCCTGAGATCATGACCTGAGCCGAAGGCAGAGGCTTAACCCACTGAGCCACCCAGGGGCCCCAAGAAATACAAATTCTTAAATTAGTACTTAATATCAAAACATTTCAGAAATTTCAAGTAGTGACAAAATTAATCTGCCTGATCAACTAAAGCCTGTGATAGTTAAAAAAAAAAAAAAATTAGGGGTTTGGGCGTGCCTCGGTGGTTCAGTCAGTTAAGTGGCCAGCTCTTGATTTCGGCTCAGGTCATGATCTCAAGGTCCTGGGGTCTGGCTTCTTGCTCAGCAGGGAGTCTGCTTGAGGATTCTCTCTCTCTCTCTCTCTCTCCCTTTGCCTCTCCCCCACCTCACGCCCACGCTCACGAGTTCTCTCTCTCTCCCTCAAATAATAAATAAATCTTTTTAGAAACCTCCCCCCCTGAAAATAAGTGCTTGCATTGTTCTTTTTGATATTTTCACTGACAGATATCTTCTGTATTTTAGAAGGTGTATTACATTTGAGAGGTTATTATTGATAATTTTAACTATTTGCTACATTGGCTTTTTTTTCTATTTGAACACACATACACACACACATACACACACACACACACACCCCACCTTTATTTTCTGAGCCACTTGAGAGTGATTGCAGATATAATAACACTTCACCCTTGTATATTTCAGCATGTTTTTCCCCAAAAAAGGACATTTCTCCTTTGTAACACACTTAGGAAATTTAACATCGACACAGTGTTCTTGGCCAATATTTAGGCTTCCCTACTTCCCCGGTGATGTTATTCATAGCTATCATAGCTGTCTGTCTGTCTTTTCACCACTCAGTTCAGGATCCAGTCAAAGATAATATGCTGCATTTAAGTTCTTGTCTTTTTAGTCTCTAACAATTGCTTAGTTTTTTTCCCTGAATCTTTTATTACAGTGGTATTATTGAAGAGCCAGCCCAATATGGGCATGCGTGGCTGTTTCCTCATTATTAAATTCAGGTGCAAACATTGTGGCAGGTGTATTTTGTAGGTGATGTTAGTGTCTTTCCCCTGCATTACATCAGGAGGCACATAATGTCAACTCATCCAGTTTGGGTTTGGGGTAACAATCGTTAAGTTAAGGTGTTCTCTGTCAGCTTTTTTTCATTGCAAAAGTACCTTCCCCCTTTGTAATTAATGTCTGGTACGCCAGGGCTTGGTTGAGCCTGTGTGAACACTGTATTCCTCAGCATTCATTTAGCATTAACTGATGATTCCTACTTAAACCAGTTATTATGATGTTGGCTGTAAAATGTTGATTTCCATTACTCTGATTTCTTCTCCATGGAGATTCCTGTGTTTCTGTCGCCTCCTCTCTCCTTTGCAAGTTAGTAGACTGGACTCAGGGTTCTTTCTGTATTCAGTTTGTAATCCTCTCTTCATGTCGTTAAAGTATTACATATCTAGCTACTCTGATTTTCCCAGAAATATATATGACATTGTATGTATAATATATATGACATTAGAATTAATTGTAGGGACGCCTGGGTGGCTCAGATGGTTAAGTGTCTGCCCTCGCTCAGGTGGTGATCTCTGGATCCTGGGGTCGAGCCCGGTGTTGTGTCCGGCTCCCGGCTCAGCGGGGAGTCTGCTGCTCCCTCTGCCTCTCCCCCACCCCCTGCTCCTGTCCTGTTTCACGCTCTGTCTCTCTCAAATGCATAAATAAAATCTTTAAAAAATAATAAAAAGTTACTCATGAAAGTACAATTTTACAAGGACTACTAATGTAGTAAAGATGAGAATATCGATCTCTTTGAATTTAATTACCTTTTTGAGGAAGGCAAAGTTGTTTTTTTATTTAGCATGTGTTTAATTACAAGGTATTTATTATTGTGCTAGATAGATTCATAAGCATTAAGGTGAGTAGGACACGGATCTTACCCGTGGGGAGCTTATAATCCGAATATTCAGAGATGGGTCTGTATCATTGATTTATGTCATGAGATCTTTCTTCAGAGATCTGTAATGTGAGATAACTATAATAAGCATCGCAGAATGTTTTAAGTTGTCGTGGGGATTCAGCAAATAGAGATCAGATCTGACGTCGGGTATGAGAAGAGTTTCATCATGTGTTTGAATTAGAGCAGAGGCCACTCTGCTGAGAGCCACAAAGAGGGAAGTAATAGAAATGGCTAAAAATGAGATGGAAACCACCTTCAGGAGGCCTTAGATTTCAGGTTAAATTTGTTCTGAACCCAGCAGACAATGAGGGGCTGTTCATTCTTGAGTAGTGATGTTGGGGCCTGTTCTTCAGAGGGAATGGGTGGATCTCAGGGGAGACTAGTTTGAGTGGAGTGATCAGAATCCCACAGTCAAGAGTCTCCCCCAACCAGGGAGGAGTAGGCTGTGTCTTAGTTACGCTTTGTAGTCCTAACACAAATGAAATTAAATCATCTCTCATACGTTTTTTTTTTTTTCTTCTCTAATGTCTATCGCCTCCATTAAAACGTACCTAAGTGCCACCTGAAAAGGCCACGGTTTTTTGTTCATAAATGAGTACATACCCCGTTATTTGCTGAATACCTGAACGAATTGGAGAGTCAGTAACAGAGCAAAGTGAAGGGATAAGCAAAGGGATAGACAGATGACCTGACTGTGCGCAGAGTCGTGGTGGGGAGAGTTGAAGAAGAGGAGAGCAGGCCTGAGCGGAGGCGCAGGTGGCGGACTGGGTCCGCTCAGCTTCCTGTGTGGGCCTTCGCGATCTTTTTGGGAAATTTGAAATCGTTGCCAGCATTTAAAACTTGGGATTTTTCTGGCTTCTCTTGGTAAGCTGGGAGATCTGGTGATACTGGGGCCACCTTAGTTGGCAGACCCCGGATAGAACCAGGCTTTCCACACTTTGGGGTGCTCAGTCCCCCCACCCGTGACTCCTCTGGGCCTTGCTGTTCCTCATGGCACTTCCCTTGCGCTGTCCTTTTGCTTGTGCTTTTCTTGGTTTGGTTTTGTTTTGTTTTGGGTAGAGTGACGAGGAGAAGAGAAATATTTCTTGTATCCATGTCTTTTAAAAGTAAAAAAAAAAACAGAATGAAAGGCTGTGTGTTCCAGGAAAGATGAGAGCATCTCTCTTTGTGGATGAGAAGAGTGCTCTTAGTCTTTAATACACAAATAAAATGTGTCTATATAAAAAGAATGCAACCCAAGGGGCTATTTACGGAACCCACCCTAGAGACTCCCCCCGTGAGCATTAGAGTCCGAGAGCCCCGAGCAGCGCGGGACAGAAGCTGACAGATGAAGTGAGGGACCCGAGAGGAAACAGCGGGCCCAGTGAGGGTCGCCTCTGACAGTAACGGGAGAGTCAAGACAAGCGTGTGTTTTGTGGGGGGCCCAAGATCTTGACTTTTGAGTTTTGCGTTTTTCTTAATTTTAATTCAAGTAAGCGATTGGGTAAGTGTTTTCTCTCTTTTGGACCTAGTCAGTTTATTTTCATGCACTATGATGATGGAAGTAGTGCTTACGATCTAGCTTCATTTACACTGTGAGTGTGGTAAGCAAGAGTTCAGGTAGCTGGAGATGTCTGTGTTACAGTCCTCTGGGGTAGTTTCTATGAAGTTTACAACTCTAAGGGTAAAAATATTACAAGGCAGTAGCATTCCTTTAGGAACTTAAAATTAGGCAAAAATTCTACCTTATATAGTAATGTTTCTAAAAAGAGGTGGCAAAGGCACCAATTTGAGACAGAAGGTTGTATTCCAAAAACTCTTGGGCAACTGCCAACCAGGCCAAAGGCGATGTCCTAGGATGTGATTTAGCGAAATGCACCAGGAGTGGTTGAGGTGCTTCGAGAGCAGGACTTGGTGCTCTGAAAACACTTCTTTTGTGGCTTGAGTGCTTTAAAATATGTAAGGGGGGGGTCTCTTTTGTTGTCCCCTCCCTCTTTCCCCTTTCGTTCAGGATTTCGTACCGAAGTGACTACTTCATAGTGTCCTATCTTGAATTTCACTGCTGAATGGTAGCTTTTCTCTTAATTATCGGATCATCCTAAACAAGAGAACAAATAAGGTATGTGATAAAGCCCATATTTAAGTGGAACAGGATTGTCTCATAGAAATATCTCTTCTGACCAAGTTTTCAGAAACTGGTGGTAACTACAGCTGTGTGAGTCTTTCTTGAAGGAAAACCCTTACATTTGACCAAAGAAGGAGTCAATTTGCTGATTTATGTGCCGAAGCTTTCTTCTTTCAGAGTTAGTTAAACTTTGAATTTGGGGGAAAAAAAAAGTAAAATATAGAAAGATTTAGAAAGGTGGCTATTTTATGAAAGCTTAAAGACTTCTCGTTAGTGTGCTCTGTGGACCATTGCAGTCTGAACAGAGACTTCGTACTCTCTCGGTCCTGTGTAGCCCCGTGACCCCCTAACCTAACAGTGTGTTTCTTCCCTAAGACTCCGTGTGTGAACATGAGCCTTTCCGTGAGTCTTTTCCTTTCTCCCGTGCATTTTGGGATGAAACTTAGGTGACTCTTGCTGGGTGAACATTGTTCTTGCGGCCAGCTGATTTAGCTTCCTGTAGACTTGAGTCGCTTGAATAACTTCCTACAGTTTTCATAGAATCAAGCCCAGGTTCGGGCACATGCAGAGCACAGCATCTCTCCCAAGTTTAAAGCCCAGGCACACTCACACCTCCAGTTGTTGCATTGTTGTCTTCGACCTTCAGAGCACCAGTGAACCAACAGCCCTCAGGAGGCCTTACAGAACTGTAGAATTGTAATGCTTAGCGAGATCGTTTCAATCCAGCAGTTTCCAAAATGGAAGATACTGGCAGGCGGGGTGATTTTGGGTGACAACAATGATGAACACTTCAGTTTTTTAATTTTAATGTATATTAGAAAAATATATCGAACACAAGGGTAAGGTGGGTGTGTAAGTTTAAAATTAGCTGAATGTTAAGAGAAATAAAGGAACAATAATTCAGACGTTATGCCAATACTGCAAAAAAAAAAAAAATTAGAAAGGCAATACGCAAATGCCAGAAATGTGGGAAATACTGATATAGTTGAACCACAGGCAAAAAAATGAAAAGGTAAATGACTTTTCCAAAGTTAGGTGATTTGTAATCGACCTTTAGATTGCTGGCCCATGGTCCTGTCCACTCTGTCACATTGTCTTCTGTTCTCTGCTTGTGTCCCACTTGATAACGAGAGTGTTGCGGCCTCAGACGGCCTGTCGGGCTCTCCTCTGTCTCTCTTTGTAAGAGGAAAGCTAGTCTTGTGTCCCCATCCTTGCTACGTGTTGTGTAGCCTGCACTGCTCTACTTTTTAAAAATAAAAAATAGGTTGCTGCCAGCCTTACCCCTAGCACTTGGGAAGGGAAGTTCCTGGGCCTGTCTTCTCCCTACTAACTCCCTTTCTTTGTCCAGAATGTGCAATTTGTTAATTATTTTTGCTAGTGTGGTAACTGCGTAGGTGGTTGTTTATATTTATTGTTGTTTTAGGAAGCATAGAATTTTCTCCGAGCTTAGGACCTTTAGTTTATCATTGGCTTGCTTTCTAAAAGGGTTAAAAGGCCACATGAAAAAACCCCACCAAATTGTATTAATTAAGGGTAAGGTTAAGCTGCAGTAATTAAAAGGCTAAATAAAACAGCAGCTTAAACCAGACGAGGGTCAGATTCCCCAGCGGACACTGGGCAGGTGTAGGCTTGCAGGGTATCTGCTTCCATGGAGTGCCGCAGGGACTCCGTTCTAGCCCGGCGGGCTCAGCTGTCCCTAGGAGGACTGACCCAGTCTACATGGGTGACCGAGATGCTGCCAGCTGGGTGTCCCCGAATCCAGAGGGGCTCAGTTGTCACTTGGAGATCCTTCAGCACTAACACGCTGCCGTGCCTCCCCACGCGAGCCCTACTTAGTCTCCTGGCCATACCGAGCTTCGAGGAAGGCTGTGGAATGAAGTCCCTCGCTGGACAGCCTCAGGTGCCCAGGATGGAGGCAAGAAATGGCTTGTAAGGGACAAGCTGAGCAGTCCCATGTGCATCTTTGTAATATCCGTGCATCCCGAGTGAGTGTTCTCATGGAGGAGATGCTTCTGTCCTTGTTCGAAAGCCTGTATTGTATCATAGTGTGGAACTGTGAGAGGTTTTTGGCCAGAGGACGGCAAGATCAGGTTTGTATTTCAGAAAGAGCACTTAGAGCAGTGGAGAGGCGAGACCACAGCTGGGCAGGACTCAGGGCAGGAGCTAACAAAGTCAGTTCTGTAATGATCAGTACAAGTCGGTGCAAGAGGAATAAAAAGAAGGGGTCTGTTGAAGAGATATGGAGGTGGTAGAAATAATAATCATGTACAGACTAATGTGTAGAATCTGCCCTGTGGCCCCCCAGAGAGCGAATTCTCCTCCAAAGCCTTTCTTCGGCATTCCAACCTGCCTCCATCCTGCTGGTCCCTTTCTTCCCTGTCCCCTCCATGTACAAGTAGACAGATACTCCCCCACCAAAGCAGGGGCCACAGGCTCAAATGCCTTCCAGAATGAAATGAATGAAAATGATTAAGGGGCCTGAAGGTGGGGGTAGGAACCTTGGACTGAAGAGTGCTCTTTCTATCTAAAGTGCACGGCCTATGTTGCCAGGTTTTTCAGTTTTAAAAATAGAAACTGGAAATTCAGATTATTAATTGAAATCTCCCGATGTTTAAATGTCAGTTACTTTAAATTCTGACAGTGGTTCTTGCGTGGGATGGCTATGAACATAAAACGGGTTGGTAAATGCAAAGGTCTCAGAACAGTGCCAACACCTTTTAAATGTTATTTGTCACTGGCCAGCGTCATCACTGTCTCCATCCCCACCTTCTGTCCACCTTCTCTCCTTGCCCATCTGCGTCACTGAGAGCTGCTGGAGGAAAGCAACAGAGCCCTTTCTCATGGCCACATCCAGCTTCGTCCACGCTGCCTGAGTCGCAAAGCACTTAATGAAACGGAAGCTAGAGCATCAAAGCGTTTTCAAGCCACAGAACCCTTTCTTCCACCGGTGCGCACTGGAAACCCGCTGTGTAGGGGACATTAATTTAGGTCTGCTCTGTTGGAAGTGGTTATGGAGAGTTGACTAGAGCAGCCATTCTCAAACTTTCACCTGCGGAATCACTCAGGAGGCTTAGGAAAGCACAGATACCTGGGCCCTAACTCCAGAGTTTCTGAGGTAGTGTGGTTCTGGGATGGGCCTAGGAATTTTTATTTCTCCCCAGTTCCCAGGCACTGCTGCCCCTGCTGCTCCCGCTATTTCTGGGGGTTGAGGAGCCCACAGTTGACCACGCCTGTGCTAGAGGTCACGGTGAGGAGGATCAAGAGGTCAGGCTGAGGAGGATCGTTACTTCCCAGCCCAAGCTGGGGCTCTTCCTTCCTCCTTGGAGGCCTGTGGTATGGAAGGGCTTTGGTGGTCCACACCCGTGCAGCCCACGGCCCAGGGAGCAGCACTGGCATCGCCTGGAGCATTTCACGTATGCAGGTTCCTGACCCCACGCTAGCCCTTCTGAATCAGACTCTCTCGGACACCCAGGATCTGTCTTTTGAAAAGCTCTCCGGTTGATTCTTACACATGCCGAGGTTTGAGAACCGCTGGGCCCACTCCAAAGTTGGGGACAGCCTTAGAAACTCCCCCTGGGTAGAACCATCCGCTCCTCTCAGAACTTGACCTCCGCCACTGTCTACCCCTCCGAGTAGCCGTTGTGTGAAATGAAAGGCCCTGGTTCTAACAGAAGTTTCATGGCCTTCACTCCACCGGTACCGTTGGATAAACTGCCGCACCAGTTAACAGCTTAATTTCAAGGGTGCTTCAAGTTACAGGAAATAAGATGGGAGGATGAGCTGCTATGCAGGAAGGATGATGAGTTAAATTTTAGAAATATTATTTGTGGTTGATGGTCGTAAATCCAGGGCAAAAGCAAACTAACATTGTCCGGTGTGTTAGACCATTAACCACTGTTAGTCTGCCGAGTATGCCAGATTCTTTTGTGGGCCCCTTTTAATTCTCGTGACAACGAAGAGTTACCATTGCAAAGTAGAATTTGCAGAAGAAGAACCAAGTAGGAATTGGCAGAGCCAAGATTTGAACCTGGGTCTGTATGACACTAAGACCTATGCCCTCCACTTCATGGTAGTGATTATTTCCCTGAGCTCCTAAGATTCCTTTAATCTCCTCCTTGTAGTGAGCACTTGCAGTTTGTAAATGCAGATTTTTTTCCTGCTTTATTTAGGAAGTGTCTAATAAAAATAAATTGTATAGTATGATGTATAGCAAATAGGCAGCACTAACTACTACAGTATAAAAACTACTAAATATCAGTGCTCTGAAATTAATTCTGTACCTTCTAAACTTTAAACAGGTTTAACTGTATTAAACGAAAATTAATTTTTCAGGGACATTAACTCAACTACTAACCAAAAGCTAGAAATAATTTGGTGAATTCTGAACTGAATTTAAATATTTATTTGTATGCAGACTCATGAAGCAGGTTAAAATCTTTAAAAAGTATATCAATAAGTTCAAAGCAGAAATATGCATACTTTAAGTTGTTGAATAAGAACAAAACTGGGACAAATAGTGTCTGACCCAAAATGATATTTTACTTATGTAGAGCTCCTGATCTTGATAGGATAGCCAGTTGGCTTTAGGTTTACGTATCTTTGACTTTTTTTTTTTTTTTTTATCATTTTACACAGCCTTGGTAATAAATGATACATGATATGTTTTGGGGGGTTGATTCCATGAATTAGAGTAAAAAGACAGATGTGAAAGTTTAGTCTTACTATGTAGATCTTTCTAAGAAAGTGTTTTGATGGAAAATGTGTGTTAATTGTTGATATGATCAAAACACATTTCTATAGAAAATAGAAATCATAACAAGCAAATGTAGGGAAAGGCTTGAATATTCAAATCCATGAGTCATTTTGATTATCTTGAGTGGGTAAATGAAATCTGGCCTAATCTGGAACGGGAATTTCTCTCATTTAAGGAAGTAAATTTAGATTTTTTTGAAGAAAATACTTAGGTTACTGAAATTATTTATAAACAAAAATGATGTTTTCTTGAATTTCACAAAAGACATTAATTCTAAGTTCTTTGCCAGTTGGCAGAGTAGATGCAAAATACAATAATGTATTTTAACAAATGCCTTTGTTGTACTTAGTGTGATAGTATAGACCTAGCATGGTATTATTCTATGAAACTACTACAGTATATCGTTCAGCTTGATTTTGTAGATCAGGGGCTGGCAACAGCAGGACATTTACCAGAAGTTGCAAACGAGTTAGAGCATGGGGTATAATTTTCATTCATCCCTCAAATATGTTTAGTTTGACTCACACGGTGTGTTTTGAAATTTTTACTTTCATTGCCAACATTTTTAAATTGGATAAATTTCATATACTGAGCAACTCATTTTTAGATCTTTCCTTACAAAAACCAAAAGATTTGGGAACATTCAGCTTCCATTCCAGTAACGAATGCAATTATCTAGAGCTGAGCCTTGCTCTCTCTGGTTTGCTCAGGGGCCAGGGCTCCTTTCTGTAACACCAGCTGGCTGGCTGTCCTTCTGGCCCTGTTTCTCCTGCTTGCCTCTACTTCTTGACTTCATGTTTCTGGTCCCTGAGGGCAGCAGGGTCGGGACCCGTGTCGCCACAAGGGGTCCCATTCACCTTAATAATTTTGTCATCTAGAATTCGGAAATCCTAATTATTGATTTAGTTATTATTTATACCTACATTTGTTTGGGGACAGACTTTTTTTATATATTAATAAAAAACATATTGTGTTCATTATCTCATCGTTCAGGAAGCACATCATTGAGGAACTGAAATGGAAAACTAAACAGCCAATGGATACAATAAAATGTGAACTTGGCACTATCTATGATAACTAAACCAAGTCAATTAGGAGGAAAAAATCTTAAATGGTAATTTTTCTGAGTAAGAAATAACATGGTGTAGTGAAAGGAACCATAGTTTAGGATTCTTTTATTCTGGAACCAGCTACTGGTTTTTTCCTTTCAGTAACTTCAGTTGATCTTGGTCTTAGCTGCGAAATTAAGACCCAGTGACCTAACCCTTCCAGGTATGAATGCTACCATTTTCTGAGTTTCTGGAAATCTGTAGTGATTCTGAAGGTAGAGACTTTGGGAATTGGCACGTCCACCAGTCCGAAGCTCTAGCAGACGGTGGTGTTAACCCGGACAGATCGGTTACTGTCTTCCCTCAAATCCACATGCCACCCGGCAGTTCCTGCCCGCGCCCGCATCTGCCAGCTCGGGTCCTCTGGGGCTGGGAGTACTCTGTGGGGAGTAGGCGGCATCCACGGGGCTTTCCTTTTCCTTCCTGATTTGGGTCTCAGGATGCCCTCTGCTAGTTTTTTTCCACCTCTCTCAGCCTTTTAGGTAGAAATGAACTAAGCGAATGACGGGTTTCTTTTGAGCCCGGAATGACACGAGAATGGCCCACCGCAGCTACTGCACCTCCTTGTCCCTGTTTGCTCCAGGCAGTCCCTGGTGTCCTGTTTCTACCTCTTTATCTAATAAATAATAGAACTAGAGAAATCAGAAGCACGCTCCCTACTTCTAAAAGGTAGCTGACCCAGTTAGGCCATAGTGGTTTTTTTAATTAACATATAATGTATTATTTGCCCCAGGGGTACCATTCTGTGAACCATCAGGCTTACACAATTTGCAGCACTCCGCATAGCACAGACCCTCCCCATGTCCATCCCCCAGCCACCCTCAGTTTGTTTCATGAGATTAAGAGTCTCTTATGGTTTGTCTCCCTCCCAATCCCATCTTTTCATTCCCCCCCACCTCCCACGACCCCACTCCCTGCCTCTCAGATTCCTCATATCAGAGAGATCATATGATAATTGTCTTTCTCTGATTGACTTACTTTGCTTAGCATAATACCCTCTAGTTCCATCCGCGTCATTGCAAATGGCAAGATTTCATTTCTCTTGAGAGGCCATAGTGTTTTAATACTAGTATTTCAGATCCTTTCTGATGAGGAACTCCCCACCAAATGGACAAGGCTGTGTGTCTTCACGCCTCTTCTCCAGCTCATTGCTAGCCTTTATCTCCCACGCGGTGGTCCCTCCTGCCTCAGGACACACCGTTGTCCCCTGTGCCAGAGACATTCTTCCACCCTCGTCCTCAGATCGTCCCCCTGGTGGTTCAGTCCGTTAAGCATCCGAAACCTGTTGCTCCTGAATGATGATGGTGCTCGAAGTGGGACAGCTAGTGTGGTGAGAAGTACACCGGATCGCCTGTCAGGTATTCTTGCCAAATAGATTGAACTTGGATGTAATCGAGGCTTTAGATCCAGCTATAAGCTTCTGGGAAGCACAGAGGATAGAGGAGCAAGGGGAACGGTACCACGAGGATGGAAACAACTACGTCTGGATGTGATATTCTGCTACACAAGTGACTCAGCAAATTAATGGCCTGAAAAAGGAGAGGGCGGGGGGCTCTTAAGGGAGGGCCACATGCCCTTAGGTGCCGACTCCAAGAAACCAACTATAAGAGACGGGTTTTTTGCAGTTTTCGAGGAAACTTGAGTATGAACTGTGTATTAAAGATCTTATTAATTTTGCTTGGCACGATAATGGCAGTGTGGTTATACATATTCTTCAGATGTCTTTTAAAGATAGTATGGAAGTATTTGCTCGTGAAATAGTATGACATCTGTGATTTGTGTTAAGGTAGGCGGGGGGCAAAGAGAGAGGTGCTTGGTTCCTTTCCCTTCAGGTCTCGGTTTCTGCTCCCTCCAAGGAGGTCCTTGGCCAGAGTTTGCCCCATCCCATTAATTTCAATCATGCTTATTTCATAGCATTTATCATAGGCTGTATGTAAGCATCTATGTCTGTTTACTTACCGTCTTTCTTATGACCCCAGACTCTAGACTTGAGAAGACCAGGGACTACCTCTGGTCACCACTGTACACTCGGAACCTCGCACACCATTCGGCACATGGTAGGCTTTCAGAAAATATATATCCAAAAAAAAAAAAAAAAAAGCGATGGAACATCTGATGTCATATAACATTTGCATTTTACTGTTTCCAAATTTGGACTTGCTCTGTAAATCGTTAGCATCTGTTGTAAATGCCTGAAGCTTCTTTGCTTACCTTCGTTTGGCACGAAGATGCCAAAGATGGAGGAGACTGTGAATGCTACGTAAACTTTTGTAGTTGAGAACCCAGATTTGAGATAAATATGGACATCTTAAGTAGTAGCTTCTTTAATCGTTGGTCCTTCATTCTAGTCTTGAAGGGAGAGTGAAGACCTTATGATTAAGTCACTGACCCATTAGGCCTTTCCTCGTGTGCAGTAAACACATACTTACAACACATACGTGTCGCACCTGGGTGCTTGCAGGTGCTTGCTGAAGAAACCTGTTGCTCTTACTTTTGCTCTTATTTTCCTACAGGTGCATGAATCCTTGTCAGAATTTAGGATGAGGACTTTTTAGGCTGCTGAAGAACTGTGCCATCCTGAGTGTTTAATTCCATGGAGCTCCTAAAGCCCCAGTCTCCTTAAGAGTCTTCATGGTCTATCAGTCTGTCCTCTCTGTTGTGTCAGAATGAACGAATGGGGGGGCGCCTGGGTGGCTCAGTTGGTTAAACGTCTGCCTTTGGGTCAGGTTACAATCCCAGCATCCTGGGATCGAGCCCTGCATCAGGCTCCCTTCTCAGCAGGGAGCCTGCTTTTCACTCTCCCGCTCTCCCTGCTTGTGCACGCTTTCTTTCTGTGTCAAATAAATAAATAAAATCTTTAAGAAAAAAATGAGTGAATGGTTTATAAATTGCTTCAATATAGTCCTTTCTGGTAAGATGAGCGAAATAAGAGGCATTTAAGGATTGAGAATGGAGGAAGGAGAAGGGGGTATTGAAAGTTTGATTAGAGAAGAGAAGGTATAAGATAGTCTTTAAGAAAGATGCGAGAGACTGAGTGGTTCAGTCTGTTAAGCATCTGACTTTTGATTTCAGCCCAGGTCATGATCTCAGGGTTGTAAGATCGAGCCCCATGTTGGGCTCTGTGCTGGATATGGAACCTGCTTGGGTTTTCTCTCTCTCCTTCTGCCCTTCGCCCCCTCTTTCTCTCTCTTTTTCTTTCTCTCTCTAAAGGAAAGAAGGAAGGAAGGGAAGGAAGGAAGGAAGGAAAAAAGGAAGGAAGGAAGGAAAGGGAAGGAGGAAGGGAGGAAGGTAAGATTAGAGAGAGGGTTACCAGGCAGTGCTGAGTGCCGATTTAAAATATATGTTTCTATGTTCACAGTCTCCAGAATTAGCTGGCTGGGGAGACGCCTAGAGTAAGCGAAGAGTTGGGTTTAACTGGGATTAGGATGGGGCCAGTTAAGTGTGATGATGGGAAAAGAGGAGCAAGACGCTTGAGAGACTGCAAGACTGATTCAGGGTTGGCCCATGGTGTCCAGCCTGGGAAAAGAGGGACCTAAGATCGTGAGGGGAGGATTGGATACTGAGTACGTAGTTAGGTCAGATTCTGTGATTTCCCTCCTATTACAGATGAGGAAACAAAAGCACAGGGAGGTAAGACAGTGTGCCCACCAGCAGGGGGTGAAGTGGGAATTCAGAACTTGACATTTGGCCTCTGAAACCATGACACTGTATTGCCGGGCTTCCCTAGAGTGGAGTGGAGAGCGTAGGAAGCCTGGTACTGACCACCAGCTGTGGGGCTGCTACTAGCAAGAGCCGCAAGTGGCGTGTGCTTCAGAGGAACTGGGGAAGGCGGTAGTCTAGAAGCACAATGAGGAGCAAAAGGGGACTTACCTCACCTTGGAACACTTTGGTGTGTGACAGATGGTGAAAACCATGCCTCCAGCTGAGGGCTGATGGAAGCAGTTTCCCAAGAGATCTAACAGAAAGGCAAAGGGAGCGTTTGGAGAAGACCCCCGACACATAGGAGAAGCTGCTAGATGATAGACTGTGAGTCTCAGAGGGCATCGAGTCCGGGCAAGATGGGAGATTGAGTCCGACTAGGGGCGAAGACCATACAGGAATCAGAATCCCGGTGGTGATGGGTGGGTTAGCCTCTGGAAGACAGATGCCTGGGGTCACAGAGGATGTCGAGTGTATGACATCCATCTTGATTTTCTCGTAGAGGGACGTGATAATCTGCTCTACTCTAGGCCCCTTCTGGTTTGGTCCCTTCCGCGGTGTGTGGCAGGGAGGTAGACAACGTGGAGCCCCGGGGAGCGGCGGCCCCTCGGTAGTCCTTGCTTCCGTCTCACGGAGTGTGCTGGCCTGGCCTGGCTTAGATTAATGGCACGTGGGAGCAAGGCACGTGGCCTGTCCCAGCCTCGGCGTTCTCACTTGTAAAGCAGAGAGAGTCCAGTCTGCAGCTTTTTAAGATTCAGAGATAATGTGTATATAGATCACCAGTAGGGACGGGGGTTATACTAAATGCTTAATGACATTTTCCCCCATGTATGTACTTAGAAAAATATTCTATACATTTCTAGTCCCTGCTCGTATTCTATGATCGTTCATTCATTGGTTGCTGTTATCCTCAAAAATAGACACACACGTGCGCATGCAGTTTAT
Organism: Procyon lotor; assembly: GCA_028646535.1. Lineage (NCBI taxonomy): Eukaryota > Metazoa > Chordata > Mammalia > Carnivora > Procyonidae > Procyon > Procyon lotor. The sequence goes on from CM053611.1 coordinate 2,979,333, forward strand.
TTGTTGGGTTTCCTCCTCAACTAGATGAATGCTGTGTGTGAATTGTGTGATCCCAATCTTTGTTTATAATGTTGAGCTTTTCATGCTGTCCATTTTGTTCCAAGACATAAATGATAAAATGTATTTCTAGCCATCTTATACCAAATAAAGTCCTATTGATTTTTTGCGTAGCATATAATGAAATAGAAAATAATCTCCTGGTGTCTATTCTGTATTATTCACAGAAACAATTTCTAAAGAACAGGTCTGTTTTTGTACAATATAAATGCCTTACCTTGTTTACTCGATAGAAACTGGCATTTTTGAAGTCAGAATGGAGATAAGAACCCAAGTTAATTGTCCTTCTTTAACATAATGTGACTAAACCTAAAAAGCTTTTTGATTTGCAGGTAAAACAGTTTTGAAATAAAGCTTGTCTTTTTACCAAATATTTTAAGGAAATTTGGTAGCACTGAAATAGAGGGAAATCATTTTTACCAACTTAGAAAGTTAATAATTTTATTAACAGAGATTCATACCGTAGCTAAAAAGCTGTCATGAGTCTCCCAAATCTTAAAGCTAACTGACCTTGCATTTGAACCCAGATGTAATGTAAACATTCTCTTGAGCCCGGGAGGGGTTGGGCTAGTCAGTCTGGCGGATATTAGTGGTGTTCTGTTTAAGGGAAATTAGAATCCCTGCATAATTCTCAGGAGCTCTTTTTTAGGTCAGAAGCTGTCTTAAACATTATGTATTTCTTAATTCTTCCTCGGCTTTGCTAACAATGCATTCTATTTCACTTGGAAATCTAATTAGTAAAAGACATAATTATCTTTACTTTGAAGTCAGAAGTAAGAGTAGGGGTTTTTTTTGTTTTGTTTTTTGGTTTTTTTTTGCAGTTTTTCTACTCTTTCCACATTATGTAGATAGTAAAAAATTTGATGTAGTGTTCAGAGTACTAAGCTTGGGCTTATTGCCCTACTGCCTTTAAAAATTCTTACCTCTCAGTATTCAGTGACTTATCCAAAATACTGTGCTTAAAACTGAACTAAAGACAGTTTCAGCTCTCTTTGACACTGTTTTCCAAACTTCAGGTCATGACCCACTAATGGTTGTTAAATAAGTTTGGTGGTTAGAAATCAACATTAAAAAAAAATTAAATAGACTACATCAGTCACAGTAAGCCATGGAAATTGTCTCATGACACTTTTGTTGTATTTATTATATGTATGTGGTGTGTCTACATGTAAGTATGAAAAACGTATATATATTTTATACTATGGGTTGCCTTCAAAATTTGAAAACTCTTGCTACAAAGAGTATTTCAGATAAAGGTTTCATTTTCTTCTTTTGCAAATTTATATTTAAAATATTGAACTTTTAGCTAGATGGCCAATACTATTGTTAGTTGGATATTTTAGAAGAAAAAGAGACTAAAGTGGTTTTTTTTAATTATATATTTTTTAAAAAGTGATTTTTAGAGGCGCCTGGGTTGCTCAGTCGTTGGGCATCTGCCTTTGGCTCAGTTCATGATCTCAGGGTCCTGGGATCGAGCCCTGCATTGAGCTCCCTGCTCAGCAGGAAGCCTGGTTCTCTCCCTCTCCCACTCCCCCTGCTTGTGTTCCCTCTCTTGTTGTCTCTCTCTCTCTCTCTCTCTCTGTCAAATAAATAAATTAAATCTTAAAAAAAAAGCGACTTTTAGTTTCTAGTTCCGACGTTGTCATATGATCAAAAGCTGAAATGCCAGAGCTACCCAAAAGTCAAGCTTCTCTTAATTCAAGAAACATTTATTAAGGCTCTCGTGCTAGTTAATAAGTATGTTGAACTATATAAGGTACAATTTCCCATCTCTAATAAGTCATAAATTTTTGTCAGACTCATGTTGAAATACATATGTTCACATTTGTTTTAATTTTTTTCTCCTTAAAAATAGTGACCTCTTTAGTTAATAAATTGACTCTCAGTATCCAAAATCAAGGGAATTTTAAAAGTAGTATTTGTCCCTGGAATCCTATCAGACTTCTCAAGGCTATAATTATTTCTTCCTACTTGAATTTTTTCTGCTCGTTAAGTAAATGAACTATCATTGAACCAATGTTAATTGTTAAAAAGTTTTGTACTTGCTTGTATTTGGGTCCTAATTTAGTGGATATCCTAAGTACTTTTTCTGGAGTCAGGTGAGGACCAGTTTGTGAGTTTTAAACCTGGAGGGTTTTTCCATTGGGATATTTGCACTGTCTTAAATCCCATCACGGAATGTTGCCGAACCTCTCTTTCCCTCTTCTGTAGAACATAGATGATAATTAAGTCAAACTCCAAATATCAAACAGATGCCTCAAGTCCTGTAATGTCCTGAAGACATGACAGATGACAATGTGCTGATTTATAATATGGATCATAATGTTTTACGGAGAGAACATCATGACTGAGATGACTGCCCGGAGGTTGAGACTTGACTGTTGGCTCAAAACTGTGGTCGTCCTCTGTCCTCGCTTAAGTCATTGGTTTCTGAAACAGATGGCTAGTAGTCCCTCTCAGAGTTTATGCCTTAGTTATTAGTGTTTCCGTGTGTGTTTTGACTACCTAATGCCAGTTGTACATCCTAGAACATGTAAAAGTTACTCGATCTTCAAGCAGGGTTACAGAATAATGATCCCCCTCCTTGGAACATTTAGAAATCACCTCAAGTTCATATATCACTTTAGAGAAAACAAGAACAGATTACAGCGCATAATTGGAACAGTGCATTGGCCTGTTGTAAATAATCGGTTTATTAGAGAACTTGTATCTCCCAGCCTACACATTGGAACCACTTAGTAACAGTAGTTTCTCTGAATGTGTATAAACCTTCAGTGTAAGATTTCTGGTCTGCCCACCGAACAGTTAATTTCCTCATACTGTCTTTAGTAAAAGTTTTCCTTTCTATGTGAGTAAACAGAAGACGTTAAAATGAGCAACTGTGTTTAAATCCTATTATGATTATGACAGACATCTAGAGTAGCAAAAGAGTTCAGTGTGAAAGCTGATACATCTATATCCGTGATCCTGGCATGTGAACAAAAATAAAGAGTCATAAGAGCCGGGTATCAGATATAATTGGAAATTGCTTTATGTCACATCTTAAATAATGATATATGGGTTGGCTTTTTATTAACCTTTTTGTTAGAGGTTTTATATGCATGTGTCATGAAAATGGACTCATGTACTTTGGAGGGGGGTTTATTATCTGTAATCTGTAATGTTACTTGCATGAAAACTCCTGCTTATTCTTACTGTTCCAGTTTTGCCACATCTTTATGTTTAAAATGCTCAAGAGGATCTTAATTATTTTTTCTGACTTTATTTTTGAAGTTAGCATTACTGTGTCTGCTGTATAGCAAAAAAGCCTTTTTTTTTTCTTCTCACCTAGTTGTCACATTAGTTTCTGGTTGCTTTGGTGTTCATCCTGAATTAAACACAATGGTTGATGCATGATTATAATTTTTTAAACGAGTACTTTCCCACTTTAAATGCAATCAAAATGTGGACTCCCTTCCCCAATTTTTTGGATTCCTATACAAACATTGCTGTAGCTGATAGTCTGTCGTAACTGAATAAATGGGGAAAGAATTGAATTTTTGCACATACGATTGACTTTTTATATGAAAACCAAGTAAGATACCTTGAATAAGAAATTTGTATAGAACTAACATTTGATATAAAGTAATAATGAAACTGCTTACATTCATTTTGAAAATAAAGGGACATCCCAAGGTATAAAGTATGTTTCATACTTGAATTTTATAAATGTTGATAGAAACAGGAAGACGAAGGCAGTTGAACTATGCAGTTGACAATAGTTAAAACTGTAATTTCATTTTAAAAATGTTGAGTACCCTCATGTCATTAAAAAGAAAGCATTTAGCGTCTTGACTGTCAACATGAATAAGTTTGAATATATCATTCTTAGGCAGTGTTTATTATTTACTGTTCTGCATTCAGTGCCAGGGTTTTTGAGAGTTGAGGTAGAAACAGAAAGCCAAAGCTGAGTTTTTGGTAGAATACACCAAGTTTGTTTTATTTTGTGCTAACCTAATGAGAAAATATATTGGTACAATACCATTGAAGAAAGCAACAGTTCTGTTGTTTCATGTTTCAGTTTTGGAGTACATCTGAGTATCTGAGCTTTTTGTCCTGTTAATGTAGCTGGTTTGACTTGGTATGGTGCTTCATTTATCATTTAGGAGTTTGAAATTCCCTGGGAGCCTTGCTTGTTAAGTCCAATGGCCTGCCTACCAAACAATAACAAACATAGGAGTCAAGCATGTAGGTCATTTACACATCTTGATGGGATATGTCTGCCATTTTCTCTTGAGCCTTTTTCAACACTAAACTCATTTGCCTTGGTCGAAGTTAAGAGTTCACTATCTTGGTGGTGGCCCTATAAGCAAGATCAAGTGTTCTTTTAAAAAAATCTGTTCTTTTTTTCTTTTAAAATATGTATAGCGTTATAAGAAAAATTGAAAAGTGGAAAAGAAAAACACCTGTAACATCACCACCCCATCACTGTCTGTGCTTACGTGTGTGTGTGTGGCAGAAAAGGGAGATTGATTTTAAAATTTAAAGGAAAATCCCCAGTTCTCTAGTTGTCATATTAGTTTCATTCCATCATAGGACACAAATGTGTCCAAATCTCATTTGAAAGATAAGCTATTCAGAAATTATAGGTTGCTAAAGATTCTGCCTTTTGGATAATCATGTCCATTTAGTTTCCTGATACCTTATCTTACTGCTGTTTCATGCTTTTGAGAGTGAGAAATACCCTAGAGTCATAATGTTCAAACTATAATAACTTATTTTTCAAAATTCATTTGTTCAAATGCATAGGGCACCAAATTTTAACCCTCAGGAGATCACCGAGATATTAACGAATACTGACAACCCAACATGTTTCCTGTGAACCTTGGGATAAAGCTCTTGTTAATTTTGATTAGTTTTAAACTCCGTAAATGGGTAATTGACTAGAATTGTAGTTCTTTATTGACCTTTTGAAGAGTTGTGTTCCTTACACATTTGCTCCCATAAAAGTGAACAAGGGTGTGTGTTTTTAGCATGTGCGTGTGACACCCTTGGTTGCTGGCCAGGCAAGGTGCTGGCTTGTCACCTCAGCATGGACTTTCTATCTTGCTTAGTGTTCATCTTGGCTTCTTTGTAAAATAGCAAGTAAATGCCTCTAAATGTATTTTGTCATGATGACCTTGGAATACGGAGGTTTTGATTTCTTTTATGAGTATGGAATGTTTTTGCCTGACTTGATTCATGTTTTGTCGTTATGAATAATTGTGATAACAAACACAAAGTTTTCTTAAAAACCCAAACTTACTGTTATTTTAGTACCTTTATTAATTGAAGAATATCCCAAGTTTACAAAGTAAGCTGTTAAAACTGTTAAATAATGCCTTCTGTAGTTACATATAAATTTTTGCTTTAAAAGGTTTTTTATTGTTTATAAATATTGAAAATCTCTAATATAAGGAAAGCAGAAATGACAACTATAGATATATCCCTTTGATTTAAAACATTGTTTGTCCTATGGAAATAATATCTTAAATAAATCAATCAAATCAGTGATCAATATTACTAATCTGAATGAGAAACAGTGATTTAATTTATAGCCATTCTGTGTGTGATCTAAATAATTTTATGGTATCATCCTTCTTTATTTATGACCTCAGTGGGTTATTTATCTTGTAATATATCAAGGTTCCTTTCTTTTATTAAAGCAAAGAAAAAGTGGATTGGCTACCGTAGCATTGTATGTCCTGTGGATGTTCTGTAAGGGCTCTTACTTGACTGATTAAAAGTTAAACTTCATTCATTCAGAATTTTGTTGATTGATCTGGGCTGAAAATTACCCTTTCACCATCCTAATTAGGAAAAGTGTTTCTGGGTACATTAAATTACAAACAGAATTGCAGAGTACTTATATTTTGCCAATTAAAAAATTTTTTTAAAGACTTTGTGATACTAGTTTTTAATATGTGAGCAATCATTGCTGCTTATTATATATGAGTTATTTCTATTTACAGGTTCAGCATCATGGTTACCTAAGATCTTTGAAATTTTGTATAATTACCCTGGTCATTTGACAACTAAAACACTGTCTTTAAAATGTATCCTCTGTTACATTTACTTCACTAATTCTATGCCTTCTTCCTTTTTAGTTTCTGAATTTGAGCTCATTATGCCTAAAATAAAAATTTCAACTCTTTGTGAAGTAAAAGACTAATAAGTGGTAGTTTTAAAACGTTACTTCTTTTTAATCACGAGTGCGTTAATTGTATTTTGTCAGCTTATTGCAACATTTTAATATTAACATTCTCAGAGAAAGAATTAACGATAATGTCCTGTTTGGGTTCACTATTATCGATGACAGTAAGTTAGAAGTGGAGGATCCACAGGTAAAAATGGCCTACCATTGAAAATATTATGGAGAGGGGGACAGACACAGAAAAAGACAAGAACATTATGACGTGTGTTGAAAGATGAACTGAGACCTACTAAAATTTTTAAGAGTTCATTCAAGCAAAAATTGATTCGAATCGGGCAGCATCTTATCTAGCAAGTAGAAAGGAGCTCCGAGGAGCTGTATGGAATGAAAGACTATTATAGCCAGAAGGGAGTGGGAACAAAGAAATTGTACTCGGCAAAAAAGCGTGTTGGTTGTTGCAAGGTTACTCTCCCTTAAGAGGAGGTAGGGGTCTCTCAGGCAGATGACGAGCTAGTGCTGCTCAGGAGACTCCTGACTGGTTGGAGATTCTGTTTCTGGGAGACCTGCACTGTCATTTAAGTCTCAGCTTGGGGACGTGGGGCTTAAGCATAAGCAACTTCATTTTGGACCTGTTGTCTTATTTTTTATCCAGTGATAACAATGTGGCTCATCAAAGGATAGAGATGAAATGCATAGGTCCTTTGTAAGTTCTGTAAAGGGGCACTCGTTCAAACTGAAGATTCAGAGAAGGTTCTAATGAAGTCTAGCGTATCACTTCTCTCTGTCATGGATCGTGCCTTTGGTGTTGTATCTAAAAAGTCATCACTGTGCCCAGGGTCATAAAGGTTTTCTCCTATGTGACCTTCTGGGTGTTTATAGTTTCGCGTCTTACATTTAGGTCTATGAACATTTGAGTTAATTTTTGTGATGGGTGTGAGTCTGTGTCTAATTCACTTTTGCCTGTGGATGTCCCGTCGTTCCAGCACCAACTGTTGAGAAGCCTGCCTCTGCTCTGTCGTATTGCTTTCGCTCTCTTATCGAAGACCAGTTGACTATATTTATGGGGGTCTATTTTCAGAGACGTTTTTCTGAGTTCATGTTATATATACTTAACCTTTCAAGTCCACGAGGTTAACATTAATTTTAAATGGTATTGGAGGTCCATGTGCCAAGGAGACGATAATGAACACAGATTCTTTTGTTTCTGCTGATACATATTAACCATGCAACTTCAGTTATGCGTATTCTCCTCTCCTTTCTCCGCTCGCATTTCCATTTTTCCCTATCTTCTTCTGGACATCTTCCAGCACGTTAATGGGGAAAGTCATTAAAGCAGTCCTTGCTCTTGGTCTTTCAGTTTTAAAGAACTGGTAGCTCCAGAACCCAAACATGGAAGTGTAGAGGACAGTTTCTCCATTCTACCTCTCTTAGGGCTCCTTCGAGTCGTACTGACCAGTGACTCCCCGCCACTGACCAGACCAGGTTCTTTGTGCTCTTCTCCACCAGTGTCTCAGTCCCTCGGTACCGGTTTTAAATAATGTGGAATCAGATTCTCTCATGAGTTGACCAGTAACTAATTTATAAAATGGCTGTTCTGAATTTTAACAGCTGATAATGAATGTTCAGTGGCTTTAGATTCCTCTTTCTAAAAGTCTGTTATAACCCCATCTCGTTTTGGTCAAATCGTGGTATCAAATAAATGTTCATAGGGGCGCCTGGGTGGCTCAGTGGGTTGAAGCCTCTGCCTTCGGCTCAGGTAATGATCTCAGGGTCCTGGGATCGAGCCCCGAATCAGGTTCTCTGCTCAGTGGGGAGCCTGCTTTCCTTTCTCTCTCTGCCTGCCTCTCTGCCTACTTGTGATCTCTCTCTCTCTCTCAAACAAAGTCTTTAAAAAAATAAAATAAAAAAATAAATGTTCATATATGTAGTTGGTAATATAATATGTACCACCTAACCAGCTTTATAAAAAGATATTCAAGTTATGCTAATGAAATAACAATTATAACAGTGTTTTGCTAATGAAGAGGCCTCGTTCCCTTTTCTTTAATCATGATGCGTAACCAGGGAGTTTTGAAAATAGTGGTGTGTGTGTGTGTAAAATGTGGTCTGCCTTGAACTCACAGGGAAGGTGTGCCTTCCTCTAAACCTAGACATTGTTTTCTTGGCCTTTTTTCTTTGGAGTTTGAATTGTCGATGAAAAAAAATTTTTTTTAACTACTTCTAGCATTTTATTTTATTATTTTATTTTATTTTTTAGTTGGGGGAGGAGCAGAGGGAGGGAGAGGGAGAGAGAGAATCTCAAGCAGACTTCCCGCGGAGTGCGGAGCCCAACATGGGGCTTGATTTCATGACCTGAGCTGAAATGAAGAGTCATTAAGCATTAAAATGCTTAATCAGCTGAGCCACCCGGGCACTCCTAACATTTATTTTATTTTTTAAAGAGTCTGATCAAAACTTGATTTTGAAACAAAGGATTAAGAGCTCAATTCATTCGCTGTTTTTAGATGTGTAAAGTGAGTTAAATACCACTGATGTTTTCTACAGCAAAAGGACCTTAGAAGTAAATAGAAACTACTCCACTGTTTTGTCTATCTGCACTGGCTTGTAAGCTCTACATGGACAGCCATTTCATCTGTTTTACTGTCTGCTATGAATAGCGCTGGGGCAGTGCCTTGCACATAGGAAGCACTCAAGTGATTGTTGAATGAGCTCATCAGAAGAGTTCTAACACAACAGAAATACATTGATCCTGCATCTTTAGGTAATTGGAGGAGTTCCATAAATAGATTTTCAAATAGATGAAACATTACCTTTTATGTCAAAAATGCCATTTTACTGTATTTATGGATATTTTCAAATTATATCGTGTTTTATTAATTTCTTATCTGGAGTACTCCAAACATACTTCATCTGCTGCCTTGAGTGTGTCCTTATGAGTACTAACTGCTATTACCTAGGCAGTGGCCTGCAACTGGCTCCCATCCTCTTATCCAAGTAATGCAGATGATCTTTTTGGTTTTTTTTAGTAGCTCTTATTTTTAGGTTCAGAGAACTGTATTCTGGAACATCAAGATTTTTCGATGCCCAACCCATAGAGAAGTAGGCATATTATAAAATAGGTTACACTGTATAGTTGAAGGCATGCATTTATGATAAAATTTTTGTCTCTAAAGCAGAATTACTTTTTAGTGGTCTGTATTTGTTTGTACTCAGTGAAATGGCACGTTGAGAATATTTACTCTTTGCATAAACTTGAATTTAATGTAGTGACTGTACTTGTCCCGCAATGCAGTCATGTTTTAAGGGAGGTTTTTTGCCTTCTAGATTGTTTTCTTTCTGCTTTTTACTCCACTCCAAGGATTTAATTTATAAATGTTTTATAGTGAGACAGTTCTTACTAAGTATAACTAGAAATGCAAGAATCTCTTCATTTGTATTAACTGAGAGAAGTAAATTTTTTCCCTCTATTTATAATAACAACCTTCCAAAATCTCTGTTGTTGTTATCAATTCACTCCTTTCTATTTAAGATGAGCACCAGGAAGTAGTACCTCAGGGGATAAAGAGCAGGTTTGGTTTTTGTTGGTTTTGTTTGTACTTTGGTTTGCTCACATTCCACATTGCTTGTCTGTTTCTTCTACTTTTTAAGAGTACTAAGTCACTATTATTGAAATAATATGTTACCAATAAATAAGAAAACTGTAGAATACTGTTTATGTTGACTTAAGAGTGGCCTTGAATCTGTACTGATTCTAGAGTAATAAGGTGCAAACAACAACAATGATAAAACATGTCCAGAAGCGATAAGAAAAGGGAAAAATAAGTCAGAGTGAATAAACCCAAATAAGGAGTACCGGTAAAAATGTGAAGGACTCAGCTTTAGAGAGGTCCTAAAAGGCTAACAGTTACATAGGCAAGATATATTTTTGGGTAGGAGATGGGCAGGTAAGGAAGGAGAATAATATGGACGAGTATATACTCACTTGAATTATATGTAACTGATTCTTCATCATCCATGAGTAGGTTATTAAGGTCGCGTGTTCCCTAAGAAATGGAGTCCATCTGAAAAGGTCATTTTGAATAATTAGTTTTTATAGTCAGCAATACTATAAAGGTACTTAATGCTGGTGTTCAGTTTTTTTTCTCTGACTGCCAGAAGATTAGCATAGGAAAATATAGGTGCTCTATTTTTGTAGCATATGTAATATGCTAATATCTCTCCAGGAGAAAAGGATCTTATCTTTAGAAATCCCACCACTCTCCCTTCCCAAAGTTGCATCTACCAAATCTGTGGGATACATTATAAGTATAGCAAGAAGAACGTAATAACGTAATGTGAGCATGCATTACCAATTAAGTCTGTTGCCATCCGATGCTAGAAAGTACGGCTAATTTAATTAGTAGCATTGCCTGCTTTTTCTAATTGTTTTTGATTTTCATTTGGTTTTTGCTTTATTTAATATTATGCTTTATTAATCCATCAAATAACCCATATAACAGTTAAAATATAGTGAGTGTTTAATACGTACCATGTGTTGTCTCAGTTAAAACCAACTCTTGGGCACTCTGAGAAGCAAATCATTATTATCCGCATTTTACTGATAATGAATGAGGGTGTGGAGAAGTCAAGTCACCTCTTCATGTCTTCCTGCTGCTCAGTAGGAAAGTTGGACCTTGAACCCCAAGGAACTGATGTCAGTCATTGTGCTGTGTTTCTATTTCTGTTGTTCCTAAAGTTGGTTTGGACTGAGCGCCCTTCCTGTTTCACCCTGGGAAAGATCTGCCCTGGATACTCGAAACTGTGGTTGACTTTGGTCTTGGTTCCCCGGGAATTGAAACCCACAGGTTAAATTCTAGTAGCCCACAGGGACTGGCCTTCAGTTATATTTCTGATACAATATGATTTGTTTATACGAATAAACAGAACACAGATTTTCAGGAGGGTTCTAAAATATAAATGTAATGGTAACCTGAAGATTTCAAAATGGAAGATAAAGAGCCCATATTTTCAAATCTTAGATTGTGATAGCATTTTACATACTGCAGTTTGATTGCATAAATTGATTCTGGACAGTCAGGCAGTAGGTCCTGGATCCTCATTTCTTTGCTCAACAGATGTTTGTAGGCAGTTACGATCTGTCAGTATCAGGTGCCCAGAAATGGTTATGATTGTTCCTACCTTCTCAGAGTTTTATTGTATTGTCTCTAACCTTCTGAATAAGACAAACACATTATTTATCATTATTTGTCATACAGTTCAAGCGGGTGAAGATCCCAGAAGTGCACTGGGTGTTGGAGGAGTACGGGGTGCTATCACAATGGCACTGTGCCAGAGTAGGGGTTTCACATGTTACTGTTAGTCAAGAATATTATCGTAGGGGCAGCTGGCTGCCTCAGTCAGGTAAGTATCTGCCTTCAGCTCAGGTCATGATCCCAGAGTGCTTGGGATCGAACCCCATATCGGGCTCCCTGCTCAGTGGGGGGGTCTGCTTCTCCCTCTCCACCTGTCTCTCCTCCCTGCTCACATATACACACACACACTCTCTCTCTCAAATAAATAAAATCTTGAAAAAAAAAAAAGGAATATTATTGCATTACCCTATATGGGGATGCAGAAATTAAAAGATCCTGTATGGATTCATGTTTTAGTTACTTTTTAGGAAAAATGAATTTCAGAAGATTAACTAAGGCCATATTCAATACTAGAAAGAGAGTGTATTTTTTAAAAAGTAAAACAAGATGAACACACAATTAACTGCAATGTCAACCAGGTCTTACTTGCTTTTCTTATTGATCTCATTTTCTCTTGACTCTACCTCTCTTGCCTTCCCCTCCCTGCCATTTTCTTACATTCTTAGAAAGAAAAAATTTCCCGTATCATTGTGATAGTTGGTCCTATTTGAAATAGTGTGAGGGATAGATCTGTGCACTAAGGGGATTCCAGTTTTCACCTGGGGTGGTAATTCACTCTCCTTACCCCCTCTTAGAAAACACTAAAGCTTAATGACCACGCACATTCAGTCCAGTGCTGAGAATGGCATCTCCGCTAGTCAGTGTTCCATCAGATAGCACAGCCCCTGAAAGTACCGGGTCAATGTTTTCTGCAGTGAATATCCAGAAGGGTGGGGCGGAGGCTGGCGGTTGGGTGATGGCTTGATGGCCTGATTGATTATGTGTGAACCAGAATTTAAATGTACAGTCAGAATCACCAGTCAAACTAAAACATCTTTGCATTCTCCAACTTAAAAGTAATCCCAAATGTAAACACCAGTTGTATTAGCCTCTTTCTTAGCCCAAAATACAAATGTTTAACTGATGTTGATTTAGGTTATACTTAATATTAAATGAGCAGTATTTGAAACCCAATTCTGCTTAAATCCTTGCAGTTTCAGTCTGACAGTCTTGGCTGCTAAAAAAAAAAAAAAAATGTTGAGCGCCTGGGTGGCTCAGTCAGTTAAGCAACTGCCTTCGGCTCAGGTCACGATCTTGGGGTCCTGCGGTCAAGCCCCATGTCGGGTTCCCTGCTCATTGGGGAGTCTGCTTCTCCCTTCCCCTCTGCTCCTCCTCCTGCTCATGCTCTCTCTCTCTCTCTCTCAAATAAATAAGTAAAATTAAAAAAAAAAAAAGAATAGTTTTTTAAAAAGTCATACAAAGTAAACCAAAAAAAATAGCTGGTTACTCTGAAATGAGTAGGTGTTATATTGTCTTTGAGATTTCCGTCCTCTCTGTTGTGTATTTCATGTTACTGAAATGCAGTTACTTGAAACATACAGAAATGTGCTCTAAGAGCACAAACAATGTGGCATTTTGCTTTTTTAAAATGTCAGCTCACTGAAAATGCGAGCAGTTCCATGAAATCAATTCCAGATCAGAGTTACACAATGGAAAGAGTTTATCTGGTCATGCTCACATTATAATGTTCTCAATGCAGCAGCGCTGTGGAACCCACCTAAGGAATGGAAAACCCCGGCGTAGAGCCAAGGGCTGCATTGCAGGCTGTGATGCAGGCTCCGGTGAAACCCCGCTTAGGGCATCGGAGAGCAGCTCTTCCACCGAAAATAGCTTTTCCAGTAGTGATAGCATCTCTAAGGGGAATTTCTGTGCTGGGTTCCCTCTCTTCCTCGTCTTGTCCTCTTCCCTCCGCCTCCCCCTCCTCCTCAAATCCAAGTAGAAAGAAAAGTAGGACAGTACTGACAGTGATAAAGCGATGGTCGAAACTTCCTCAGCATTCTCACACCGGTGCGCGCGCGCGTGCACACACACACACACACACACACACACACACACACATCAGTGCTATCTTTCAGAGATCTCTAGAGATGAGCCCTCCTGCTGTAATCCTCAGTGGGGAAAAGGGGAAAGAAAAAGATCAACGTAGAGCAAGTATACAAGACTAACGGCACAGCTATGTGAAACATCCTAAGACTATTTCTTTGCTATTATATTTAGGGAGGAGGAAAAAAGCACATTTTCTGGATTCTAAGATGCACATCTTTTTGTGTGTTAGCATCTCTGGAATCCAGATGCATCTTACGGCCACTGTGAGCTGGCCGCTGTGCTGCCACGGAGTCACTGCCTGCACACGTGCACCAGCGCCGGCCGAACGGGTGTCCTGGTGGGTGAGAAAATCCCAGAGATGCTCACTGAACACAGAATGCTGTACTTCTCACAC
>CM053611.1:2993332-3009251 GCA_028646535.1 Procyon lotor
GAGAGAGAGACGGGGAAGTAGGCTCCCCGCCGAGCAGAGAGCCCAATGCAGGGCTCGATCCCAGAGCCCTGAGATCATGACCTGAGCCGAAGACAGAGGCTTTAACCCACTGAGTCTCCCAGGCGCCCTTGTTTTTTTTTTAATGGTACATAACATTAAGCATGTCTTGTAATTGGTATCTTACTTTCAAAGAATACAGTAATCATCCTTTCCTTATATAAAGATCTTTATCTCCTTCCACTTTGTTAATATTGAAAAGCACTATGATTTTTGGGGAAAGTAATAACTGCTCTTAAACACCAAATGCTAGCAGTTTAAATGGTCCATTCATTCATTTCAAAAATAGTCATTGCTCCTTTACTATGAGGCAGGCACTGTCCTAGAAGCTGGAAACACAGCAGTGACCAAAACTGAAGTCTGCTGTTGTGAAGCACATGTTCTAGGGAATACAATATACATTAAAAGTAAATATTAGTGTCAAGTGCTAAGTACTAAGAAGAAAAATAGATAGGCAGAGAGACAGAGACTGGTGGAGCTTACTACTTTACATAGGTTATTAAGGGGAGGTCTCTCTAAAAAGTAGTAATTCTGTAAAACTGGAAAGAAATAAGGGAACAGGCTATGTGGTCACATAGGAGAGGCAATCCAGACAGAGGGAACGGCAGGTTCAAAGGCCTTGTGGCTGAAAAGTGTTTTGTTTATTCAGGGAACAGGATTGGGAGGAGAGGGAGGACAAGTGTGACCACAACTGAGTAAGTGGGAGGGTGTTTATGGACTGTGACAAGGGCTTGAGGTAGCATGGTGAGGTGGGGAGCCTGAGGGAGCTCTGGACCGGAGTAAAATGACATGGACTCCCACTCTGGCCGCTGACCACCAAGGGCACAAAGATGGAGGCACCAAGACCTACTCAGACCATGGGAATCATCCGGGTGAGACAGTGACATCTAGGACCACTGAGCTGGCTGTATATTAAAATAGAGAGGTGATGGGATTCTAACCATGCTTTTAAACAATGGACAGTGAATTAAGATGGATTCTAGTAAACAGAATATAGTTATGCGCTCATTTCTTTGGTTACATGGAAAATGAAACACTGGGCTACAATATTTTCTTGAATAAAGAAGCCTTATGTAATTTTTTAGAAGGAATTTACTAAGCATTGTGGGGTCTATCAAAAGTTATAAAATGTCATCTCTGGCTGCTTTTAGTTGAGGAGATAAAACATCGGAGGATTTCAGTAACAGGTCAAAGTAGAATGTGCTTAAGAATCATATGTCAGCTGGTTCTTTTAGAATTGAGATTAAGGAGATTCTGTGAAAAGCTTCACAGAAGCGTAAGACTTGAACTTTATGTTTTTTTTTTTAAAAGAGGCTTGATTTTTTTAGATCAGTTTTAGCTTTACAGCAGAATTGAGCAGAAAGTACCAAGACTGCCACACACTCACTCCCCCTTGTCCCACACAGCCCCCCATACTGAAGACATCCCACACCAGCCTGGCTCGTTTGTTACAATCACGGAATCTACACTGACATGCCATTATCATCCCAAGTCTTTGGTTGACATTAGGATTCACTCTTGGTTTTATACATTCTATAGGTTTTGACAAATGTGTAATGATACATATTCATCATTATAGTACCATACAGAATAGTTTCATGTCCTATAAGTCCGTTGTGCTCCTTCTATTTATCCTTCCCTCAGAAGGAGTCAGGAGTTGAAAACAAGAATTAGTTGCAAGTCTGTAAGGAGCAGTGACCCTTAGGTCCTTGTTCACTACTGGGTGACTGACCGCTTCCCCGTCGTTCTGCACAAGGTGAGGAGTTCATTGGCTTGTGTTTGTTAATGGGCAACAGTGAGTGAGGGAACTTAGCTGAGCACAGAGTTGACACTCAGTACTGAAAGTGGAGTTGAGGTGCAAGTCCGCATTCCTATGTTAGAGGAAATCGGAGGCGCCTCCCCTGAAGACACCGAGTAGTCCCAGAGGAAATGCCTACTGATGATACTGTTACCGTTAGTGCTACCTTCTCTTAAAATGAAGCCCACCAGTCAGCAGAGTCCCAGCCGTGCCACACACAGCTTCCAGCAAGCTTTCTATTGACTCTTTAATTCTTTCTGTTGACTCTCAAGTCAATAGACAGCCAATGACTATCAGACATCGGAGGAAAAATAACCAATGTGAAAAAGAGAAAACAAAACCATTAGAAAGAGAGACAATAAACAGGAGAGAAGTCCTCACTCATGCACAAGTGCACGGCGCACACACACATCCACCCCTTCAGAGAGATAAAAGCAGAAACTGTTGGGGCGCCTGGGTGGCTCAGTCGTTAAGTGTCTGCCTTTGGCTCAGGTCATGGGGATCAAGCCCCACATCAGGCTCCCTGCTCAGCAGGAAGCCTACTTCTCTGGCTACCATTCCCTCTGCTTGTGTTCCCTCTCTCGCTGTGTTTCTCTCTGTCAAATAAATAAAATCTTTAAAAAGAAAAGGCAGAAACTGTCAAAGAGGAATAAACAATCATGGAACAAGAGCAAGTTGTTAGAAACTGAAAGTATGGTAATCAGAATAAAAAGTTCTGCAGAGGGGTTTTAAGATAAAGTCAAGGAAATCTAAACAGTTAAATTGACAGAGAAACAATAGAGGAGACAAAAGAGAGACAACTACATAGCCCATTGGAAAGTCCTGGAGCCTAATTAGGGGAATTCCAGGAAGGGAGAACAATATGAAAACAAAGGAAATGAAATTATCAAAAAAATAATACAAGAAAATTTCACAGAACTAAAGGATATGTATCTCCATATTAAAAGGGCCTAAATGGTATACCCATAACTATGAATGAATAAAAAATGCACACCAAGGCGCCTTATTATTAAATCAGAGGCCATCGGAGATTAAGAGACAATCACACATGCCTAAAATCACATACAGGGAATTGCACTTCTTCGTGGTGTCTGGCTGAAGGAGCACTGTCTTCCAGCTGACAGTGGTACATGCCATTGAAACTGAGAATGAGATCATTTCTACCCCGGCTTCTATATGCAGCCCAGCAAGCAGCAATAAAACAGGAACATCTTAGATGTGCATGGTCTGAAAACATTTACTTCTCACACAGCTGCTATCAGGAAACCACCAGATGATTTGGTGTAATTCAATGAAATATAATAGGTATTTGAGCCCTCACTATGTCTTCTAGCATGATGTCATGCATATAATAAATATCTTATGCATACTTACAGACTGGCATGTGAAGACTCAAGAAACAAAGGTGATTTAAGGCACAGTTTGTATCTGACAAACTCTGAGTTTTCAGATCGTGAGTGATGCTGGTAAATAACTACATAAAACACAATAAGCACAAGTATTCTCAGAAAGTTAGAAACTGCTGTGGAGATTTAGGAAATGAAGAGCTCAAATCAGATTGGAGGAAGGGTTTCCTGAAGGAATTTATTATTTGAGACAGTTCTTGTAAAATAGATGAGATTTTGATAAGCAGGTATGGGGAGGAAAGCTTTCAGACAGAAACAATATAACCAGAAGCACAGAATTGGAAAGCTCATGTCTTGTTGACGTAAGTAGTTCAAGTAGTTCAGTGCTGTGGGGATGAAGGAAAGTTAGGGGGAAAAAGAGTGAAAGTCAAGGTCAAACCATATTATAGTAGAGCCACAAAAATCTAGCTGAAGGTTAAAAGGGTCATCTTCTGTTTAGTAGGCAAAATGGGAATGATTGAAAGATTTCCATCTGGAGGGCTGTCTTCCAGGACAGTTAATCCAGCAGATTTCTAATGTTTTGCCTGCCAGCTAGAACTCATTGACAGATTGAAAGTCTTTCTGTGTCCAGGACTTTCCTTCCCTCGTGGCATTGCCTCAATATGCAATATATATTTGTCGAACTAAAGTTTAAATGAATGTAACAAAAGAGAATTTCAAGAAAGAGCAGCCAGCGGTCCTTATTATATAGAGGTCAGGCAGGATGAGGATTATTTGTAATGAGAAATGAGCAAGTCCCAAGGGACCGTGGGAAAGCGTTGCCAGTGAACGATGTCAGTCAGATAGGTAACAGTTTAAGAGCGAATGAGTGGTGAAGGGGAGGACTCGAGTAAAAATGTATTCTTCGGAGCAATTTCCCAAAGGACCAAGAACCCCTCTTTTCTGATCGGACTGTCCCCTTGCCTCGCTGTTTTCTGATTTTTTTGTGTGTGCGTCTTTCCTGCTAGGCTGCATTTCTTGGGGCTAGGAAATACCTTTCCTGCTGGCTGTTCACGTTAGACCTGGAAAGCAGTAAGTTCTCAGGGAATCACAAATAGGTAAAAAAGCATTAACCGAATTGGGTAGCAGTGTTGAGCCAAAGTAGAAAGGTTGGTAAAAGCTGAGTTTTTAGCCTTAGCTGTCATTATAGGGAAGCGGTGAACCTATTTGTAAGCAATGAAGGAGAAACAAAGAAGTATATGTGGGATCTGGTATCACGTTCCTACTTTTTTAAATTAAATAAGATTTTAGTTTGGAATATTGCTTGTTTTCAATAGGCCCATCTCAGTTTCTTCTTGTCATTTCCCCCCAAAGCGGCAAGTTGATTGCAGCTCAAGGAGTCAGGAGTGTTTGTTCTGAGGTCAGGTCCTTCACACATGGGCTGTGTCCTGCGACTCCACTTGTTATATTTCAGAAGGTGACAGGCTCACAATTTTACTAAATTCTGTATTGTCCTATTAGTTATGTTCTTATAACTTGTAATTCTGAATTGGAAGAGGTCTCTCTGAGAGTCCGGGGAAAAGGAGTCAAAGTGGCAGCTGTCCATGGTGATACACAAATTGCCTTTTCTAGCCCTCAGTAGGGCTTTCCATGTAGAATGAGTATACTGTATAAATATTACTTACCTGAAAAGATACTTAAGGTAAACATTTTATCAAATACATTTCTAGCCTACCTGTTTTAATTACCTCCCATTGGCGTTGTTATAGGACTTGTCTCTGATAGGTCAGGGCTTTTTTCAGCTGAAAATTCTAATACTTTTTCCTTCCAGCCAGAAACATTTTAAAAATATATCTTCGTATTTATATGATTCTTCTTCATGGAAGTAATAATGCTATAAAACATACTTGTTGATGGACCTTTAAAATCATACGTTTGGCCTTTTTTAGTTAAACGAGGTTCCAGAGAAAACTTCAGAGGATCTGTTCAAGTTCTAAGCCACTGCCAACTGAGAGGATCCTGGGGGAGGTCTGTCTCAGGCTTTCCTGGGGGCTTGTAAACAGATTCCCAAGAGGTGCTGGGAGTGCATATGCCCACCTCCGTGGGTGGCCTGTGGAATGTGGGTGTAGAATTCTAGACCTTCTGACCTTTTTAGTAAAGGCAGGAAACTTAGGTTTGGGAGGAAGGGGGATGTTTCTGGATTCTTAAATCTCGGCAGCCAATGAAAAATGTTTAAAAACATCATGAACATACCCCCATCGGAGGGGGGTGGGAAGCTCCTCAGGCCCTTAGCTTGACTGTTGGATCTTCTGGTCTCAACAGGACTTTGACCACCAATCACCATCTCCACTGCCTGGGTGCAGGCCCCGTCACCTCTCTCCTGGACCACTGCGGTCACCTCACAGCTTCGCTCTGTGACCCGGTTTGCACCCCCAAAGTCTGTTCTCAACGCAGCAGCTCTTGTGATCCTGATGAAATCACATGCAAGTCAGTCCTGCCATTCCTTTCTGTTCCATGAGACTCCTGCAAGCCGCACGCAGCCTGTTGGCCCTGCTCTCGTCCTCACCTCCCTCGGGATCAAAGGAGCAGGCTCCTGTCAGCCCCACCCTGCTGGAGTCTTCTGGATCTTGGTCCTACAAATGCACCTTCCTTGGTGGCGCTCTGAGGCCTTCAAAGAGATGAGAGAGAAAGAAAAGGGAGGGAGAGGGAAAGAGAGCGCTCGCAGATTTTTCTAGCTGTTCTCCGCTTGGGCTTCATCTGGAGCTGCCTGCTCAGCCAGTGCTGGAGGCGGAACTCCTCTCAGTGGTGACAGAAGTCTTCCTTCCATAACCTCGGGACTTTCTGTGGGGGGTGGGGAGGGGGGACTGGAAGAAGATGTGGATATAAGAAACAGCAAAATAAAGTGCTAAAATCTACACAGAAGCAAGCATAAAAGGGATGATAATGAAGGTGAAGAAAAGGTAGTGAAAATTCAAGTGTCCTCTCTCCAAAAAAGGAGAGCAAGAAAGTCTGAGAGGGGAGAGGCTTGAAAAGCGTACCAGAATGACAAGCATTCAGTGCGCGTATTACATTGTCACATACAGAAGTGCCACTTAATGTCCCTTTTAAACTGCTCAAATTAACCATAGCGAAGCTATCGCTTACTCAGCAAATAAGATCTCACTGACTTCTTGACGTGGATTGAATGCCTGGAAATACTTAAGGCATTTCACAGGAAAGCCATTCCCTCCCATGTGGGCTTGCCATGTAAAGCATTACAGACTACCTCATCTTAAATGATATTTGTCTCTCAGTCTGCAAATTTCACGTGGATGAGCATTTTGAGGCTCTTTTACTTATTTCGGCCCTTTTTTTTTTTTTTTTAAGGATTTTATTTATTTGTCAGTGAGAGAGAGGAACACATGAGCACAAGCAGGGGGAGGGGCAGAAGGAGAAGCAGGCTCCCCGCTGAGCAGAGAGCCCGATGCGGGGCTCGATCCCAGGACCCCAGGACCATGACCTGAGCCCAAGGCAGAGGCTTAACCGACTGAGCCTCCCAGGCACCCCTTACTGATTTGAGTTCTTAGCACGTGGTACCGAGCACATAGCAGGTGTATGACAAATGCTTACTGAATGGAAGCCTCTCTCCTGCAGACTTTGTCCATGTGGCTCCCAAGCCGTGTGCCAGTCTTCACTCTCACTGCCACTCCCATTCTAGCTGCCGGGGTGTCTGGGAGCCACCAAACTTGGACACTGCCAGACACAATGTTAATACGACCTTAAAGAGTGCTGTTCAGTTTTCCTTGAGGTGAAGGCTTACGGATAGTAGGTGCCCAGTTAAATTAAATGCATGTGCACCTCTTAGCTCTTGTTCTTCTGTGTCAGGTGAAGTTCTAGAAGGAACTAGAGGCAAGCAAGAATTTGTTATGGGGTTTTCAGCTTTTTATTAGCATACATTCCACAGCAGTTACTAATGAATTTAGGATCCATGGTCCTATCATATTCATTGATTAGCGGAAATAGTCAGGGATTATCTGACTTGTTTTCTTTGGAGGATAAGTAATTAAAAACAACTTTACGCCTTCGTAGACCATGTTTGAGTCAGGTTCTTTGTACTTTGAAAACGGGATGGGTTTTCTTGTTCTATCTGCAATTGGTATTACGAGAAGAATACAAAACCATTAGTCTATATTCATGAAATATACCTTTAAAATTATTTGCTCATTTTAAAAATTGTGTGTGTGTGCACATGCATGCGTGCATGTAAAGGAGGGGGAGAGAGAGAAAGTAACTTATTTAGGCACAATTGTCAATTTGCTTTTATTTTCTATCTACTTATTGCTGTGGATAAACATACTGGACTACTGCCAAAATTCAGGTGGCTGAATACTAATTTTGCTGAAATTAGATGGAACAGCCATCCCCTGCCAATTTTCTGTCTAAATTATGCAAAAATTTGACTCTTGCAAGACATAAATCTGGTCAAAAATAGAGTCCTAATTTTCTAGTTAGTCAGGAAGACCTTCAATAGACCTATTATTCTTATTCCAGCTTCTATTTTTTAAGTAGGAAAAGAAATCAAAGAAAAATGAAATGCAGAAGTTACTAGCCATTTTTCTCACGTGACCCAAATGTAGACTTGCAGGGTTAAAGAACATAACATTCGTAACTTGTCTGATACAGAACAGGAGTGAGCCTCAGAAAACAATTAGTGCATCTTTCAAACATACGGTAGTTATTGAATAATTACTCAAATAATGGTCAGTAATGGAATACAAAGGGTTATCTCTTAGCTAATCCTCAAGTAATGGAATTGGTGTATCTCTGATTTTTCCCTTAGCCTTCCAGGGTTTAGAAGAATGAGACAATAGTGATTATGGGAACTAGTGGGAGCCACTGGAGGCCAGCAAGGAAAAGGAGGCCTTATCTTAAGCAATTAATCAAGAAACTCATATTGTGGGACAGTTATTCTGAGCTAATTCTAAAATAGCTGTAGAGCCCCAGGTCTTGAGATCTTGTTTCTAGAATTTTGTCAAGGTCATTTAGAGCACCAGGACAGCCTTCCGTTAGAGTAAAGATTTGCTTAGCAGGGTATGCTACTCTGTACCCAGGAGTATCTGCAACGCCCAAGAGGGGCATCCAGCAACTTAAACGTGGTCATGATTTTTTACTTTATGTTCATTTTTGTGTTATCAACTGTCAACGTAGAGTAAAGTATCATCCCAAAGATAAACAACCTTTCTTAAGTGCACAGGTCTGTTTGCTTTATCCTGTAATAGTTGGATCGTTGTGCTGATCGTGCGCGCCTACTGGGGTTTAGGGTTTTTTGTATGTCTGTTATTTCATATAATAATTGATTTCCTATTAGGTATGGTTGTTTTCAATCGGATCACTCATTATAAGCTTCATGCTACTATTCCTTTTTCTCCCCACCTCAACCCCACTATTAGTAGAATACGTTATTTTCTGGTTCTTTTGTCTGTCTCATCCGATAGTGGATCTTGTTGATCTGCTGCCCAGTGAACATTGGTAAACCTTTCCTTAGCTTTCTTTACCTGCCTTTCTCCATCTTTTCCTTTCTTTTCATCAGCTTACAGCTGGCCAGTGGCGCCCCGTTGCATTCAGACACTCTGGCCTCCTGGGCACTGGAGACAAGGTGGCCCCCCCACACAGGCTTCCCTCCGGCCCCCATGCCTGGCTTCCAGGTCCTGAGAACACCAGTCTGTTCCCACAGCAGGGCCTTGCCTTGCTGCTCTCTCTTCTCCCCAAAAATGGTTGTGCAAAAGCTCATCTCATGGCCACAGTCTTTTCACGAATCTGGTCTCAACTAAAATGTCCTTTCCTCCATGACTGTTCTTTCTAAAGTAGTCCTCTCCCCCCCCCCCCCCCCGGAGACTATGTTTTATTGTCTTCTTAGCGCTTCATCACTGTGAATGTCGTTTGTGTCTCTGTTGCCTACCCGCCTTACCAGCAGATGAAGTCCTTGAGAAGAGAAACCTTGGCTTTGTTTACTTGTGTCTGTGTTGCCCGTTGTACAGACTGTCACAAATGTTTGTCGTGTGAGCTAAGGGATGAGACTGCTTCAGTGTGTGATCCGCATTGCCCTCCTGCGTTCACCTCCACCACCAGACTGAGGCTGTTCACTCACATCACCAATGACCTACTTCATATTCTTTTCACAGCTGCCGGAGTAACATTTTGCCAAAACAGATCGGGGATTTCTGGGTGGCTCAGTCAGTTGAGCGTCTGACTCTTGATTTCAGGGTTGTGAGATCAAGTCCCACATCAGGCTCTGTGCTCCGTGTGGAGTCAGCTTGGGATTCTCTCTCTCCTTCTCCCACTGCCCCCCCTAAAATAAATCAATAAATCTTTTATAAAACTAATAAAAAAAAAAAACAGATCAAACTTATAAAACCAACTCCTCACCATGACCCATGAAGCCCCATCTACCCTACCCATTTTTTCAGGATTTTGTGGAAATCTCTGGGATCATACCTTTGTAGTTGGGGGAAGAAGGATAAGAGTGAGTGCAGGAGTGGCTTGTCCCCACGGCTGGCTCCTCGGGGCCAGGTGGGTGGAGAGAGTCGCAGCAAAGGGACTGCCATTGACAATCCATGGCCACTGGGACAGTTTGCAACAAGATTTCACACTGTTTTTACTGACCGTGCATGATAATCCTGTGAAGCAAGTAGGGTCAACCATATTTTTGTCTGTGTGTACAGTGGAAGACTTGTGCTCATCAACATGAGGAACAGGAAAGGGCTGGTTCCATAAACTAGGGCTGACTTCTCGTTCATTGATGTTTCCACTATAATGAAACACTGCCTTAATAAAAAGTATGGACTTGAAATAAAGAGCATGTGTCTAAATGCAGAGGTCATGAGCCAGGTCAGTCTAGTAAAAAAGGATTGTATAGAAGATCTAACTGATGAAGAGATGTCTTACGTAAATAGGAACAGGAAGGGAAGGAAAAATGAAGAACGTAGGGCAACAACCAAATCACCACTTATCTGAGCCATTCTCGCCGAGTCACAGTTTGTAAGTCCCCCCTTATTGGGCCCTTGGGTTTTAGGTTTATCCAGTTTACTGTTGCTTGAATAGTTTAAAACAGTTTCTCTGGGTTCTGGAGAAGGAATATAGTAAGCATTTAATTATAATTTGGAACAACTGTCACATTTCATTGACATCATCAATGTAAGAAGCACCATTCTTTTCTGTACCACTAAGAGAAAAAAAATAAACCACAACTCCCAATTAGACTCAAAAACAATTCTTTCTTATCATATAAAATGTTACTTTTTAACTGCACAGAACAAATATCTCTTCACATTTTTAAATGGTCATTGTCTGAAACATCTAGGAGTTGCAGTGTCCAGTCATTTTACCAAGAATGACAGGTTCGCCCACAGGCAGGCGATGACCTACATCCCTTTATTACTTGTCTGACAGAAACACGATGCTTTGGTTATAAAACATATCTCAACTTCAGAGATAGACACTTTTTTTTTACATGTTAAGAACTTAGAAGCAACAAAATCTGGTAAATAGTTGTATTATTTTTTCGGCTAGTAACACTGCTGGAAAAAATATTTATCGTCAGCCTGGGATGATTGCTCAGCAGCTACGGGCAAATGTGGTTCCTGTCTTGGTGGGGCTTAGTTGAGGAAACAGATAAAAACTGCTAAGAATCAGTCATAGGTTGTGACTTTATTTAGGAGATAGGGAATGACCGAAGAATACTCCTTCGAGAAGGCAGCACATAAGCTTAAGATTTAAAGGGTGAGAAAGAGAGGCAAGCATGGAAATAATGAAGGGGAGAGTGTTCCTAGCAGAGAGGAACAGAGTATGTGGCTATAAAGACTCTAAGAAGGGAAAGAGCTTGGTAGGTTCCAGAAATTCAAAGAATGGTCGTGTGGCGTGAGCAGAAAAGTTTACACATAGCTAGTACTCCGACAGCTTTAGCTGGAAATATGTCCCAGTTTGGATTTGGAAAAAATGCCTTACCAGATACGGTCACAGTGTTAGTGTTCTTAAGGCGTATTTAATCTCTTCACTGAGTGCCTTCTGAGGACTGGAATTACTTTCAAATAGAACCTTTTATTTTAAACCCATAGTCCATAAAAGTATTTGATGCTGATGAATTTATAGCCATATAATTGTATATAGTTGATCCTCATTACGCAAGGATTCCATATTTGCAGTCTTGCCTGCTCACCAAAATGTGTACGGAGCCCCAGAGTTCAGCAAGCCCGCTGCTTTCATAGGCACTCGCAGGCAGGCAAAGGGCGGCGAAGAATCGGACTTGCCCAACATGTATGTTTCTAGCTGAGTCCAAACAAGGGGACACTCTGCTTTGTTGCTTTAGCTCCCATGTTGTGAACAGGGTCATTTCCGTGGTCACTTTTACCATGTTTTTCATATTTTTTTGCCTTTTTGGGGGGTGGATTATGCGGTTTAACAGGGCCCCAGGCACGTATGCTAAAGAGCTGGGTGGGTATTAAGTGACATAAAACAAGGGTCGGTATTGATCTGCTGACAAAAATGCAGTGACAGGAGCCTCACAGAAGCCTAACTTTCTGTTTCCCCTGGGAGCAGCCGTCCTGGTTCTGCTGATGCAGGGGCTCACAGCCCCTTTGTAGAACGGAGCCGCCGCAAATGCCACAAGTCCCTCGTCCACATGTATGTGAAGACGTGATTAACATGTTGTGTATCGAGCCACCCCAGAATCGAGCAGCTTCAAATAGTAGCCACTGTTCACTGGCTCGTGGTCTTGGTCTGTAGGGTTGGCTCCGCTGCGCAGGGTGGAGCCTGGTTGCACATTTGCGATCACCTGGTCACTGATGGCCCCACTCCTGTGTCTGATGACTGGCCCGGGGTTCTCAGGCTTGCCCTCCTCCTCCAGCCAGCTAATGTGGGCTCATTGATGTGGGGTAGTTGCAAGGTTCCCATAAGCAGCAAGAGGGCCGGTTCCAGTAGACGAGTGGTTTTCAGACCTCCGCTTACATCCCATTTGCCAGCTCTGACCCACTGGCTATGACTAGGAGGCCCCCCTTCTTGATGAGGCACCCGTGGAAAAGGCATCGATGTAGAGAGGGGAAGAATTTATCTTCTGTTTTTATACGCTAACTCACTTATTAAGCACTTGGCTGGATTCTTTACATACTTTGTCTTATTGTCACTCAGAAGCCAAAGAGGTAGTACTTTCTGTTAACCCTAATTGGCATAGAAGGAAACTGAAGTTCAGAAAGGTGAAGCAACTGCGTAGCCAGTTGGCAAAGGCGGGTCACACATGTCTGAGTGATTGCAAAGTTTTTATTCTTTCTCTACTGTTGGCCTTCTGATGGGTGAACGGCTAATGCCTAATTCGTTTGGTCCCGGGGAGAAAAAAAACAGCAGTAAGATTAGTTATATCAATAGACGAAAGAAAAAACTGCCATTGTTTGTCTTGGAAAAGAAGCTGTGTCGCTATTCTAACGTATTGTACATGGTCTTCCTAGTGGAGTGAGTTTGAGGAAATCAGGGAGGCAGTGATTTGCAAAGTTGTGGTGCTTAATTCACACGAAGGGCCTGCATCCTTGGTAGGGAATCGTAGTCGTCACAGAATGTATTCTGAAAAACTTAAAGGAAGCTGATTAAAATAGTAGAGATAGTGACGTTGTCTGAAGAGATCTTGTATTTATTTCTTTTTAAAAAAAAAAAAAAATCCACAGTATTACCATAGCCCGGCCCTATTATGCTATTGTAATCATAGTTGAACCAAGAAGGGTGATTAACGATAGCAATTTATTGTACCTGAGGAGGAGAGAAAATAGGAGATGTTGTCGTTATCATAAATCATATCATAAATAACCAAAAAGAAGCACTCAGAATGCTCATGTCGTGTCAGCAGCCGGCTTCAGACCCGTTAGCCCAGGATGTAGCCATAGAAACCCCCAAGGCATATTGTTATCTTAGTCTTGCTGCAGTTATGTGATACAACAGCATTAACATATAGATTAGGCCATTTATAATACTAGGTGTCATTTCAGGTTGGCTTGCTTATATAGCATTTTAGTCCTTTATTGTGCAGAATGTTAGGGAAATAGTGCTGTTTTACAGGTCAGTGTGTGTATAAGTATTTATAACACATCATCTTCACTCTGCTATTAATTTATGGTGTTATTGATTGGTTGTACCGTATGAATTGTCACTGCCTAATTGTCTTGTCTTTGCTAGTAATTTCATTTTTTTTTAAGTAAATAGGTTTATTTAAAAATTACCTACCCACTTACACACACTGAGTTGTGTTTTAAGGGTCTAATTTCTGTTACATTATGGACAGCACAATTTGAGAAATATTTTATGAGGGGATGTAGATGGGGTTTAAAAAAAATTTTTCGCCTCATTGGAAACTAAAAAGAAAATGTTGCTGTGGATTGTTTTTGTATAGCTGCTCTTCCTGTCTTGCCCAGGGGCCCAGGGGCCGCTCACCATTTATCACCCTGCTCACAGCAGTGTCTTACCTGAGTGAGCCCGCCCACCCTGCCAGTACCCTGCGCTCTAAACCCTCTTGGTCCCCAGTGTTCCAGCAGGTTACTTCAGTTATGTTCCTTCTTCTCAGTCTCCTTACCTCAAAAAGTAGGGAAGAGTCATTTATTTGTT
The DNA here is from genome assembly GCA_028646535.1 of Procyon lotor. NCBI lineage: Eukaryota > Metazoa > Chordata > Mammalia > Carnivora > Procyonidae > Procyon > Procyon lotor. Next base: position 3,007,133 of record CM053611.1, read on the forward strand.
AGCTTTACAGCCTTAAAAGTATTTTGGCAGCAGCATTTTAAAGATGCTGCCTTTGTCCAAGACATAAACCAAGTGGTCAGAATGCCAAGCACTGTTGCATGCCGTCCGTGAAATAATTTAGGGGCAGAAATAGCTCTGTGTTGCCCTTAGATCATCCCACATGTAGGGTCGACTCTGTGTGGAGATGGCCCCAATGCAGAGATCCTCAGCTTTTACAAGGAGGAGGTCAGATGTCAATACCGAGGTTTTGCAGATGAGAAAACTTAGACGTGGGAGAGTCAGCGGGCGGTGCAAGGTGGACTCATGGCAGTGGTGACAGGTGCCACACGTGGTTTCAGTCTGGACCCCCTGCCCCCGCCCGGTCCTCATCTCCCTGGATGTGGCTGTATGTGTACCTTACACCGATCCCTGCCACAGCACTTGAGCTGATGGCCACAAAATGTGGTTGATTCTTAAGGATGGGAAATCATGTCCTATTGACTTCATGTAGGTTGGAACAGAGTGCTTACCACAGGGACACTCAGAAGACAGCCAGCGGACGAGTGAGTGAATGAACAATAGCAAGAGTGAGTCCCTTTGGGGTCCCTGGGTGGCTCAGATGCTTAAACTTCTGCCTTTGGCTCAGGTCATGATTCCGAGGTCCTGAGATCAAGCCCCGTGTTGGGCTCCTGGCTCAGTGGGGAGCCTGCTTCTCTCTCTCTCTCTCTCCCTCCCTCTGTTCATTCTCTCTCTCTCTGTATCTCTTTCTCAAATGAATAAGTAAAATCTTAAAAAAAAAAAAAGTGAGTCCCTTCAAGGAATTGGCAACAATAGTATCCAGATAGATAGGTGTTTTTTGAAAAAATACGCATTTTAAACAAATCCTTTCATATTTTGTTAATAAAAGAGGAATCTATTATAAAAACAGCAGGATGCGTAAACTAATAAGAAAATAGGTTAAGTTTGGGTCATAATTGCTAGAAATTTCTGCATGTATATTTAAAAAAAAAACGCAAGAAATCTAGTTTTTTGGTGAATTTTTGAATTTTTGGTGAAATACATAGAGCATTTTATTGTCCCTGTATTTAAAGTTTAGAAATGTAAGTATAGTTTCTGCCTATTTTGAGATCATGCCACTAAGTTTTAAAGTTGCATGCATCTGTGTAGTTAATGAGATAAAAAGCTTTCAGTGCCGTATGAAAACAATTTCCTTTTTTCCCCTAATGTCTATGAGCTTTTTAGATTATATAGAGTTTCTTTAAAGGCATTTATTGTTCTACTTAAAAAGATATTTTGTTCTAAGTCAATACTTATAGTAGCGTAGAATTAATCTATTAAAAACCCTTTTGGTATGTTCAGGCCTTATTGCCTTGTTTTATCTTTTGTTCAAGAAGTTTGGTAAAGACGCATGTTTTTCTCATTACTCCTCGGGGAAATGTTGCGAGTGTGGATTATTTATTTGTGTCATTAATGAAGAAAAATTGGAGTGGAGTTTGTAGTGATTCCCTTATCCGCATCAACATCTGTGGAAGTTTTAAAGAGACGGACATTCCCCCGGACCCGTCTTACTTCTGATCTGCAAGTAGAAGGGAACTTGGTGGTTGCTCTGCGGTCAGCCACACACTGAAGGAAAACGTTAATTTGGTGAAACTGGGTGAAGGGTATTCATGGCTTCTTTGTAGTGCTCTTGGAACCTTTCTGTAAGTTTGAAATTATTTCAAATTAAAAAATTAAAAAATGATTTTACAATCAAATGTTGACCTGGAATCATTGATTGCTTAAAGGAGAAGACACCTGAGAGATCGTCTCTCTCTTTCTTTTTCCGTATCTTATGATAAGATACAGAATTTGCTACCAGTTAAGTGTCTCTTTTAAATTGTATTTCTGACCATGCTGATAAATTTGCGCTGAGTCATTAACATTATTTCCCATCATTTCCTTTTTTTTTTTTTTTTTTTTTAAAGATTTTATTTATTTGACAGCGAGAAACACAGCGAGAGAGGGAACACAAGCAGAGGGAATGGTAGCGGGAGAAGCAGGCTTCCTGCAGAGCAGAGAGCCCGATGCGGGGCTCGATCCCAGGACCCTGGGATCTGACCTGGGCCGAAGGCAGCCGCTTAACAACTGAGCCACCCAGGCG
>CM053611.1:3009751-3040880 GCA_028646535.1 Procyon lotor
TTTTTTTTTTTTTTTAAAGATTTTATTTATTTGACAGCGAGAAACACAGCGAGAGAGGGAACACAAGCAGAGGGAATGGTAGCGGGAGAAGCAGGCTTCCTGCAGAGCAGAGAGCCCGATGCGGGGCTCGATCCCAGGACCCTGGGATCTGACCTGGGCCGAAGGCAGCCGCTTAACAACTGAGCCACCCAGGCGCCCCATCATTTCCTTTTTTTGACAAATGAGAAAGCATACCACCTATGCAAAACTCTGGCAGAGTGAAAAGTTACTTTTTAATATGGTGGGTTTTCCTTAGATTGGATTAAAGCACTTATATAATTTATAATTTAAATTGAATAGATTATAGATTGGATTATAGCATATATATACATATATATAATATACAATTATATAAATATATGTATGTATATAAATATATAAATTATATAAATATATATTTATGTATATATAAATTTTAGTGAATTTATATGAAGAACAGTGTTGTTCAATAGTGGCCATGAGCCTTCCCCAGAGACTTGACTTTTTTTGGAAAATAAAGATTCCTGTACTGGTTGTTCATGTGTCTCTCTTCTTATCACCAGTGTCTTTTCCTCCCCGAAGTGTAGGAGTTATGTCATAATTCACAGTACTCTTTGACAAATGGCAGCACTAATGATTAGTTACAACAGATAGCACAGTTTTGAATAAGTTCTCCCACAAAGGATGATCAAATCGAAAGTCTCATCACCATTAACGTTAGCCAAATTTTAACGCAAGCAGAATAGAAAATACCAGTTTTATTAGTAATTCCTTACCACGCCTTTAGCAGCATGCACAGGAACACCTGCCCAGAAGCAGCTTCCCTTACTAAAATATCTGTTCTCCCTAAAGAGTGTCCCCAGCAGCTGGGGACTGCTTTCATGGCAGGATAGAGTGCTTAGGCCAGACGGAGGAGGTGAAATCCACTTGACCTGAGTGTTAACTCAGGACTTACACGGTTATGTGGGGTGTCAGAGATTATGGCGAGGAGAGTTGTTTTTTTGTCTTGTTTGTTTGTTTGTTGTTTCTTCTCAAAAAGTATTGCAGGGTTGAGTTTATAGTTTGTATCTATTATTGACCAGTATTATTATTTAGTAGTTTGAATATTGAACTCTAATTAGTTGTTCTAGCTCAGAAAAACAAAGAACAGGCCTTTCATGAGGACCTATAGCTAACTCTCTTCCTGTTGGTCCTGGGAGCTCCTCTTCTAGGGAGTGCTTCCGTTAGAGTAATCCCTCTGCCCTCCCAGGGGGTCTACCCAAGGCCCTCTCGGGGGGACTCACCCTCCCGGAGCCGATCTAGTCCAGGCGCTCCCCCAGAGGACGGAGAACAAGACATGCTTTAATATATTCTAAAGGCCCCCACTCAGCTGCACCTTCCTCTTTCTGCTTTGGCATCGTTGCGATTTATGAACTTCTGTCAGGTAGGTAGATGTTCTTTGGAATTTAGAAATAAAACGGTAATAAATACTCTAGAATTTTTTATTCCTTCACTTGGAGAATATCCTAAACCTCTCTTCTTTCCCATTTTTTCATCTTGGCCTATTAGCAGTTGAGCAGATTCGCGGTCTGTCTTGTCCTTCTGATGAAGACAGGGTTGCAAGGGGCTCTTCAATTTTTCTGAATACAGTAGATCTAGGACAGGAATCTGAAAATATTTCTGTGAAAGGCCAGATAGTAAATATTCTAGACTTGCTTGTTGCTTATATAACCAGAGTACGGGAGATCCCAAAGTGAGAGGGTGCCCATTTCTAGTGGCTACAAGAAAGTGTCAAGGAAGATGGAACCCATGATTGGAGGCTAAGAAGAGAGTTACCAAGGTGTCGGGGGGGTGGGGGGGTGGGGGGTGGACCTTCCAGGAGGAGGGAGCTGCATGTGCAGAGGCATAGAAGTGTGTCCTGGGGGAACTGCAGGTCAGTCCGTGTGCCTGGAAAGGCCGAGTACTCAGGGCACAGGGAAAGGGGAGGTGAATTACGGAATCAGGTGAGGGCGTGCTATGTAGGTGGTGCTGGGAAAGTTGGGTTAATTTCACATCTTAGAATACTGGTTTTCAACCTATTAGCCTCACAACAAAAGCTTTTCTGGAAGCTCAGCAGTTAAAATCGATAACCTTCGGGGTAACCATTCCACATGATAGAGAATAGGAGACACGGTCTGCACTGTGCGGTGCTTCCAAAGGGGTTCCACAGAGCCCGCAGTCTCCAAGGGACTCCTTTGGCAAAGTACCACCACAGGACCTATGAAAGGGTCTTGAGATGGAGAGTCACACACTTGGATTTGTGTTTCAGAAGATGAGCGTAAGGCGATGTGAAACATGAGAGCTGGAGGCAGAGAGACTAGTTAGGAGTACAGAGAGGAGGTGCTGAGGATTCGAACAAATAGTAGTAGTGATAGGGAGAGTGCGTCACAGGACATGCAGTAGAAAACTGTACTCACAATGTGGAAATGGAGAAACAAAGGAAAGAAAGAGTCTGGAATGAGATTTCCACTTAGGTGCCTGGACCAGTGATAATGTTGTTCTCAAGTCATGCTAACTAGCAGTCCTTGTGTCTCAAGTTTGCCTTGTGCTAGTCATGATTAACTATTCACCCAACTCCATGTCTAGGGCTTGAGCTAATTAATAATCATCTTCCTTCTTCACTTCCTGTGTCTCTTAATGACTGCACTGCTCACTCACCAGGACTCAGAGCCTTGAGATGGTGCTTGACTCCTCTCTCCACTCTTAGACCTAATCATGTTCTAGATTCCTTTCACTCTTCTTCAAAATCTCATCTGCCTCTGTTGCTTCCTTGTGTTACCACTGTTCCAGTTGAGACCCTGTTGTCACTTCTCTACTTCATTTCAGTAACCCCTACTTGTTACGCCTCCATTATTATGTAACCTCCCATCCATCCTCTTTGTTCCTGCCAGAAGAACTGGCTAACATATACCCTGTGATTTTTCTTCCTTGTCTAAAAATCTTCACCAGGTCCAAACTACCAGTAGAATAAAGATCATTCAGTCTTTCTGGAATTCAAAACTTCTAGGATCTGGATGCAGCCTTAGTAAGCATACTTTGTATTCTCTTGCACCCTGCTTGCCAGACGAATTATTCCCTGGCCTCCTGTGTTCCACCTCCATCTCTTCGCCATCTGCTCCTTCATCCTGTACGTCCCCTCTCCTAGTCTCCAAATATCCAAAACACTACCTAATTCGTGAAATCTTCCTTGGATCTTTAATACTGCAGCAGTTGGTTTCTGCTTTGAACTGCCGTAGCTCTTTATCTGTCTCGTGATGCCAGTCACTTTCGGTGTGCTCTACACATACCTTGTGGCCCCATGCTAAACTGTAACGTGCTTCGTTAATATGTGGAGAAAGAAATAATGTGATCTTAAAGCCGCTCAGTCAAGTAGGCAGGCCCAGCAGCATTAGCCCCTTTTGAAAGGTCAGGAAACAGGCTCCCAAGGTTGAGAGAGGGCCTAAGGCCTGTTGCTCCATATGCCAGGATGCTAGTGGAAACAGTGTCTCTGGAATGCCAGAGCCAATATGTTTGCTGTCGCACCACACTGGGTCTCCAAGTGGCTGACGTCGAGCAAGCAAAACAGAAGATGTAAATAGTATATGAATTGTATCCAGGTTGGAGGCTTGCATTTTCTAAACTCCAAGAATTAACATTTGTTGTAAGAGTCCGAAAAAGTGTATCCTTTTTTGTCATTTCTGAGGTAGTAGTCCTATAATAACCCATCTCTTGATCTTTAGAGGTATATGGGCAGGGGAGTGGGGGGGGGGGTGCAGGCGTACGCACACCTGGACACGAGAGGAAGAAGGAAGAGAAAGGCAGTGTTTAGTCAGGTTAGGAACATAATTAAGGAAGCATGGGACAAATAGGAAATACTTAGCGGACTCCAGATCCTGAAAATAGGGCCAAACCGCTTGAAGAGAAAATGATGGGTCTCCATATCTGCTGTCCCTGATCGCCACTCTTCAGGGGACGATGGGGTGCAAGTTTGGAAGATCCTTGAGGATCTACCACTTTCCTTCCCCTCTAAACACTGTCCGTAAATTTCTGTCTTTCCTAGAAATCCTGTTTGAAGCCATTGCTCTTATTTGTTAGGACTTTCTAAATATTCCACTAACAGCTCTTTCCTTTTCCTTTACCAGAAGAAGAAGAGCAGGTGCCCACTGATGGCGGTACGTCTGCCGAAGCCATGCAGGTTCCCTTGGAAGAAGACGATGAACTGGAGGAGGAGGAAATTATTAATGATGAGAATTTCTTGGGTAAGAGACCGTTGGATAGTCCCGAAGCTGAGGAAATGCCTGCCATCAAGCGGCCACGGCTGTTGAGCGCTAAAGGGGACACTCTGGACGTAGTAGTATTGGAAGCACGGGAACCCCTCAGCTCGATAAACACCCAGAAGATTCCGCCGATGCTCTCTCCGGTCCATGTGCAGGACAGTACAGACCTAGCCCCTCCGTCGCCGGAGCCACCGATGTTGGCACCCGTCGCAAAATCACAAATGCCAATCACAAAACAACTAGAAACAAAGTCATTTACGCCGAAAACAAAGACTAAAACTAGTTCTCCGGGACAGAAGACTAAATCACCGAAAACGACGCAGTCACCAGCGATGGTCGGAAGTCCTATTCGGTCACCAAAAACTATATCCAAAGAGAAGAAATCTCCTGGTCGCTCCAAGAGCCCCAAAAGCCCCAAGAGTCCCAAGGTGATGACTCATATTCCCCAAGTACCTGTTAGACCGGAAACACCAAATAGGACTCCTTCAGCTATGATAAGTGAAAAACTGAGTAAAGAGACCATTCAGGTAAAACAGATACAGAACCCGCCAGATCCTGGGAAACTCAACAACGAGAACCAGCCGAAGAAGGCTCTTGTGACAGATAGAACGATCGATGACTCTATCAACGCCGTGATTGCACGGGCTTGCGCCGAACGAGAGCCAGACCCTTTCGAGTTTTCTTCTGGATCAGAATCCGAAGGAGACATTTTTACCAGCCCTAAGAGGATTTCAGGTTCAGAATGTACTACTCCAAGAGCTTCCACCTCCTCCAACAATTTCACTAAGTCAGGATCCACTCCTCTGCCTCTTTCGGGCGGAACTTCGAGTTCCGACAATTCGTGGACAATGGACGCGTCCATCGATGAGGTTGTGCGGAAAGCAAAAATGGGAGCCCCTCCAACCATGCCTCCCAGCTTTCCCTACATCTCTTCTCCTTCGGTCTCTCCTCCCACCCCCGAACCGCTGCACAAGGTGTACGAGGAGAAAACCAAGCTGCCTTCATCTGTGGAAGTCAAAAAGAAGTTGAAAAAGGAACTGAAGACCAAAATGAAGAAGAAGGAGAAGCAGAGAGATAAGGAGAGGGAAAGAGACAAAAGCAAAGAGAAGAATAAAGAGAAGGACAAAGGGAAAGAGAAAGAGAAGGAGAGCAGCAAGGAAGCCAAGTACCCCTGGAAGGAATTTCTTAAAGATGAAGAGCCAGATCCCTATAAGTTTAAAATAAAAGAATTTGAGGATGTTGATCCGAAAGTGAGATTGAAAGACGGAATAGTGAGGAAAGAGAGAGAGAAGCATAAAGATAAGAAGAAAGACAGAGACCGGGGCAGAAGGGATAAAGATAAGAGAGACCGGGAGAAGGCTAAAGAGAAGGGGCGGGACGAGAGGCCCAGAGCAGCCCCTGGGCCCCTGGTGCTGCCCCCGAAGGACGCGCCACTGCCCTTGTTCAGCCCCGCGGCAGCCGCAAGGGTCCCCACCGCGCTGCCCTCTCTGTCGTCCGTGCTCCCTGAAAAACTGTTCGAAGAAAAAGAGAAACCCAAGGAGAAAGAAAGGAAAAAGGACAAAAAGGAGAAAAAGAAAAAGAAGGAGAAAGAGAAAGAGAAGGAGAAGAAAGACAAGGAAAGGGAGAGAGAGAAGAGGGAGAGAGAGAAGAGAGAAAAAGAAAAGGACAAGCACAGGCATGAAAAAGTAAGCACCTTGCCATGTCCCGACCCAGTCGGGCTGAAAAATGCAGGTAGACAGAGCCCGCGGTCCCGTCTGTGTTCTGGACGCACGCTGCCCGTAAGTCAAACGGGAAGATCCTTGTAATGTGGTGATGAGGTTTGATTTTAATTCTGAGACCCACACACTTGTAACCAAGCCCTCTCAGTGCTACAAAATGCTACAAATGCATAACCCAAGAGGAATCTAATCGTAGACCATAAACTCTCTAGTAAGCAGATAGACTAAGTAGTCTCTGGCAGTTTAAAAACATCGGTCCCCTTAAAGCGTAAATAATATTTGTTTAATTATCAAGGGTGCCGCACTCTGGTTTGTGCCCACATTGTTAGCTACCCCACAAAAGCATCCATTTTACTCAGGGCCTGCAAAACTGTGGCACTGTTTTCAGAGGCCAGCTCGGCCTGTGGAGTCCCTCCTGGAGGATTCGTATGTCTTGTTGGTGAGCCGTGTCTTCGAGTGTTTAAGGTTAGAACTGCCCACTCCCTTCTGTAGTGTCTCTTATCCTTCTATTTTCTGCTTTAATAAGATTAGGACATGTTTCTGAGTATCTAGGCTGATCGGGCAGCCTGGCTGGTGGGCAGAAAATAATTCTAAATATTTTACAATGTTAAGTAAATCAGACTCTCCTAGAGTACAGCCAAAGAAGCTGATCTATATCCCGCAGTTTTGTAGACACGGGGACCTCAAGCCTTGGGGCCCAGGATGTGACCTGTGCTTTTATGGCTTTGCTCTTCAGCTCATGGTTCCTTGGATTACAGTGGTCGACTGGTTGGTTTGAACATTTCTTTTAAACTTTCCAAAAAAATAGTCCAAGTATTCATGGTATCATACACACAGACTCTCAGAGACCCTTTCCCTGCCCGTCTCGAAGCAATCCTCTTGGAGGTTGGCGGGAAAATACCACACAGTCATTTTTTCCCACATAATAAAATAAGATGTATTTGACACACAGCAGATCTATTACCAGTACTTTTGCAATTTGCAGTATTACCAGTACTTATTTCAAATTTCAGACTTACCTAGAAAAATTAGTTTAGCTGACAAGCAGTAATGGCAACTCTCACATTTTTCTGCCTAACTTTATGCCTTTTCTGTCCCCCTTGGCTATTCCAAAATATAAAGAAGTAGAATGGAAATCCTGATGTTAATAACGAAACATCAGCAAGTTAACAAGACACGGAAATCTGTTGTTTCCATTTTAAAAAGCATCTTACCATTCTGTATGTTTTTGTGGCACCTGGCGCTAGCATGTTCCTTATTTTCTCCTCCGAACACACCTGTGCCTGAGGTCCAGCAGGTATTGTTACCAATATTTGTGGTTGAGGAAGTGAGTCTAAGAGGGTGACTTGTCCAAGATCAAGGTCACACAGTCAGCAGAAGCCAGGTCACTGACACGGGCGGTACTCCTCACAGTTTCAAAATGTTGACCACTGGAGGTCTTGCCCGGCAGCAATTAGCACTTATCTGTCATGCACCCAGCACCTTGGCAACTGAGCCCTCAGCCCTCAGTAGATCAGACAGGGTACTGTTGCCTTCATCGCCGTCTTACCTTGGGAAAGCCAATGGACTTGTTCCAGCGGCCATTTTGAATTTGAGTAAAGCCCATCAGATTAGATTTGTAACAGCAGCCCTCACCTGTCCGCAGCTTCTACCTGACTTTGGGAAAGGAAATTCCCTCAGACTACCTTGGTTAGAGGCGAAAGGCTCAGTTACGAGTTGCCAGATTATTCCTAACAGAAGAAAACAAAGTCCTTGTAACACGTCCGATGGGTTGTGGCTCAGATGACGACAAAAGATAAAAATTTGCAAAAGTCAGCTATCTTATAAGGTCTTCCCAAAGAATAAGCAGGATTGTCCCTAGAGTTAAACCTGTGACTTTTTTAGCTGTATGACACTGGGCAAGTTTTGTGAGTAATAAATGAGATTACATCTGAGACATGATCAGTACTGTGTTTGGTCCATGAGGAAATGCCCAGTCAGTGCAGAGCTTGCTGAGGATGGAGGCAAGTGTTACTAAGTCATTTTGAATCAGCCCATAAAATAGAGAAACCTAGAGTTTGCTGCTTCATTGGACCAGACTAGCTAACTTACAGATGACGGGGGCGCGTCAGCTATGCTTAGCAGTGTTGAAAAATTATTTCTCCTTCCTTGACATTCTTTTAAAGTTTAGCTCTCTATGGAGAGAGGAGAGGATAAAGGCCAGTTCAGTCCATGCAGATGCCACTGACAAGGTGTAGACATTGAGATACTTCTCCTCTTTCAACTCCACTTGTTCCTCCCCGAGCATCAAGCCATAAGAGTAAATGAAAGTATACCTGAAATTGGGTTACATAGGGCTTCAGAATTCCCTTATGTATCCGCAGATCAAAATAAGGCACATCTTAGCTGCCCCGAGAAGATGTCTTCTGTTGCAAAAATGAGGGCCACGGTGTCCTTCTTCCTTCTCATCCTGACCAGCTCATGGGAGCAACTCTCAAAGACATTGACCCAGATCAAGCAAGGGCAGTGTTTTAATGAAAGAAAAAAAAAAATCTGCCCATATTTATTTAACCTGCCTATACAGTTTTTACCAGCCACACACACATTTACCAACACAAGAACCAATAAAGATACCATTAGTTAGATGGGGATCTGCGTGGTAGGTTGGAGGAGGCTTGGGCTCTGGAATCCAGCAGACCCGGGTTAAGATCCAGGGCACTTTTTTTAGTCTCCTAACCCCTTAGGCACTCCATCTTTAAAGTAGGGATATGGTAACACTCACTGAAAAGCAGAAACACTAGCAGTTAATATTTATTGAGTGATTACTATATGCTAAACACCATGTAAACAGTACATGTAAGTGTAATTTCTTACCACAACTCTACAAGTGGATACCGTAGTTGTTACCACTTCACGATGAGAAACCGAGGCTTGGAAGAATGAATATGGTTGCCCGTGATCACACGCCTCGGAAGTGATTGAACAGAAGCCTTGGTTTCAACCCAGGCTCTCCGATGCTGTCACTGATGTTTCTTAACCACTACACTTGCCCACGTTAAATAAAAATGGATTAATTGAAACAATGTATGCAAGGCACCAGGCTTAGTGGCTGCATCATTGGGAGGAACAATTCTTTTTCTAGTGGTGGTAATAATCCACTTATGCACAGTTTACGTTCCCCCTTTACATGCAATAACCTGCACTTATCAAGGTTAGGAGTCTTGATCTTTCAAATAGAAGCAATCTAACTTTTTATGGACAACACATTAAGAGCAATTATGCTGAGCAGTCGCAAACGTGACGTGATAGCTTCAGCAGCGAGAAACCTGGCTGTACCTTTCAGATCAGTTACAGGTTCCCATTTGTGCTTGTGTCAGTCAGTGTATGTACCACATGACTTAATTTATCAACGGTGGGTTTTTGAAGTTGAGATGAATGTTACAGGACCACTTTAATTCAGACTGACTCTTGGTATTTTAAGTGTTTTTTTGGGAGGAGGATTGCTGTGAAAAAATTGAATAAGAAAATGACTCATTATTTGTTAGTAGAATTGAACAGTTGTCCATATAACCCATTATAGGACATAAACCAAAACCCACCTGTTAGATTTGGAGGTATGTTTTTATGCTCTTGAGTACAATCTGAGAAGGCATGGTAGAGTGTCATCCCAAAAATGATGATGTCACAACCTGCAGATAATTAGACCCAGTGCTGGCCCAGAAGATCATGGGCTTTGGCAATCAGACTAACTTGGATCTAAATTCTAGCTCTGCCACTTACTAGTTAGTCACCAACTTCTTCATACCTCTCTGACCCACTGCTGCCTTCCCTCTGTCTCCTTCTTCCCATCCAGTACCCGAAAGAGACAGCGTCATCATGAAGTAGGGGTTACCTCTGCTTAAAAACGATAGTTTCGTACCTTCTCCGATAATATTTTGGCTCAAAGTGGCCTTCTATTCTACCCCCCCATGGAAAACGCTAAGTGAAGACTGGTTGGTGTCATTTAAGATGACTCTCCAGAACTTCCTTACAACTGAACAATTATATTGATGATTAACCCACAGATAATTGAGATTTGCTTGTAATAGAAAACTTATAAATTCTATAAAGGATCCCCCCCAATTTTTATCGTATTGACTGATGAATATTACTTTGAGCTAACATCTGATATTGGATGAACTAACTCGGCGGGTAAATGATACTAGCAGCTGCTACTTAGTGAGTGCATACAGGCGCCAGGCTTGGCCACAATTCGATTAATTAATCCTCCCAACAGCTAGAAGGGTCTGGTGCTGTTGGCTGCTGTTTTGAGTTGAAAAATTGCCCATAAATTGTCAAGTAGCTTGCTATAGCTGGTGGGTAGAGGAGCTGGGACGTGGCCCCAGGTCTGTCTGAGTGAAGCCGTGTTCTTTGTCACCCAAAATGGCTTTCTCAGCCAGTCACCTCAGACAGGATTGATGAGAGGATAAACATGGTTTCACACTCTGGAGTAAGGTGAACATCATGATTTTAGAAATTGTAGCGACCTGAAGAGACCGTGGAGAGCTCCTCTTCAACCGCCATATTTCAAAGAACAGGCAATGGCGGTCCTCTGCGCTTTAATGCCCAGTTATCAGAACAATTAAAATGTTTCATGTTTCTTTAATCTATCCCCAAATCCCTTAACATTTGCCCTCAGATAGTCTTTTATTGAATTTAAGCAGTTTGTTCTTTAGAGAATGACAGATAGTTGTACTGTTTTGTGCCTTTAACAAAAGGTTGTCATTGTTTTCCCTTCTGCTTGGAGTAAAGTACTCTCATTTCCAGTCTTTTCTCATCAGCTCTCATAATTAACTAGGGAAATGAAGGGTTTTCAGTCAATACAATAGCCCAATAGAAAGGGGGCGATACTCTCTTCCTGTTTTTTATAACTGTCTGTTCCAAGAGGAAACCAGTAACTTCACGTTTACACGAGTGTGTTTTGAATTTATAGACATTTACCAGAGGCCATCTCCAAGTCTCTGTGTGAATGAACTTGAGCGCTTAGTGAAAGCCTACACTCTGTTTTAGTTGTCCTTGCTGGGTTCCACTTGTCATACTTGACCACACCGTAGAACTTCCTCTGTCTTTTTAATGTCTTAAACAGTTTATCAGTATTTAGACCATGTTTCTAAATTGAATTAATGTAAAGATCTTAATTGCTAAGAAAGACAACAAGGTGCTCACTGGTCATCGTAATTCTTCATCCAGAATGTTAGCTTATTAAAATTAGTTCTTCATCAGTACTATTTCAGGGATATTTTTGCTGACCCATTAGCATCGATGGGAATCTGAACTAGCATTCGCTGAACTTGCTGCCACCCTATCAGGCATTTTCTTTTTTTTTTAAATGAAAGAAGTTTAACGTTAAAAAAATAGAAAATAAAAACTTGGCCAGATTATATTGACAAAGCCGCCCATTACCTTTGCAGAAAGTCCCTGTCAGAAGCTAAACTTTAAAGCTAGAATGCATGAAAGAGTTCCAAGATAGAATTTAAATGTAAACTGATTCTTTATAGATAAGCTTTTTAAGAATCCACCTCTTTGCTTCAAGTCAGGATTTTAAAAATAAATTTCCCCTTTAAATCTCTTGAGCGATTTTCATTTTTTGCAAGGCCGCACTGCTGGTGTCCTGGAAAAATGGAGAGTTAGAGCTTTATCAGTTGGTGCCCTGAGGTATGTGGCAAAGAAGCTAAATCCTTGAAGATTAGCAAAAAAAATGCAGCACATGGCAATAAGGGGCTTATATGACTACTAGTATTAGTTCAGGTGAAAGCAGTATTGCTTATACATAAAACTGGACAAATCCACTGACAATGTATTTTTAGTTAGCTACAAAGGAGTCTTCTATTACTGGACTTTGCTCTTTGGTGATTTGGGAAGCTTAGTAATCCACTGTAAATGCTCTGTGCGCCCCAATTCTCAGCTCCCTCTCAAGTGCAGTGCTTTTATTTTAACCCTTAGAAGCTCATGTTGTCCCCAGAGTTTGGCTTCATGCCATTAAAAGATGGCCTCAGTCGTATGGGTTACGTAATTCAAATAATTGTCATTTATTTAGTTCATTGATTTCTGGGAGGGACACATGAGCAATCGCTTTGCGAACGCAGGACATGTTTTTGTTTTTACTTTGGTAGGCATTTGGATAAAGTTAATGTAAACGGAAGACTGGTAGGAAGTTTTAATTTAGAGATGGTGTTTTCTGTGTCTATATTATTAGCATCCTCGTTAATCTTTTTTTGTACTTGCTTGAATTTTATCTTTAGGTTAAGTCCTATTCGACATTCTTTAAGAATGAAACTAAGGTTTTAAGTATTTGTAGGGAGGGTTACTATATGTCCTGGTTGGCCGCAGGCCGCCCCAGTGTACAGTCTTCTGTGGTCTAAGTAACAGCTCCCACTTTCACTCTCAGAGGTGTCTGTGGGTAATATGGTCACCCTAATTCTACCCTAAGGTAAAATTTGGAGCTGAGGTAATGGGTTCTGAATCATTCATTGATTCTACAGGTTTATGAAATATCTTTTGTCTTCAGGGCACATATATGCCATTTTTAATTGGACTCACAAAATGTATCTCTGTTTTATTTGCTTATTTTTTTTAATATACCTTATCATTTAACTTGTTAAAATAGTAGGCCATAAATAAACTATGCCTTGATTCATTTATCCTGACGAGGTACTCAAGACGACATAAAAACCCCAGCCAGTTCAGTTAAATGGAGGTGAGGCCAAAGTCAGTCACTATTTCCACATGAAGTAGTTAGCTGTATTACACAGAGAAAAAGTATTTTACAACCGACACTAGGGGCATGTGAGTCCTCAGTCGGTTAAGAATCCGAGTCTTGATTTTGTTTCAGCTCCTGGTCTCAGGGCCTTGAGATCGAGCCCCACGTCGGGCTCCGTGCTGCCTGGAGCCTACTTAACATTCTCTCTCTCCCTCTCCTTCTTCCTCTGCCCCTAACCTCCCGCGCCCCCCTTTCTCTGCCTCTCTCAACAACCACCACCAACCCTAGCCATCTCACTAATATATGTCATTTATCATAAAAGACATTTACAGAGAAAGTGAGTAAACATCTCCATGTAAGTCCCCAGCATTACCAGAACAAAGGATTCAGC
The DNA here is from genome assembly GCA_028646535.1 of Procyon lotor. NCBI lineage: Eukaryota > Metazoa > Chordata > Mammalia > Carnivora > Procyonidae > Procyon > Procyon lotor. The sequence goes on from CM053611.1 coordinate 3,022,871, forward strand.
AGCATGGTAGAGGGGAGGGTGAATTTAGTGTCAGGAGACCTACATGTAGATCACTTACTTACTAACTTTTTCACTTTGGGCAAACCACTTAATCCTTCTGGTCCCCAGTACTTGGGAGGGATAATACTTTCCACACCCAGCTTACAGAGTTCAAAGAGCAAAGTGGATCATGTATGTGGAACACACTTCGAGCTATGCAAGCGTGAGTTGTAATTACTGTGTAGTGTGGTAATAGAAATGAACCAAGCGACAGTGAGAAGCATATAATAGTAAAGATCTTTTTCAAGGTAAAGCAGCTTTCTTTTTAAATAAAGCTTTTAAAAAAGGTTAAATTCTTAAATAGTAGTATTGCAGGCTGAAGGAATGTGGAATAGTACTCATCATTTGTGACCATATGGCCCTGGAGATTTTTAGAATTAAAAAGATATAGGAACTTTGTGTAATTTTCCATTTCCATCTGCTCTGAAACAAAGCAACTGAATCCAATCCTAGTTTTGCTGTTTGTGTGACCTTAGAGCAGAGAAAGGAAAAGGAAAATGATCGCTTCCTATATGATCAGGTTCCCTGTGAAACAGACACTCTAATGCCTGTTTCACGTGTTTGTTAAAAAAAACCTACACGAGAACGTCTGAAAAATACCCAACCATAGTGCCTGGCACAAGTAGTAAGTGGTTTAAAAAGTTTGTTGGTTTTGGATGTTTTTGTTCTTCCACAGGTAATACAGAAAGGTGAGAAAAATAGAGAAATTTTAATAGTTGACAAAGTAGACCAAACTATTGGTTTCCAGATTCGGTTAGATCTGGAACTCTCTGTTACAAAAGGAATGGGGGAAAGTGGGTGTAAACTCTAGCCAGTTGCCCATGGGTCTTCCTCTGACCCCACCCCAGTGGCCCTTGGTCCCCTGGGGCCTTGAGGGGAACCACTGGACACATCGTCCAGAGAACTGGGCAAATGGAGGAGACACACGCCGCAAGTGAGACCATTTAGAGGGGCAGCATTTTGTGGGGAAATAGATAAGTTAAGGTTTAGATGTGGTGAGATGAAACACAGGACATTGAGTTCAAAATGTTCAGTAGGCAATATTCTATTTTGGTCTTATCTTCAATCAGTGCTAGTCTAGAGGTGGAGATTTTGAAGACAGTGACATATTGTAAAAAACCTCCGATTGAAACCATGAACATGGGTGAGCTCACTGAAGAACGTGTCGAGGGACAAGGGGATGGAGCCCAATAAGGTCAGGCAAAGGCAGAGGACCTAGTAGAGGAAGAGGAAGGAGTGTGATAAGATCCCCAGTGGAAAAATATACCAAGACTTCAGGAGCAATTGGTTTCTGGGGAGAGTGGTTTTAGTGGCCTGCTTGGGAGAGAAAGTAGACCAGAGTGGGTTGGGGAAGGATTACGTCAAGAAGGAGACAAAAATGTGAGACTGGAAAATGTAAGAGCTTGTCGGCGAAAGACTGAAGGGCAGACAGGTTCTTTAAGATCATTGAGCACATTTAAAAGCTAGCGGAAAATTGTGGCACTGGGAAGTTGAAGATGCCTGCGCGAGGAGGAGGTTTCCCTAGGAGACTGGAGGAGTCGGCCTCTAGTCTAGCTGCCCATGCGGAGAAGTCGGTCCGTGTGGAGGGGCTGAAGACGCTCTCCTGCCTGGTGACCTCAGTGTTTTTTCCTGTGGAGCCTGAGGGGCCAAAGAGGAAAGGAAATCGTGGGAGATAGGTCTGGAGAGAGAGGTAAGGGTTTGCAATTGTGGCTTCAGAAACCTTCTTTCACTGCATCTTCCACACTTAGGATGGGTCAGCCCGCGTGCTCGGCACTGCGAAGTAGCAGTAAGCAAAACCAATACGGTCGCTGCCCTTCCCTAGCTGCGCGGATAATCCAAATAAACAGCCTCGAAGGCAGAGGCGGAACCGGAGTTGCTGATGGTACACGTTTACGTGATCTTGAAAATTTTCTGTGGAATTCCTCGGTGCCCTTGAGGATGATCTCAGACTGGTCCTGAACAGATGGCGAAATAACCAAAAGGCAGGGAGTGGAGGGTGCTGTGCTTGAGTTGTTAGCTCAGTAAGTATTTGAGTGCCTCCTACGTGCCAGGCACACTGTTCAGGAGAATGGTCAGAACCGCACAGCTTGATGTGACGATGGATTAAAAAAAAAAAAAGCAAACTCCAAACTCCAGTTTTAACTCCATAGTTAAAAACATATGAAAAAATATGAAAGTAAGCTTGATCGATGTGCAACACAGTAATTAGGTGAAATAAGATATTGAGCATTGTGTTATAGCGGCATTCCCCTGTAGAACTACCACGCTGTCCTGTTAGGATTTAATTCTTGGGCTTGAAATGTGTAAGTCAGTGGTCTGCCACTTGTCGTCACAGGGCCCAGCAGGGACAGGCGGCAGGTGGCAGGACCCAAGACCGGGGACGCTGAGCATCTCCCCGTGCCTGCACCGTCCCATTCAACAAAAAACTGTCCCACCAGAAACACCAGTCAGATGCCTGTGGGAAAACCCTGATAGAGACGATAACGTGAGCCCACGAGCTTTTGTTCGTTCTTTTCATTCAGAACATTATACCATAGGATCTTCACACCAGCACGTGTGAAGAACCCCTTTAAAATCATCCATGATTTGTGCGTCCCCCTTCTGACCATTGGCTCAAATATTTGTGAAGGTCTTCAGCCGCTTCAGCAGCTCTCGCCTTCACTACAAATCCTAAAAAATCTCTATTTTTTCTTTTACAGTATTTCAGATCTGTTGACCACTAGCCAAAAATACAGCTAAAGTTTAGTGCTGCCGTTCCACTTTGGTGTTAGCCTTTTCTTGAATGACAGTGCAGACTTAGGATGAGTTTCGTGTTTTTCAAGTTCCGTAAATGGATCCATTTTTATCTTACAGGTGCAGATATCATTGCACTTTTTTCTGTGTACGCGAAGTCTGGCAATTACTTAAATGTTCCCCAAATGTTCACCAGAGTAGATTGAGTTTTTGTGTAAAAATTCTAAGAATAAATTCCAAGAAATTAGCCAAAACTAAGAAAACACAGAAATAACTCCCATCACTTACACGAAGTAATTCAAGTGTGTAGAATTCCTCCTGAAGCCAGAGAGCCTGCAGTTGTGGAGAAACAGAATCAAAATAACCCCGATTGTCCTTGCAGCCAGCATTTTAGCCACATTTGAGGCTTAAACTGGTTTATCAGTTTCGTGGAGATGAGGAGGTGGGAGGAATTTTGTGGAAAGTGCATTTAACTCTGCTGTAATAACTCCAACAGATCAAAGCGGAGCCAGTTGTCCCGGCCCCAAGTCCGGTCATCCCCCGACTGACCCTCAGAGTCGGTGCCGGCCAAGACAAGATGTAAGTAGAAACGTTTTCAATTAGAGCGAAATAAATTCTACTTAACCCTCTCTGCTCTTTCCTAACGGGTGTAGAACTCTAACCTCTTCCAGGTACGAACACCGAGGGCCAAGCTTTACCTTGGGAGTTCTTCGTTTTCAAACTATCGGTTTCTTCCTCCGAGGAAATACTTATCGCCTTATTTGACATACGGGATCCCTTCTTTCTTGTTCTTTTTCTCTTTTTTAAAGACATGACATTGTGTCTTCATAATTCTTAGGGTCCTGATTATCTGACAAAGAAGAAGCTCTGTGTTGAGTGGACTAACTGCCTTATTCCGCCCAGATGGGTGTAGTGTTAAACCTTCTGGAGTGTGGGTTTGCCCACCAGGACAGAATGGAGATTCTCATGGTTTTATTCTGTACCTGAAAACAAAGACACTGCCCAAGGCTTGATGAAACAGCATATAATGGTAACAACTGAAGTCTTAATTATCCACTCATTTGTTTGTTAGTTTGTTTGTTGAAGACAAGACTGGAAATATGAAGCCCATGTGCACTATTCGTCTTAATTTTCACAGATTTATCCTATCAGCCCAGCCTCCTTCAAAGTAAATTAGTTGGCTTTGTTTCTTTGATTCATTTTTGGGATACGAATTAAGGCCTCCAATAAATACTCTTATGTGATTTTAATAAGGTGATAATAACATTGATTTCTTTTCATAAATTATGTTAAAAATCAGGGGCGCCTGGGTGGCTCAGTGGGTTAAAGCCTCTGCCTTCAGCTCAGGTCATGGTCTCAGGGTCCTGGGATCAAGCCCTGCATCGGACTTCCTGCTCAATGGGGAGCCTGCTTCCCCCTCACTCTCTGCCTGCTTGTGATCTCTCTCTCTCTCTCTCTGTCAAATAAATAAATAAAATCTAAAAGAAAAAGATAAATTATGTTAAAAATCATTCATTCTTCTTGTAAAAATCATACTGTTTATCATTTAAATGAATTCTGCAAGCTAAAAGTACTAGTTTACAACCTCATTTTTTACCAGTAAGCCTGAAAATGGATTCATTACATTGCACACAACGAAATATTGTGTAGAAAATGGGCTTCCAGGTCATTGAATTTCCATTCAGTTTTTAGCCACAACAATGAAAGCAGGAGTCGTGCACTTACCTAGTGGGTAGAGTAGACCAGAAAATATGCTTTGTGTTCGCACTGGTTCATTCCATCTTAAAAGTTTGTGTTTTATGCTGTTGCTTGTGTGAATTCCAAACGTAATGCAATGAAAAGGTCCAATATCATTACGATGAATGATGTTGTAGAGGCAAGCATGGTCTTCCAGGAAAATGTGTATTCTTCTGAAGATGGAAAGAAGAAGAAAAAAGCCCAGACAGTTCATCCTTTTCTCACCTGTATTATCCACATAGTTTCCACATTGCCCTTCCTGGTGGTATCAGTAGAAACCTAGACCGTGGGTGGTAGTGTTACTGACAGGCTTAGACAGTGTAACCAAAACACTGTACATTCAGCTCTTTAACCAGATACCAGTTTACCCCGTGCCCTCTATTTCACCTACAAGAATGTGAATAATGTCCTCCTCTCTCGAGCAGTAGAAGGCTGATTAGTGGGGAGCCCCACCCAGAGTAGCTATTGATACTATCTTTTTGGAAATTCTGTACTTGGGCTCATCTCTCTAAAGGGAAGATATTCTTATTTATCATTCAACAAATACTTTTACTAGTTCACATTTATTACGGTTTTCTCAGTAACTGACCATTACTTAATCTTTACTTCCACAAAAGAGTTTAGCTTGCTCATTCCTTTAGAGGAATAAGGTCTATGAAGAGACTTTGATAATAATAGTCCCCTCTTCCACCCTTTAGCATCTTTCGTGCATTCTCTTGACTGTTTTTCTCCCTTCAACAAATCACTCATACACCTAAGATACTGGGAAACGTGAGAAATAGATCCTGTTATCCTAGAACCGACTGGCCAGTATTAGGGAAACTATAACACTCAGGCACTGTACACAAACTGCCCATGAAAGTATAACGTTATACAATAAGTGAACTTTCAAATATTTAGGTAAACAAGGAATTACGCATAATGAACAAAGGAATAAATTAAATGAAATAGATTACATTTTAAATTAAAATAAGAGAAAAGGAGGCCCAAGTCACGTAGTAATAGGATTTTATGGAAAATATTTCTTAATCAGTAAAGAGCTTTTTTTTTTTTAATCTAAATCAAGGGTCGGCACACTATGGCTCATGAGCCCAAATTTATCCTCCTGCCAGTTTTTGGATGGCTCGCAAGCCAGGAAATGGTTGAAAAAAATTAAAAGAAGAATATTTTATGACACATGTAAATTACATGAAATTAAAAGTAATCTTTTATTGTTGTAGCATAAGGATACATGGCTTATTCCATGGCAATAATAATGGAAAAGAGGAGGTAGATTCTTATAAATGTGCCTTTACTTAGCTTGCACACACTTGGGGCTACAGCAGTCTTTTGAAGTGAAATTAATGAGCAGAGTGGGATTCAGAAAGGAGGGTCCTGAACAGTCTGGGTTTGTTTATTGCTGAAGAACAGGCAGAGGATAGTCTTTTGAAATTATGGGAAAAAGGAAACAGCTTTACAGGGTTCAAATTATACCCTCTCACTGGAAGATCTTTAAGACAATATTTAGTTTCTAAATTTTCCTAAATAAAGGTCTTCTGCCCTTGATCCGGGAAAGTACTTTGAGGTTACACTATTTCCTCCGTTCTCTGATGTTGTTCCTCATAGCAAGACAGGGGCACCTTGTTTTTGCCTTCCTTTAACGTGCCTGGAATCTGTATTCTAAAGGATCTGTGGGGGAACCTGGTGCCTCCACCAGAGAAGCGTTAGGATTCAAGATGCCTTAGCAAGGACCTCAGATTCCTTTGACGTGTCCCCCAGGAACGGGTCTCCGGAGTTGCCCTCAGTCAGTAATGAAGATGAAACTAGAATAGTGACCCTGAAATTATAATCCCCGCATCTATCAAGGTCAGGAGCAGTACGAGTGGGAAGCACATCTAAGTAAACTGCAAAGACCTCAGCCTGGCCGAACTGTCAAGTGGGTTTCAGCTTGTCCAGGAACAGCTGTGCACCTGTGTTGATGAGGATCGTGAGGTCGCACTTGTACTTGGGGACGAAGAGCAGGGTGAGTAGAGTGCCCACCATCACGAGATGGGCAAAGGGCAACACAGCAGGCCATCGTATCTGGCATCTGGTCTTTACCATTGGCCGAGTTAGTTTATGTTGAGCCAATTAGGAAGAGTGAGCCAACTTACGGCATTCATTTAGCTCTTCATTTCTATGAAGCAAGTAGAGCAAACTCATGTGATGGGAGTGTCTTGGGGATGGGGCCTGTCTGACAAGAGCGGCAGGAAGGACGGGGCAGAGCGGGGCCTGCAGCTCTTCTAAGTTTAAAATGTGTGTGGCCCGATTTTTAAAGCTCAAAATTCTGTTAAAGGAGCTTCTCATTAAAAGGAAAGGTAATTTTAAATATTGGCCATGTATTAAGAAAAAAATTAAATGTATATAAAGATTAGGGTGAATAATAGTGGTGGGTAGGGGGTTAGGAACACCCCGCCCGCATTTCTCGGATGCCTCTTCCTTGCTGCCCTCTGCCCGCACCCGCACCGAGAAGGGGGCCTCTGTCTTTTTCTCCATCCAGGGCTTTGCCCTTCCGGTGAGTGGAGCTCTTCCCTGGTGAATCCCCCACCAGTCTGTCAGTTCTTTTATCCAGCTGTTCGGTGGGGGTTACTGTGGTGGAGAAACTGTGCACTGGTTCCTCTGCCCTCGGGACGCTGGTGCCCTTATGCGGTGAGCTCCCCAGAGGATGAGTACTCGGGCTCCCTCCCACCCCCCGCAAACATCCAGTAATGGTTGGTCATTTTTCCGATTACTCTGATAGTGTTTTTGATCAGGTGACACAAAATCATTTGTGATGCCTTTCAGAGAACAATATTATTATCAATGATAATTCTAAATTTTCTTTTGACAGAGAGATTACAATAGCTTGTCTTTTTATAGATGTAACCCCTTTCCCCAAATATGCAAATTATACACTGAAACACTGTTCAGTGACCTCTCTCCTCCTGGCAATTACAGTTTTCTTTGTGCCAGCGTTTTGGTTTCCACTGTCAGCACAGCCCTGAGTATTATCAGATTCCTTATGATTCTGGAAACTCTTTCCTTAATCAGAGCTCTCTTAGCAGAGGTACTGAAAATTGGGAGGCTTTCCTTTTTGTGTAAGTAATTCGATTTTTTGTTGCAGTTTACGGAACTTAGTTATTTCTGGGAGGGAGCTTTTTAATAGTTGGAACTTCTAAATCATGTGTGCTATGAAAATGGGAGCTAAAAGTTTGCTCATTCATCTTGAAACACATAAAGGTTTAACCTTTGAAAAGAAAATACTTACAGATATTTGTTGTCTTTTTATGATCCAAACTTCCCTGAGTAATGCTTTTTGACAGCACGGCTAGAAGTACAGAATAATCATGAGCAATTACAAGAATAATCGTTGAAAATATTTTTAAAGAAAATAAGCACTTTTTGAAGTGCTTTTTAAAATGTAGCCAGGTTGAGCTGAAAGACATTTAACAGGGTGAAGTGTGCGTCACGGTTGTTATTGATAAGTTCTTTAGAGAAATAATAGCAACTGATTTTTATCCTACTTTCTGCATTTTCCCTCTTTACATGAAACTTTATTCATTTATAATTTTTTTCCGGTCTCAACAAATTTACAGTAGCTTAAAGAGAGAATAATACAGTTGTTAGGAAAAAGGAATAGGAAACTAATACCAAGAAAAGGAGGAAGAAGTCATGATTGCGGGTCAGACAGGATTATGGCTTCCTAGCAAGAAGGGCCGTGAAATGCAGCTGTGAAAGGGAAGAAGGGACCTCTGAGTTTCTCAGGAGAGACCAAGTGTGTCAAGGCACCAAATTTAAAACTTTGTTTCCATATGGCACCAGCTGACAAACCTGGTTTGTCCAAGGGTCTTCAGCAGCAGCTTTTAAAGGCAGAGACAAAGACAGTTTCTGTTTCTTTCTTGTAGCAACCTCCCACCCGAGGGTGTAGCCAGGGACTCCGGAAAATTCCTGCCCTCTGGGTGGAAACATTTGTGTTCATCAAGACTCTTAGTTTCAAGTAACAGAAACCCAGATCAAACTAGCTAAAAGGGACAAAGTAAACGAGGTTTCTTTGACTTTCTCTGACTTTGAGGTGAGGCAGTATCCAGGGTTCAAAACGTGTGTCGTTAGGACTCTTGTTGGTGGCAGACGGTCCGGTCAGCCCAGGTTCCCCAGCGCCTGAGGCTGTGGACACCCCCTCGCCGAAGGGGTGGCGGCGGTCCCAGGAGGGAGGGAGGGCAGGCGGGAATGACGGATAACGTTTGATTTAAGAAGAGGCTGTCGTAGTTCATATTTTTATAAAAACATGCTGCAAAGCTTGTTGGTTTAAAAAATGATCCTTCAGGGCGCCTGGGCAGCTCAGTCAGTTAAGCATCTGCCTTGGGCTCAGGTCATGATCCCCGGGTCCCACGTCGGGCTCCCTGCTCCTCCCTCTGCTCCTTCCCCCACCCTCCCGTCCCACGATCACCCGGGTGCGTGCTCTCTCTCTCTCTCTCTCACACAAAAATAAATAAATCTTTTTTAAAAAATGAAGCTTTAGAAGTAAAGCTCGGGAACATTTCAGAGCAGTGTCCTATCAGACTTAGAAGGCCCTTTACTTTTCTATTTTTTATTTGTCTCCCTTCCAATAAAACCGTCTGCTTTTGATTTAAAGGAAAAAAAAAGATTGAAACATGTTGATAGTTTCATTTTGCCCTGGATAGCTTGCCAGCGAGACTAAAACATTTCATAGGTATTTTGCCTATGTTAGAAACCAAATAACAGGAACAATGACCCCCCCCTCCCCAAAAATCCCAAGCATAGCTGTATTTTAAAATATATGGCAAATGACTTATTTGTAACGCCGGTGACAAACGGTAACGTTACAGGTGAAGTTCACCAGCAGCTGAACAGCCAGAGCACAGGCTGCCGGCTGTGTACATTACTCTCGCTACCTTATCGGACTTATAAATTCAACAGACCCAAACCCGTATTCCCAGCTGCAATTCCGAGGGGAAGCAGGTAGTTAAAATTTTTCCTGTTCAGGCCCTTGGCCCTTTTCTGACTATAGCAGACAAGGAGTTCTTGGCCTTCCTCTCTGACTCTCTCATTGTCACTGACCCAAACTTACGGCGAGATCTCCAAGTTTAATTTCCTCCCCTGGCATGTTGTAGTTTGTTCGTTAACACCAAACATGCGGTATGTGTAAGGAAAATAGTAGCAGGCTGTCCAGAAAACTGGCTGTAGGTTTGGGGAAATGCTTTTACTACACAGTAAAACAAGTGGAAAGATTATAATCAAAGCATTTCCATCTTACTTGTAAACAATTACAGCCGGTCTTACACGATGCCACATTAGAAGACTTGGGGAAATTTACTGGATTCCATTCTAATGCAATTAGAGCTAATTTTGTTCTTTAAATGAATAAAAGGTCAGCTAGTAAATCTAGCTTATCTTGAGTCCAGACTTCAATAAATTGTTTTATTTAATTTGTTGTAAAAGATCTTATCCTTAATGGGTCTAGGCCTTATTAGTTCACTTAGGTTTTAAAATATTTATGACCACCTTTTTAGATATGATTTGAATGATAGTTGGAAAGTTTCTCTCTGCAGTGTTATCAAGGCCCAAGATCACTAATTGAGTGAATATAGGAAGGTACTTAAGATTTGTTATCTAGAAAAAGCGGATGTGAACTTCCAGAATTTAAATGTTCTTTAACCTGTGACAGGCAGAGATAACTGAGCTATATCATGGTAACCTTTTGGACACTATCGGACTATAATTTCCCCTACAGTTCAAATGACTCACACTTCTAGTGTTTAAAAAGAATACGCCCCTGCCGATGGGGACACGGAGGCTCTCTCCCATCCCCAACAACCCAGACAATTTAAATTACTCGCCTTCTGTCATTTCCTGCCGTTCTCTGGGGCTGTGATGTTAAAGTGCGCACATAAAGACTCTAGAGGCACAGTGTAATGTTTCTCCTTCTCTGTCCCCCGTCCTGCCGCTGAGGTTTGGAAGACGGGTGACCGTGTCTCTGCAGGACTTCTGGGGCTTAGAGTCTTGCAGCTCTTTTACAAAATGTGGTTGCCCAGCCTAACCCAGGGGCCGAGGGCTGCGGCCCCGTGTGGGACTGACTGTTCTGCCAGGTACTTCCAGAAGCTTCCTTCCTGAGCCCCTGCATTCTGGTGTCGGCCCTCGACGCTTTCCTGGAGCCCCTGCGGTCCTTCCCTGCGACGCGCGTGCTTTGTGCCGTGGGGGACGCCACTGTCCCCCCCAGACCCCCTCTGACACCTTCTATTCCTTTGTTTCTCTTGCTCCTTCACTTGACTGATTGTCTCCTTCGCTGTCGTCCCTTCAGTCTTTCTCATGGACTTCCTCCTTCTTCCTGCCCGTGACCCACGTCACGTTGTGATCTCTCCCAAAGCCGCCCGCTCACTCCTTAGGTTTCAGCGCTGATGGTTTCCAGCTCAGCCTCAGGCTGCAGACCCACCTTCCCAGTCACCTGCTGCCAACCTCGGCTGGGTGCACCGAGGCATCAAAAGCGGAGCATTCCCCAAATTGAGCACCAGCTTTCTTCTCCCAGCCTGGTTCTTCTTCTGTCTTTTTTTTTTTTTTTTTTTTTTTTTCAGTTTGACAGACAGAGACACAGCGAGAGAGGGAACACAAGCAGAGGGAATGGGAGAGGGAGAAGCAGGCTCCCTGCCGAGCAAGGAGCCCGATGCGGGGCTTGATTCCAGGACCCTGGAATCATGACCCGAGCCAAAGGCAGTCAGTCGCTCAACGACTGAGCCACCCAGGTGCCCCTCTTCTCCTGTCTTTGAATCTGTTGGTGACGAGACCAGAGCCTCCATTTTCCAAGGTCACTTGGAAGAAGGCAAAGGCTGTCTGACTCGTGGACTTGGGAGATTTTATTTGCCTTAATACCAGCCTGGGCATCTTGAAAACTAAGCTCTACGGGTGTCCAGTGCTCCAAAGGTTTGTTTTGAACAGAACTTAGGGAAAGAGAGACTCTGGCCAGAGACGTCTCCTGGATCTTCACTTGAGCTCTCAGCACCTTAGAACTTCTGGCAGCACCTGCGAGGGGCCCCCCTCCTTGGCCAGACGCAGGGGACCCGCAGCACCAGAGAAAGGAGAGCCAAGCAGAGACACCCTTAGCTAGGAAACCCAAAAGCTGTGAGACACACAGAGATATTTTGCTTCCCAGAGAGATTAAGTGATTATTTTTGAGGTTTTTTTCACTCCTTGAGTCCCCAGCACAGATCACCCTCCATCTGAGTTCTGCGTTCTGTCCCCGCAGTGTAAAAACTCCGGCCTTCCCCGCCACCCCCCAGAAGGATGGAACTCAAGGAGGAGCGACACCTTTCTCCCTACGTCAAAGCCTCCCCGCAGCCCCCAGGCCCCGCCCGTTCACTCCCGGTTCTCAGTTCCTTACCCCCTTCTCCATACTCGCGCCCCAGAGCCGTCCTGCTAGAACCCGTGAAAGCGTCTCCCCCACACCGAGCACGGTCGTTTTCATCTTTATTTCCTTTCTCAGGTTGCACCACCTGCCTTGTAGTGCCTTCCACCTCCTTGCCTCTTCATCGGAGGCATGTTCTTACTCATCTTTTAACATTGTCATCTGTTGCTGGAAGTGGCGGTCACAGCCCACCTCCCCATCCCTACCCCCAGCCGGTCAGCCCTCTTGCAAGCGCCTAGAATGCACTGTTTCCATCCGTGTTGGAGCACTCGGTACGCTCTGTGCACCTGTCCGTACCTGTCTTCTCCCGTGGACTGGGAGTGTCTTGGAGATTGGGGTGTGCGCCTCGTTCACCTTTGACCTCAACTACCAGGGAGCAGGAGACATAGCAGACCGAAAATAAAGATTTGTGGAGATATATTCAAGGATTCAGACAGCCTTTTAGCTTTTCAACCGTGGGACTGATTTTTACTCTGTTCGAGCAAGCTTTCGTAGATTTGGAGTGGTGTCTGAATAGAATTTAACTGAGCAACTTTTACAGAATTGATTTCACACTAGGAGCAACTGTGTTTTTATCAAGTAAAAAACAAAAACAAAAAAAAACGAAATGAAAAAACCCTTAAAATAAGAGGGCCAAAGGAACCTACAGGAAGCTTGCTCTTTTATTTTACTTTTTCATATGAGTATAGTTGATGAGGAAGCTTACTTACTCTTAGCCTATAGTAAGATTAAATAAAAAACAAAAACACCTGCATTTGGTGTGGAAGTCTTTTGTCAAAGATTGCTTTTCCTCCCTACCCATTGCTCGGTATTTTACTTAATTTTAGAGATAATTTGAATAATAAGATACTGAAAATAAGTTGCTTAAAGGAATTAGAAGGTCTTACAGGTGGAGTGACTAAAAGTTCCAAATTTGTTTTAAATAATATGAAGTTGGTCCCTCTCTAGTCTACGTAAAAAGGAAATGTGGATCTTTTTAAGACTTGTATTATCTTTGTAACAGATGTACCACTGTATACTCTGAAGAGACGAAAAAAGATACCCATCAATTTGAAAGTGAAATTATTAGACTAGCTTTTCTTCTAAGGTACATTGTCCATCTGTGGCTCTCTGTGCCATAGGTAGTTAGGATTTTAGTAAACAAGGAGCAAATAAGAATATCTGGGAAGCAAAACTCCTAAAACCCTAATCAGGATATAATAGGTCTTTAATAAATGTTCGTTATATGTTTCTTCCTTTTAATAAGCTGACTGGACATTTGTTTTAAAGAAAAATAATTTTCACAAAGATGTTATGTATAGTCTTTTGCATCCTTTGGGTAAAACCAAGTATAAAAAGCAAAAGGGCTTTCGAAACATATTTTGAACAAGTGCTACTAACTATGGAAGTAATTAGTTTTGTGTCTTAAATCTTTTTTTTTTTTTTTTTCTGATTACAAAAATAATACGTGGTTAGTATTTTTTGGTTTGGGGTTTTTTAAGATAAACTGTCTAGAAACGTGTAGCTAAGGACAAGAACCCCCCCCAAATCCATCCTTTCATAATACTCACTGCTCGGCTGTTTGCTGGGGAAAAACAAGGCAGGGTCATCTTACACGTCCGGTTTTACAGCTGGCCCCTCTTCAACATGGCAGCTCGCATTAGACTTTTCCCTGGGTCCATGTGACAGGGTATCTTATTTTACTATAGTATCATAACTCATTATCTTTTCAGTTTCCAATTCTTGGACGATCCAGTCGTTCCAGATTTTGCTATAACAAATAAGCAGCATCCTCATATACAGACGTACTTTGTGGTCCCAAAATAGGAACATTTAAGAAATTTTTAAGAAATCATTATGCCAAATTAGCAGCCAAAAGTCCATGCCAATTAAAATCCCCAACCACCAGAAATGAGAATGAAATGACTGTATGTAAGAAGAATTGGCTGACGTTCTATAAGAGACTGTGGGGCAGCTAATGAGTTATTTTGTGTCAGTGCCTAGCCTGACGTCTGTCCTTCCGTGACATACCCATCAGGCCAAAGTCTGTAGGGACCTTTCCCATCCTTCCAGGCGGTTCATTCTTGATGTGACAGGACAATAGAACTTTGAGGAGACCAGAGGACCACACTCTGAAGTAGCCTCTAAAACTCACAACGAAATTCTGTATTTAGGCTACGAAGTATGTAGAATCTGCATGACCTTATAAATTTCTTCCTTTTTTTTTTATTCTTTTTCTCTCCTTCTGTTAGAATGATCTTCACTTTGAGTGTGACTCTAAAGTCAGTGGACTAATCCCAAAAGTCCTTTTCTGCCTCAGAGAAAATTTTAGAAACATCATTTCATTTTATTTTATTTACTTACTGCTTTAAACTCTCTTGGACCTTTTTTTAATGGATATTTTTATTCATAATAATCCTTTAAACATTAAAGCAGCCAAAATGATTGCTCGTTAAATAGTTTATCAGTGTTCAGTGTAACTCATTTATTTCTTTGGACTGCGGGAAAACATCCTTTTATCTCCTTTCCTATTTTACACTTTAACAATTGGACATGTTCTTTTCCAATCAAATTGTTGAAACCCCCTTCACTCTCATTTGGGAAGATCATCTTTATTATCAGAGATGTGAGAACAAACGATCTGAAAGGAGAAGGATCGTGAGCTGTCCGGAGTCGGTTACATATCATGCTGTAGATACACAGAAGCCCAAGTGATAGGTACGCACGGTAGCTGTCAGGAAGAGGCTCCATAGCATAGTACGGAAGTGAAGTATGTAAGTGAATGAAAAAATACGTGTGCCTCTAACTGTTGGAAGTTTAGAATATATACGTGTGTGCGTGTATATATATATGCACGTGTATTTTTTGTGTATATATATATATATATATATATACATTATGCATAATGTATATTCACTTATTTTAGCCCACAATGATGTCCATACATATATGTGTGTGTATCTTAGATCATATATCTTCCCCATGCTATTTACAGAGGAAGCTAAGAATTCATGGGAAACATGGTGATTTTTGGTGAAGACACAGCAGCTATTATCAGATTTTAATATCTTCTAAAGTAGTGATGTTGGATTTTCCAAGCATGACTGCAGTAATAACTGAATCTTATAATACTCCAGTGAGATATGAATCTCATCACAATCTTGTTCATTTTTCAGGTTCACTGAATATCATCTTATTGCTTTGAATGTTTTCAACTAACTGAGATGTTCTTTAATCTGAAAATGAATGAGTGAGTGAATGAATGAATGAATTTCTTATAGTTAACTGGCAAATTCAGCATATTTTCATGTACAAGCATGTTTTTCTAAGTAATTAAGCACCCTCCGCAGAGAGGAGTTATTAAAAGTAAAGTCTCACTGTGTTGCATGTTACCTGCATTTGGCTTTGCTCTTCCTCACTAAAGGTGCCCTCTTATTTGCTGGAGAGAAGCAGGAGCCTTTCTGAAATCACAGAAGCTTTCAGAAGTTCTGACTCCAGAGAATTTAGTTTTCTAAAAGAACCCTGACATTGCCCTAGAGAACACCTTCATGGGTTTTCTGGTTATTAAAAATTGACCTATATGCAACAAATATTAATGTTGATTATATATATGGCACAACTGTGTCGAAGGAGATAACGCTTAAGCAAGTGGATAAACTGGACTCAGATGTTGGTTCTCCTCTCAAGAGCATAGAAATGATCACAGTGGAAGGGAGAAAGTGTTCAAGGCTATAAGAGGTACATCCAAAATTACATAGAAGTTCAAGGTGGTTACTTCCAGCTAGGAAGAGTTAGAAAAGCCTTGAAGGAGAGGAGAATTTGAATAGAGCCCTAAAGGGTGAGTGAAGTTTGGAGATGGAAAAATGTGAAGAGGAAAAATAAAGATGTATTAAGGCCAATAACCAAAAAGCATACTTACCTTAAGAAATGCTAATTATTCTGTTGATGTAGGGGTGCACACGTGCCCTGGCTTTTTTGTGTTTTATGAACCTTGAAATCATTCTGCATTTGATCTTAGCCAAAAGGCTGAGAAGCGATGAACCTAAACCATTCTGGATAAAATGCGTATTACTAGTATTTTTAAAAAGTTTTTTGTTGTGAACATTGTCAAACATAACCGACTAAGTTCGTAACCTTTCATGTACCCACCACCTGATAGATTGAACAGTTATCAGAAGGCTGCCACACTTACTTGGTTGAATCCTTTTCTGTTTTCCTTGCCAAGTCCTGGCCAAGCAAAGCCAGGCCCCAAGTCATGTTACAGCCACGTACTTGAACATGCGGCTCTAAAAATAGGGTTATTTTCTTGTGTAATCACAATGCCATTACCACACATTGGGTATGTGAACATTTTCTTGCTATTTACTACCCAGCCCATATCCAATTGTCACCTTTTGTCTCAAAAATATATTTTGGCAGGGGCGCCTGGGTGGCTCAGGCCACCTTCGGCTCAGGTCATGATCTCAGGGTCCTGGGATCGAGCCCCGCATCAGGCTCTCTGCTCAGCGGGGAGCCTGCTTCCCCTTCTCTCTCTGCCTGCCTCTCTGCCTACTGTGATCTCCCTCTCTCTGTCAGATAAAATCTTTAAAGATACACACACACACACACACACACACACATACATATACATATACATATATATTTTGGCAGTGGCTTTATTTGAACCCGGATTCAAACCAGACTAAGTACCTTTGAGTCTAGAGCTCTCACCCTCCGTCCTTCTTTTTGCCACGCACTTCACTCCTTGAAGAAACCAGGTCATTTGTCCAGTGAGGATGCCTCTCTTTCTAGATTTCTCTGCTTACTCCCCTGTAATATCATTTAAATTGCTATTCTCTCCGTGTCACAGGCATTTAGTGCTAAAGACTTACAGTTCTAAAGATGTGATTAGATTCGAGTTCAGCTCTTGTTTGACGAGGATATTTTGCTGCTCTGTATTTCTGACTGCTGTCAGCAGGCCCATATCTAGCCGTCATGACGCCACGAACGCTGGACCAGTCATTTCATTATGAGTTGTGAAATGGTAGATTTTTTACTAATTAAGTCATTCATTTCACATTTATTAGCTGAAATCCCTCAATAAAGACAAATTTTTCTTCATCAACTGGGGGATTTCAGTTACCCTGAAATACAGCTTGTATAAGAGACAGGATAAATGCTTACTGCTTTCTTTTTACTTGCCAAACTTTAGTCTAAGGAGTTGGTAAAGTTCACGCCCTGGTTAATCTCCTGTGGTGACTGTTGAGTTTTGGTTTTAGAAAGTCCTCTCTCGGGACGCCTGGGTGGCTCAGTGGGTTAAAGCCTCTGCCTTCGGCTCAGGTCATGATCTCAAGGTCCTGGGATCGAGCCCCGCATCGGGCTCTCTGCTCAGCGGGGAGCCTGCTTCCCCCTCTCTCTCTGCCTGCCTCTCTGCCTACTTGTGATCTCTCTCTCTGTCAAATAAATGAATAAAATATTTTTTAAAAAAGTCCTCTCTCCCTCTCCCCCTCCCCCTCTTCCTCCCTTTCTCTTTCTTTCTCTCTTTCCCCGTTCCCCACCCCCAATTCTTTTTAATATCCAAATGGTCCCAACTTCACTGATGGGTCTTTGTGTGGTCTTCTGGGATTTATCACAACCCCATTCATCTTTGATAGCTTTCTCACTTTGTGGTACGAAACGTTCCTGGTTGATCTTCTGTATTTCCTGACCACAGACCTGAAATTCGTCATTCAAGGAACACTGGTTCCTTTTCATGGGGAATGGTTTTTAGGAATCACACACAGTCTGGCGCTAGAGGTACTCATTGCTACTGGGGATATCCTTGCTTCTAGGCCTTTACAATGGAAACAAATTCTAAATCTACGCTGTTATTTCCAGCTAAGATTTAACATTACCATTATTTCTTTGAATTTATTTCTGCATCTTTTCTTTTACATTACAAGTCTTGATTGTTAACAGCATTGACATAATTACTTATTTCCTTTATTCTACAAGAACTGTATGAAACAGTCACGCCCTTTTAGTAATGAGTGTTACTAGAGGCAACAATGCCACTATTACTCCTATTAATAAGACTTCCAAATAAAGTTAAAGTTTCCTTTTTTTTTATTCCATTTGTTTGGGTTTTTT
>CM053611.1:3040980-3070181 GCA_028646535.1 Procyon lotor
CACTGTTGGTGGGGATGCAAACTGGTACAGCCACTCTGGAAAACAGTATGGAGGTTCCTTAAAAAGTTGAAAATAGAGCTACCCTACGACCCAGCAATCACACTACTGGGTATTTACCGTAAAGATACAAATGTGTTGATCCAAAGGGGCACATGCACCTGAATGTTTATAGCAGCAATGTCCACTATAGCCAAACTATTGAAAGAGCCTAGATGTCCATCAAAAAATGAATAAAGAAGATGTGACAATCCATTTGTTCTTGAGATAAATCCACTATGGATGTGTGACCAAAATGCCATCCTCCTAAATACACCTGAAATTATTTTTTTTCTGTGTAGTTTTATCACCAGCATGATATACTCGGAGCTTTCTTTATTTCCATTTATTTTCAACTTGTAGGCAATTTCATAAATTCGGTTTGCTGAATATGTGAAAAAGTGACTTGATTCCAAAGCTGATGCTCTAATAAGATCTATTCAGAGAGATCCTCCTGTCACATATTTTGCCCTACCCTTTCTGGTCCTTTCCCTATAAATAGTGACCACTGTTGTTCCATTTTTAAAAAAAGATCCTTCTACTTTATCTTTTTGCAAAAATGAAAAAGTATGCACTATTTATGATTTATCTGAATATTAATACCCTTTTAGGATATTTTACAGATTTTGAGCATTCGACAATATAAGTATAATCATTTGGGTATCTCTTTTGGAAGTGAAGATTCGACAATGGCTATATTTTCCTCTAATTACTTCATGCGATTTGTTTCATTTTTCAAATAGGTCATGCCTGAATTAAAAGATAAAATGTTTCCTACTTGATATGTTCTTGGGCTATGACAAGATAAAATATCCATTTTATGAGATGATGTAAATATTCAAGAGGCAAGCCATGAGCTTGAGGAATTAAATCCATTTACAGTTGTGTTAATTATATGAGTGCTAAAAGTTGAGCTGTGAGGATCAAGAAGAATAAGGAATAATGATTGATTTGAAGAATCAACATAAAACCAATTCTCATAATTGTCTTTGGGTATTTGTTCCTTTTGATCAAATGTGAAATATGGAAATGACACTGTTACAATTTGGCATTTTAAGCACTGATACTCTAAAACATCATTTCTCCTAAATTCTGAATATTTATTTATATACCTACATGAGATGAAGTAAATACTTGGTATATTTCTTACTTCCACATAACAGGTGACCCTAAAACTTAGCAGCTTAAAGCAATAAACCTTTGTTACTTCCTAGTTGCCTACGGCTCAGGAATCTGGGTGGTTCTGACTCGGGTCTGGCTTCAGGCTGCTGTGCGGGGCGGCAGTGGAGGGCTCGCAGGGCCGGACCAGTTGCTGGGAGCTCACGTGCGTGGCTGTTGGCAGGAGGCTTCCATTGCCGGTCACGTGGGTCTCGTCCACAGGCAGCTTCTGCGTCCCCCTGACGTTGCAGCTGCCTTCTCCAGAGCAAGTGATCCAAGAGACAGCAGATCAGAAGCTTCAGTGTCTCTTCTCCCATAGCGCGAATGCTGCCCACCCTTGTTTTCACAGAACTCTCTTGGTCCTGCAAGTCAGCCAGCCTGGCCTTTTCGGGGACACAGTGCAGGAGGGCCAGGCGGGGCTCAATCCAGGGACTCCAGGATCATGACCTGAGCTGAAGGCAGACACTTAAGCAACTGAGCCACCCAGGTGCCCCTGGTACAGGATTTCTAGGACCTTCAAAATGAAAAGAAGAAAACAAAACTGTGATGTTTTGTAAAACCACTGTGACCCAAATATGTAGCTTTATAGTAATATGAAAGTGAAATCTCAGTGGGCTTTTTGTATGTGTTGTAAGGAGTTCATGTAAAATGCGACATGGGAATTTGTTTTGTATGTTATTTCGAACGGCACATGGTATTTCTGAGGTTGACTAAACTGTTAAATCTGAAGAAGAAAAGCGAGTTTGACTTAAAGAACTTTTTCTTTTTTTGTAATCAAAGTGGTTTTTCTTCCAAGCCCTGAAGAACTTGCCTGTCGCAAAATTTACATTAAGTTCTTGGAGGTGATTACAATAGTTTTTACCCACGGCTTTATTTTGTTACATTTAAAGATGACTGTTCACTTTTAAGGGTGAATAAGTGAACCATTGAAAGGGAACTTTTGAACTCTGTATGCAGGTTAGTAGCCAGTTATTGGGACTTTGATAATTCACATTACTGCCTTCCTAGTGTTTGCACACAATAGCTGAATCATAAGGATCATTAAACCCCTTGGGCAGACATATCCAAATTGTGTTTGCCTCTAACCTTGGAGGCTCTGCGGGGCTGGAGAGGTGAGGATTGGTTCTTTATTGACTTGTCAAGCCGTGAGTTTGCATTACAGGCCAAGCAGCCCCTGACCCATTCTGTTTCCCTCGATGTTTTGTGGTGGGGAAACAGGTAAAGAAATCCCACTGAAAATCCCTCCTTCTACACGTTTCTATGAATAACGCCAGTGTTTATAGCAGTTAGAGCACTCTGATCAAATCCTCCCAAAGATGTAACGTTAGCAGCACGGAGCCATTGTGGGACACAGCTGTGGGCGGTGTTGGTTACTGCGCACCACGCTGCTTATTCAACAGAGCGCTGGGGGAGAACCTGCCATGCAGTCAGGTAGGGGGAAAAGGTGATACTTGAGGGAGAGAAATGGAGAGAAGCAAAACACTGTTTAGGAGCCTGGAACAGTAGAGATTGGCAGTAAAGGCCCGGAGGAATCCAAAGTTATTTTTACAGTGACCTTAATTAGGTTAGGTGATGATAACTTATCTCATAAGCGATGAGAAATTATATCATGGTATACTGTTTATTTTTCCTGGAATGTGCAAAATTGAGATAATGAAAGGATTGTTCTTAAAGCTATGTATCTGGTTACCCACAAAAGTCACCTAGCAGCTAACATCAAAAATAACTTTTCAAACTCTTGTGTGTTTTCTCATGAAATGCAAAGGAATCGGGAAAAACAAGTCACGTCAGTCACTTTCGTGACCAGTCTGCTGTCTCGGAAACAGAAAATTAGGACATGTTTTGTCTCATCAACACTGAGTGCCCTCTCGAATGTTTGTCCTTTTGCCACTCAGAAAATTTGAATGAGAAACACACACAAACACAGCACACACTCGTATCTTTAAGAGGAGTAATTCAGTTGAAATAGGGGAGAGCATCAGGCGTTTGGGAAGGATTATTGTTATTATGAGTGATTTTGCATCGAAATGCCATCTGTCTAAATTGAAAAATAAGATACATACGAGCAGGTAGATATCTGAGATTTCGGGCCCTGCCCCATGAAGTGATGGCCAGTTTTTTACACCCATTGTCTGTCCAGCTAATACTAAACCGTTCTCAGGAGCACTAACCACAGGCCTTATAGGGAAGAGAGAAATCTAAGAGATGTGGAAGAAAATGAAAGGGCTTGGACTCAGGCAAGGCAGATAATGTTCGTTATATGTTCCTTATGAGCTCAGAGCAACTTAAAAGCACTTGCAGACAGTGGTTCGATTGAAACCTTCAAGATGTGCTTGATCCTGACATTGTTGTGATCATCATTCTTGGTCTGAGGGTCAGTTCCCAGGTGAGGAATCCGAATCCATGCTGGCGAATAGAAATCACGGTGGTCTTGGAACTCTGAGTATTATGATAGGAAGGTAGGCAGGAAGGAAGGAAAAGAGGAAATTGACCCAGTCTAAAATCTTTTAAACAGACAAAAATATTCAAAAGCAAAATATCTATTTTTAAGAGTTCTCGAGGCAATATGAGGCCTTACGCTAATTATTAAAGTTGACGAATGTATATTAAGACACTGTTTTATACGGCAGATAATCCAAAGACAAATAAGATACCCACCTTACTGCTAAGAAACGTACTGCCTAGTGTGGATGATGGACGCAGATGTGCACACAATTGGGACACAAAGCAACTATGCACTTTGTATTCCTTTAAAAAGAAAAGACCCAAGACTGTGAACCCACCTTAATACCTCAGAGCTGTACAAATTTATGATTTTAATTATGTGCCAGAATAGCATTGCTTTACGGGATTCTCCTCCCTTGACTCTTTTTTTGTTGTTGTTGATCTCCATTAATGATACGCTCAGCTTAGATGCACTCACTTGAGCAGCTTTCAGATTTCGCCGGGGACTTCTGTGACCAGACCGTGGCCAGCGTTTGGCTGGAAGGCTTTAGCCAAGCCGTCCTGTTTTCCTAAAAGTTTATTAAATAAACTATAACATATGTCCAGAAAAGTGGACAGATCATAAATGTGTAGTTCAAACCATCATTCACAATTCCAGCAACATTTTGGATGTGTATGTTGTGGCAAGTGTTTTTAACTTAAATTTTTTATTACACAAGTCACATATGATATTTACAGTTAAACCAAAAGAAAACAAAACAAAACACCTACCACTATATCAGACACCCAAAACTAATATAACACTGTGTATTAACTCTACTGGAATTAAAATTTTAAAAATACAAAAATTTTTTAAAAAAAGAAAGAACCACCTATAGTACCCCCCCACCCCCCATGCAGAGCCAATTTTGGGGCATTTGGTGTGTATTGTTTTGAACATCTTTCTAAATACACACTCATACATTCTTATTTGCTTTTTTTTTTCCTTACAAAAATTGGATTCTCTTATACATACTATCCATAACTTTTTTGGGGGTAGACATCATCTATGTATGTGTGTATCTATCATCTCTTCAGATAACAGTGGTATTTTGTTTACCTTCATTTATTTAATCGATGCCCTATTAGGGAGTACTTTAAATTATAGTCCTTGTAGTATTGGGGTTTTTTTGCTGTCATAAACAGTGCTATAAATAATATTCTTTACCCCCTATCTTTGCATAGTTGTCTATTTCCTCAGGATCGCTTTCTACACATGGAATTGCTGGTCAAGACTAGTACATTTTTAAGGTTTTGGTAACTGTTTAGAAATGCTGTATAGGGCGCCTCGGGGGCTCAGTGGGTTAAAGCCTCTGCCTTCGGCTCAGGTCATGATCTCAGGGTCCTGGGATCGAGCCCCACATCGGGCTCTCTGCCCAGCAGGGAGCCTGCTTCTCCCTCTCTCTGCCTGCCTCTCTGCCTACTAGTGATCTCTCTCTGTAATTCAAATAAATAAATAATCTTTAAAAAGAAAAAAGTTCTAGGGGCGCCTGGGTGGCTCAGTCTTTGGCCGTCTGCCTTCGGCCCAGGTCAGATCCCAGGGTCCTGGGATCGAACCCCGCATCGGGCTCTCTGCTCTGCCGGAAGCCTGCTTCTCCCGCTACCATCCCCTCTGCTTGTGTTCCCTCTCTCGCTATATTTCTCTCTGTCAAATAAAGTCTTTAAAAAAAAAAAAAAGTTCTATACAACCATCCCTCCCATCCCCCATCTTGAAATCTTATTAATCTGTATCCAAAAAGGTTTTCTATTATTGTTTTCATGTTCATGTCTTTGATTGCCATGAATGTAGAACTTATTTTTTCCTGTTGGCGGTTTTTATTTCTTTTACTCTCTATCACCTGCTTGTGTCCTTTGCTCATGTTTTAATAAGAATGTTAGTCTTTTTGGTTTTAATTTGAAAGATGTATCATGTATATTGCAAATAATTTTGTTTATCATGTATATCATGTATATTGCAAATAATTTTCCTCCCATTTTGTCTTCTGCCTTTGCTTAAGATATTTTATGGTATTTTGCTTATGATATTTACAATTTTTACACAAATCAGTGTTTCCTTTTATGGTTTCTACTTTTGTGGAGATACTTGGGAAATCCTCTTCTACCCCAAGATTAAAAACATATGTTTACTTGTTTGTTAGGGTATTTTAATGGTTTTATGTCTTCTTTTACCAAATATTTAATCCCTTTAGAATTTATGATCTGTGATATACCCTGTAATTTGAGTTATCTTTTTTCCAAATTAACTACACCATCTTCCAACTCAAGCAAATCTAACTCAATTTTGTATGATCATTGTCTATTAGATCATGTGAATACCTAAAAAGCCTTTTAGGTAATAGGTTCAGTTGTTACCTCCAGCAAACATTTTTCCACTGGAATAGCTAATAGTGGCGTTGAAACAAAGTGATGATCAAAGGAACAGATGCTTTGCACATCCTTTTGTAAGTGCCCACCCATCATTCCTGTGAGTAGGTGGGAGATAGAAAATGTCCTTCCCTCCAGTAGCCTCCTCTTGTTGATATCTTAGATTTCCGGGCCTATTTCCACATCTGGTCCTCACAGATCACAAGGCTGTTTCTTCTTCCTGCCCTCCTCCTGTTCGCCCCCCTCTCCTGCCCATCGACTCTACGGAACCCACGAGCGCAGGGGCCTGGGCCTCCCCCACCCCCCTAACCTTTCTGGGATTTCTTTGCATTCTCTCCCTCTCGCTGTACTGACACCCCACATTCTCCTCTCCTGTCCTTTGTCCATCTTTCTTCCCACGTCATAGTGCGTATAACGGTGCAGGTTTTTTCCTGTAAGTTTTGTTGGCTAGGAAAATTTCCTGAATGTATCATTTCTTCTAGAAAGCCACTACTCACAGGACCCACTTTTGTTGGATTAATAAAGTTAAATATGTTCAGATTTATGAGGTGACTACAAGTGCCAGTTACCAGGTTAGGGGCTGGGGATACAGAAGGAGAAAGACTACATTCCTTTGAGGAGCGCGTGGCATAGCCAGGGTAACAGGTATGTGTACGGCCGTATGGGAATTGGGTTGCTCGGGTTTTTTTTCAGTGTGTTTTTGAAAAGAATTAAGAGTCTGTATTTGTTGAATACAGTTTTTAAAATGTCCATTGGGTCAGTTTTGTTATTTTTGTTATTTTGTTCAAACCTTACATACTGTGACTGGTTGTTTTGTTTTGTTTTAGATTTTATTTATTTGAGAGAGACAGTGAGAGAGGAGAGAGCACAAGCTAGGAGGAGGGGCAGAGGGAGAGGGAGGAGCAGACTCCCCACTGAGCAGGGAGCCGGATGTGGGTCTTGATCCCAGGACCTTGGGATCATGACCTGAGCCGAAAGCAGATGCTTAACTGAGCCACCCAGGCACCCTTTACTGGTTTTTTGACTGCTCACTCTGTCAGGTCCAGATAGATACCCTAAAATCCCCAGTTACACTTGTGGATTTGTCTGTTTCTTACAGTTCTGTTGGTTTTGCTCTATATGTTTTAAGGATATGTTTCTAGGTGCAGCCAAGTTTTAAATTGTTACGTCTTCCTGGCACATTGGGACGTTTTATCATTACGAAGAAACCTTCATTACCACCGGTGGTTCTTGCCCTACAGTCTGTTTCATGTGCTGCCACGTTTCCTGCTGGCCACACGCCTCCTCTGCTGGCCAGTTCCCTCAGCCTTTCCATTGGTCTGTTGTCAGACAGGCCTCTTACAGATCGCACACTCTTGGGTTTCACTCTTACCCAATCTGACAAGTAAATTGTGGAGACTAGTTACATGACATAATCATTGATCTTTAGAGTTATATTCCCCCTTATTTTGGGTTTTCTCTTTGTCTTATTGTTCTAGGTTTCTCCTTTCCTTCTATCAGATTGGTTTGTTTTTTGTTTTTTTTAAAGATTTGATTTATTTGACAGAGAGGAGAGAGATCACAAGTAGGCAGAGAGGCAGGCAGAGAGAGGGCGGGGGAAGCAGGCTCCCTGCCGAGCAGAGACCTTGATGCAGGACTCGATCCCAGGACCCTGAGATCACGACCCAAGCCGAAGGCAGAGGCCTCAACCCACTGAGCCACTCAGGCGCCCCAGATTGGTTATTTTTTTTAATATTCCATATTTCTCCATACTAGTTTAGAAGTTGTACATGTACTTAATTCCTAATCTTTACATGGTTACCTAGAAATTACCACATTTTAAATGTAATACCTTTATACCTCCTTCCAAATAATAGAAGTGCATTAGAATGCTTTAGCTCTGTGTCATCCCCGACTGGTTTATGTATTATTGTTTCCATGTATTTTATCTTTTTTAAATAATGCCATAATATGTTATTGTTATTGTTTTCTTTAGTCAGTGTCTATTTAACTTACCAACATGGTTATCACTCTTCCTTGCGTCTCAGACCTGATGGGATCACATTCCTTTCCCGGAAGTACTTCTTTTAAAAAAGAGGTGCTCAGAGTGGTCTAGGCCGTCAGAATATGCTATTCGATAGTTTGTGTGTCAGAGTGGGTAGTGATGGAATAGGAAGCCCTAATAGGACACGTTCTCTCCGTACTAAAATATGATCGTTGTCTTGAGGAAAAGCATCTGTGTGGTTATTTAAGTCACAAGCTCAACTAGCAGCCTTTCTCAAGATACCATTTTTACTTGAAAGAGCAACTGACGAACAGTGGTTATTAAGACTTGGATATTTGGCCAACATTCCCTCAAAAATGAACAAAGGAAGCCTGTTACTTCATGGAAATTACCTGTGAATATTTGTTATAAATGATAAAATGGCAACTTTTAAGTAAAATTAGAGTCTAGGAAAATATATTACAAATTGACAGCTCCTCAGTACTCTTTGGGACATCTTTGGTGAGGTGGTGGTAACAACAACAAATGTGATATTTTAATATTGTGTAACGAAATGTGTAAGTATTTGGAAGATCTGTGTAATTCAGTGAACCGGTATTACAGACCAGTGCGTGATGTTATAGAACCGTGTGTGAGTAAAAGAACTATTCAAAGTGCTAGCTATTCCGTGAATTTTAATGTAACGCAATATGAAAAGCTTAGCAATACGGTTTCAGAGTGTACATAGCAACTAAATCTGTCACTCATTGCATTTTGGGGTGGTATTGAAGAATTTACACAATTATCTGTAAAGGCCATTGACACGCTCCTCCCCGCTCCAGTTACACATGCATATATACATTCAGGAGATTTGCACAAGTGCAAAGCCTAGTGTTAGTCTTTTCCTAAATTGGTTTGTTTTTTTTTTAAAGTTGTTTGTTTACATGTAATGGGTTTATTATTCTTTCTTTTAAATGACTTACTAAGTAATTTTTTAAATTCTCAGTTTTGATTTTTAACATGGCAAATATTGACAGATACAAGGCACATAAGGAAAAGTGTTTTGGGTTTTTCAGTCATTTTTAAGATGTAAAGTGGTCCCTAAGACCAAAACATTGGAAAATTGCTACTTTAGAATTTCTTTCAGTAAAGATCCGCTGCTGGCAAGTCCTTAGATTTTGCTTGCCTGACGACGTCTTTATTTCATCTTATTCTTGAGAGATGCTTTCAAAGACAAATGCATTTTTCCTCAGCACATTGAAGATGTTATTCCACGGTCTTCCAGTTTCATCGTTGCTGCGGAGAAGTCAGCCGCCATCCGTTTCTTTGAAAGTAACATTTCTTTTTCCACTCTTGCCACTTTTCAGACTTTCCTCTTGATGATGTTTTGTAGTTTCACTCTGATGTGTCTGGGCGCACAATTCTCTTTCTTTATCTTGCCTGGGACTTGCTGGCCTGCTTAAGTCTGTGGATTGGCATCTGCCATCAGTTCCATAAAAATCTTCAGATATTCCTGTTACCATTTAGCCCTGCCCCATTCTTTCTCTAGAATTATGATTAAACATGTACTAATTATTAAACATGTTGTAATTGATTGTATCTTCTTGCCCCTCCAGGCTACATTCTAGATCATTTCTTCTGTCTTCTCACTGAGTTTATAGTTCTCTCATTCTAGACAACTCTCATTAGAACTCTCTAATGAGAGTTCTCTCATTCTACTCTCAAAATTACTGAGAGTAAATTTTGAGTAAATTTGTTGCTGTATTTTTCATTGCTAGCAGATTTGAAAAAATCTGCTAGATCACTCTTTATAACTTTCTGTTACCTGCAGGTAATGTCATGCTTTGCCTTTTTTTTTTTTTTTTGAATGTTGTAGGCAGAGTTGCTGTATAGTTGATAATTCTAGTCTCTGTAGTCTTTTTGGGTCCCTTTATTCTGTCTATTATCTTCTGGTTCTCTCTGATGCTATCTCTTATGTTTGGTTTTCTTTGACTATGTGCTGCCTTTTTTTTTTGTTGTTCTTAATAACTGTCTGTATTAATAATGTAAGGCCTAGGGGCACCTAGGTGGCTCAGTTTGGTTAAGCGGCTGCCTTTGGCTCAGGTCATGATCCCAGGGTCCTGGGATCAAGCCCCCCTGATCAGGCTCCCTGCTTGGCAAGGAGCCTCCTTCTCCCCTTCCCTCTGTCTGCTGCTCCCCCTGCTTTTGCTCTCTCTCTGTCAAATAAATAAGTAAAATCTTTAAAAAACTAATAATATAAGGTTTAGATTTTAAGTTACTTCCTCTCAGTGATTAGTGCTGGATACCTAGGCACATTACATATGCAGAGTACTTTAAATACAGTGTCCCAGACCAGCAGAGCTAAGAATTCACAGGGCTCTGGTTCATTCTTTCTTTTTTTTTTTTATTTTTTTATTTTTTATTTTTTAAAGATTTTATTTATTTCTCTGACAGATCACAAGTAGGCAGAGAGGCAGGCAGAGAGAGAGGAGGAAGCAGGCTCCCTGCGGAGCAGAGAGCCCGATGTGGGGCTCGATCCCAGGACCCTAAGATCATGACCTGAGCTGAAGGCAGAGGCTTTAACCCACTGAGCCACCCAGGCGCCCCTCTGGTTCATTCTTTCTTAATCGATGTAGCCCGCTGGGAGTTTTTAATGTGGGATGGGAGTTCTATTAGACTTCCCACTTTGGCAGGCCTGGGCTTTAAAACCTGTCCTCTTTATCAAAACCAAAGATCAGATTTGCAGTATGCACACATCCCCTCAGGGAGAAACATCTGTGTGCTACTTACCTCTCTGGGTTCTTGCTTTTCCTTTAGTTTTGGTTCCAGCACCTGTATTTCAAACCACTATGGGAAATTGCCTCCAAAAATAGTGTGTAGCATTTTAGTCTAACCATAAAAATAAGGAGTACTTGCACTGCGGATATAAATATGCCCAGAGTAAGGTCTTTGAACTCCCACCTTATGTGTAAGGCAAAACGCACTCAGGAAGCAGGGAGAGAGACAGCATAGTGTGTTGTTAGGATCACAGGTTCTGACATCAGACTGCCAGGCTTTAAATCCTGGCTCTGCCTCATAGTTGCCTATGAATTTGTACAGGGTTCGTAATCTCTGTGGGCCTTGGCTCATGAAAGGACAATAATCAGAGTTTCTAACCTCATTTGGTTGTTGTGAGGATTGAGTGAGTAAGGCAAGTAAGCATTTAGCACAGTTCCTGTCGTGCAGTTGGGGCTCCAGTGCTGAGAACAGTTGGGTACTTAGTAAGTGTTCAGTAACTACTCACTGTTAGTTGTACTAAGCAGTACTGAGTGTCTTCTGCACAAACAGCTTATGTTAAATGTTCTCGGTCTTTGTCTATATTCAAGTTAGGAAGGCAGTCACGCTTGCGTGAGACAAATGGAAAGGAATTAGACAGTGTTAATTATTTGCTTACATCATGGAATTTTTAAAATAATTTAATGTTTCATAAACTTCTAATGAGAGGGGCCTCGGTGGCTCAGTTGGTTAAGCATCTGCCTTCGGCTCAGGTCACGATCTCAGGGTCCTGGGATCAAGCCCCACATCCAGCTCCTTGGTCAGCAGGAGTCTGCTTCTCGCTCGCTCTCTCTCTCAAATAAATAAGATCTTAAAAAATAATAAAAGAAAATTGACATCACTCTAAAATATCTAGTCATTCATTAAAAAAAAAGAACTAATGAGAAGAGTGAAGAATCAATGCTTTTAGTGGAGGTGCTTTCTAAATGAAGACTTTAAGGAGGTAGAAATACACGGGCTAGTGATGGAGATGGCAGAGATTATCCTGAGTGACGGCCTTCAGTCTCAGGCTGCTGTTCACACTTCACATTTAATGGTTTTTGACACGCTTTTCTGTACCCAGGGTCTCACCCTAACCCTCAGAGTCAGTTGTCTGTATTTGTACTTTGTTGATCGGCAAAGCAGGGCTTGGAAAATTGAGTGTGGGATAGTAGAAAAAGGAGATTGGTTGGTCAGTCATTGTAGGAACCAGCTTGGGATTCCTGGTAAAGATGAGAGCGTACATGTCCTGGGACCCAGCGACTTAATTCCTGGGAATGTAGCCTGGGGAAATTCTTGAATGTGTTTCCAAGTCAGCACGTTACCTTTATAAGATAGTCTGTTTTACCCTCAGTAGGGCAGTGGGCACAAAGCTTTTGACTTATTCGTACCATGGAATACTATATGACAATTAAGGTGAATGATACAGATCTGTATGTATCAACATGGATAAATCAAGACACCTAAAACTAAGTGGGCAGCTTGTAGGTAGGTAAGTTCTAGAGCTCTGATGCAGAACATAGAGATTATGGTCAACAGTACTGCATTATAAACTTCCACGTTGGTAAGAGACTGGATCTTAATGTTCTCCACACAAAAAAGAAGTAATGATGTGACCTGATAAAGTATCTGCTGACCCTGTTCTAATACTCACGTTATTACGGCGCTATAATCACTGCCGTATCCAAACGTATCCAGCCAACACACTGCACACCTCAGACTTACACGAGGTTATATGCCGACTCTGTCTCAATTTAAAAAAAACTGGGAAAAGCTAATTGCCACGAATAAATACAGTGCAGTATTCTATTTATATAGTAGGAAAAACAAAAAACAGTGCTCCAGTAAGTATTGTTTGTGGGTATCTGCGAGGAGGACCCCTGCCAGCTTGAGGACAGTGGTTCTTTGCGGGGGAGGAAGGGAGATCAGAAGCAAATGTGGCGAAGGGCACATGTCTGTGTATCTCTGTTTCCTAAGCTCTCTGTGATCCTGTTGTCTCTCTGCTCGAAATTAGTATGTAACTTTTTTCTTTCAACTGAAGGATCTTTTTTAAAAATGAAGAATTTGGAATCGAATAGACTTGGATTCAAAGGCTGCCACCCACGTACCCCATTCCTTTCCCTAATCCCGTTTCCTTGTCTATGAAATAGGATCGCGGTGACTTCTTTGAAGTTGTTATGAGGACTGGATGAGGGGATATACGTAAAGTGCCCAGGACAATACCTCCCTTGGTACAGAGGCTCAGGCACAGTATCTGAAGTGACTTCCCCGGGCTCACAGGGCTAGCCTGTGGCAGATCGAGGGTTCGAGCTCAAGTCTGCAACCGTGCGAGTTCTGGGGACACGCAGTGTTGCCGGGGAGACCCGCCAGCTGGAAAGGGCAGGAAGGGACCCTCGGCTGCTCCTGCCCTCCCCGGGGAGCACCCCTCACTCCTGCTACTAACCCTTCTCCGCAGGCCTGACTCTGACCAACCTGAGAGGGGTAAGGGGGGCCTTGCACCCCAGCTCTGTAGCTGTACCCGGATGCTCACTTGGAAGACTGTTTTGCTCCTCAAAGAAGAAAGTTATTTTGTGATAATGTCCTAAATGCCTGATTTGGCTTCACTATCCTGTGGTGACTTCTCCTTTTCTCTCTCTTGTTGACAGCGTCATCAGTAAAGTGGTCCCAGCCCCCGAAGCCAAGCCGGCCCCTTCGCTGAGTAGACCCAAGACTCCGCCACCCGCCGCAGCCCCTGCTCCTGTCCCCGTGCATGTTGCCCCCGCCCCGGTGCCTTCACCGCTTCTCACGCAGTCTGCTGCGGCCCCCGCTTTGATGCCGGCCCCGTCCCCAGCCATCTCGGGAGCCGGATCGTCCAAAGCTCCGGTCCGAAGTGTGGTCACAGAGACCGTCAGCACTTACGTGGTACGCTGCCTTTTATTTCTGGAGTAGGTGAGGAAGAGCCAGCTGGGAGCTCACTCTTCCACCGTGAACATGTTTTCAACTAAAAAGCGGTGTCATATGGCATTACGGAATTTCGGAGGCAATTCTTCATGACTAAAAAGATATTTCTACTGCATTTGCAAGCTTCGGGCTGTAGAGTATTATATAAGGTCTCCATAAGTAATACCAAAGCATTGTTTTTCTTTAGTTTATATTATTTTATACGTATGTGCAACAACGGCAGTGCCGAAATACAGGGATGAATGGTGATATTTGAATCCCACATTGAATTTCTTGATCAAGCAATTAAGTTACTCACTTAAGAGTATAAGTTCCATCATGTGCACAGATGTTAGGGGACAGATGCTGTTTCTGGGCAACATTGCTAATTACGGTATCTCATTGGCAAAGGTCTAGATTCTACCGGGGCTTGCATGTTACGGAAACGAGCTTGAGTGTGGAAGCTGCAGATGGTAAAGCTTGGCTTGTGGAATGAATTCACACTGTTGTCACGAGACTGTTTTCAGGTGTTTTCCCCATACCGAGTAGTATCAGGGTTTAGTCAGACCCTGAGGTC
This sequence comes from Procyon lotor, assembly GCA_028646535.1. Classification (NCBI taxonomy): domain Eukaryota; kingdom Metazoa; phylum Chordata; class Mammalia; order Carnivora; family Procyonidae; genus Procyon; species Procyon lotor. The sequence continues at coordinate 3,055,275 of CM053611.1, forward strand.
AATCTAATAAGGACGCGTTTTTATAAATATGTCCCTTGGGCAGTGTGGAGTGACATATAGACGCACAACAGAAAGATTTTAGGCGCATAGAGGCACCCCGTGCAGGATACTGCTGTGACTACCAAATGTGTACACTGAGGTCTGCCAGCTTCCGGGTGGCACAGACCAGTCTGAATAGATAGGGTTGGAAAGTAGGACTCTGGATGGTTGTTATAAATCAGGTAAATAGGGGTGTCTGAGGGGCTCAGTCGTTGAGCATCTGCCTTTGGCTCGGGTCATAATCCCAGAGTCCTGGGATCGAGCCCCACATGGGGCTCCCTGCTTGGCAGGAAGCCTGCTTCTCCCTCCCTCACTCCCCCTGCTTGTGTTCCCTCTCTCTCTGTGTTTCTCTCTGTCAAATAAAAAAAAATAAGATTAAATTTTAAAAATCAGGTAAATATTGTATCTTTTTAAGGCATTTTAGAGGGAACTGTCAATAAATCATTGTACATTTGAGGCACCATAATGATATAAAGGATAAGAAGAGAATCTCAAAAGTATTGAGAGAGGATATAAAGACATGAAAAATTAACAGAAAAATATTAAATTGGCAAGTCAAGACATAATTAGAAGATGTGATAAAATCTGTGATCATCAGGGCACCTGGGTGACTCAGTCGAGATCCGACCTTGGGTTCAGCTCAGGTCGTGGTCTCAAGGTCGTGAGATCGAGCCCCACTTCAGACTCTGCACTGGATGTGGAGCCTGCTTAAGATTCTCTCTCTCCCTCTGTCCCTCTCCGCTCATGTGCTCGCTCGCTCTCTCTCTCTCTCTCTTTAAAAAAAAAAAAAAAGAGTGTGGTCATCAAATTGGCCCATTCAAGGACCAGTTCGTTGTTCTAGGTGTTTACATGGAGGTCACATCACCCCAAGATGGGTTGGTTGATCAGGAAAGAGTTTATATTTTACCTCTTCTCCCTCCATTGCTTCATCTATAATTAGGGGTTTCATGTTAGACTAGCTGATCATTACAGTGTGTTCTGCCTAAAATTTCTGACTCTCCAGTGGGTTTCTGGGCTAGCTCCCTGGAGATGGTTCTGACTGGCATAGGCAACATGGATGGAAAACTTGTATCTCCTCAGAGGCACTTTGTAGACAGAGACCAAAATGTGCGATTTAGCGGGAAAACATGGAGCAAAAATGTCACTGCCTAATAGTGGGACTTTGCTACTGTCCCTTACATTCCCGCAGCTCCAGTGTCCCCGTTTGTCCCCTATCCAGCGTTTGTTTCATGATGAATAAACAAAGATGTTTGAAAGAACTCAGTACACTGGTTGGATGTCAGTTATAGAGGATGCTCATGTAGCAACAGAGTATCTCGTCAGTGTCGTATTTGAAAGTACAGGAATCGGGGGCGCCTGGGTGGCTCAGTCGTTAAGCGTCTGCCTTCGGCTCAGGTCATGATCCCGGGGTCCTGGGTTTGAGCCCCGCATCGGGCTCCCTGCTCTGCAGGAAGCCTGCTTCTCCCGCTACCATTCCCTCTGCTTGTGTTCCCTCTCTTGCTGTGTTTCTCTCTGTCAAATAAATAAAATCTTTAAAAAAAAAAAAAAAAGAAAGAAAGAAAGTACAGGAATCGACTGTACATTGCCAAATAAACTGAATGAGACTATTTGCCGTCTTACTGTAAAAACTTTTGAAAATCAGCTCATAGTCGTTGCTGTTTTTGGAAGGCCCGTCATAGATCTGTTTCTTCCCAATTGGTTTTGTTAACGTGGGATTTGAGGAAGCCGCATACTTGGGGATGCTTCTTACTGGGAGCTGCTAAGTTAAGGAAAGCAGACTCCAGAGCGCACCACGTTTATAGCAAAATGATGTGAAAATGTGTAGCTCGTTGGCCTCCTGCGCCCCTTATTTTATTTGCCCTTTAGTTGATTGTGCTTTACTGAAAATGTCATAAAGGGAATGGAAAGTTACTTAGTAACAGCTCTTTTATATCCTTGATCTTATCAGCTGGTTCAGGAGAAGGGCTTGGCTAATAAGTAATCAGGTGATGCGCGCACACGGGGCTGCAGACGTTAATTCCCTACCTGTGGGTGTGACCGAGGAGGCCGTCATGGCCGGCTCCACGGCTTGCCACAGTACCAGCTGTCACGGCCAGGATGGCCCGAATCAGGACCGACCTGCCTGTTTACAGTGCTTTTTAGATCAAAGGGGCTGCAGGTCGTATAGTTCATAGAACTGGTTATAAAATGCTGTGTTTGTACGACTTACAAAAGAGAGTTGGAAAGATTCAGTAGAAATGTCGTTTTGAGAACTTTGTAGCTCTCTTTTTCATGGGATCCTGGGGTAGTGATGATGGCGATCGTGACTTCAATAAATTGTTAAAACTTATTTTAACTGGCTCTTCGTAGTTTAACTTGTTTGTTTATGAGGCTCATGAGATAAAGTGATAATCATTCTTATCCTGCCCTCTTTTTGGTTCTTTTTTTCCCATCCCATCTCTGTTTTTTCCCACCCCCCACTACCCCGGCTAAAAACCTCAGATCCGAGATGAGTGGGGGAATCAGATCTGGATCTGCCCCGGATGCAACAAGCCGGACGACGGAAGTCCCATGATCGGCTGTGATGGCTGTGACGACTGGTATCACTGGTGAGCGCTGTGGGCGGGGCTGGCATGAGGGAGGCTCCTGGGGGCCCGGCGGTGACGTGCTCCCAGTTCCACTGCTGTCCTACGAGCAGCAGCGTAGGGGCGGAATCACGGGAAGATTAACGTGCAATTAGTATTAATGGTAAAAATCAATAATCTTTGGACTGTTGTTCTTCAGCCTAAATTCCCAATAGGTGGCCTAGCCCATATATCCTTCCCTTTCCTTTATTTCCAGTAATTTTCTGTGCTGCAGCACTTGACAGTAGCACGGAGGGAACCCCTTGGTAGACGCGTCACAGCTGCGGGAAGAGGTGGCTGGTCTGTCCTTCATACCTCTCCCAGCCGCGTCCCCAAACTGAAGGAGTATTTGCCAGCATTTATGCAAATAATTTCCTCATTTTAGAGTTTAAACATCAGCTCTAAAAAGATAGTAATCTATTCAGTTGCACGACATAGGACACCTCTAAGATAAAAACCAGGCCACTGCTCCGAAGAACTAGCCCATTTCTGGCCGAAAGGACGCGTGACCGCTGACCCTCCAGCAGGGCCTCCGAAAGGGCCCCCGCGTCACCCGGGAACCCGCAGGCCCAGCAGCGACGCTGCCTGCACTGGCTCTGCTAAACAGGCCATGGACCTAGAAATTTAATTAAAGTCACTTACACAGGGAAGGAATATATGCATAAACGCAGCTGGTTGATCCAAAATCTTTTTTCTCCCCCGCCGTGTAGGCCCTGTGTTGGAATAATGGCCGCCCCGCCGGAGGAAATGCAGTGGTTCTGTCCCAAGTGCGCCAACAAGAAGAAGGATAAGAAGCACAAAAAGCGAAAGCACCGAGCGCACTGACAAGTCCCGCAGCGTGGATGGACGGCACCGCCTCGGAGAGGAGTTGGGGCCTTCCCGGCGTCCCGTCTGCCCCCCACTTCCCCGCGGAGAGCGGGTCTCGGAAGCCCGAGGACGAGAACACACCGTCCGCCCCAGACCGGGCCCGCGACAGACCGGCCTGGGCCCCCAAGGCCGCGGGACTGCGGACGGACTCCAGCCGCGCCGGGGCTCAGGACCGCCACGCCCCGCCTCTCTATGACCAGTGACAAGTATCACTAATAAAAAGGCCGTCATCCTCCCTTCTGATTTCCTTTATTCTCTCCAGGGCCTTTTCGCTAAGGTGTTGGCCGAGAAGAGAGTGTCCGCCGCCTCAACGGTACCTCCGGACGGCGCTGGTCCGTGCGGTGCAGCCTCCCCTCTAGTAAGATAATCACAATGACAAAGGAAGACCCCACTGGGTACCGTAAATATTTTTGTGATGGGAATATATGACGCCTCCCCACCCAACCCCCCATTTTTAGTACTAACATGTAAAGTGTTCAGGCTTTTGTGAAATACCTTCTATTTTTTAAGAAAAAGGTTTCTATCATGTCCTGTTTGCTTTGGCGCAGATTATTTTTGTTGACTCGCACGTGGTTTCTACGTCCGTGGCACCTGACGGTGGCCCCCGCCCACGGCTAATACATTTCATCGACTTGTATAAACCCCCCACTAGAGGATCTCCCCTCGTGTAAATAATAAATATTTATGAAGTAGTTATTTTTTAAATTTTTATCGTGTTTAATTCTGGCTTTCTCTGAAATCCACGGTGGTTTCAGCCCCGTCTGTAATTACTGCTGTACATACGCGGAGAAGTCTAGAAGCAGACCATAGATCCAAGTCATCTACGCTGAGCCGCGCCGCGCAGATGCCTGGGGGGGGGGGGGCTCGCGGTCGGAAGGACAGCAAGGCGATTGATTTGAAATTGTTTTGTTATCGCTACGTTTCTTTGGCTTAACTTTTACTAAACGGACATGTAGATTCCCTGAAAGTAAACAAACAAACAAACAAAAAACAAAAACAAAAACAGAAAAAAACAAAAAAAAATGAAAAAACATATATACTGTAGCATTTTGTGTTTATATTGTTTTATTTCTGCAAATCTGTTCATTGAGATTGTGGTTTAAGGCTGAAATGAAGTATATTATGAATTTTTTTTTAAAGAAAACTCATCAAATTTCAGGGTATCACAAAACTTTATTATATTACTATACTGCCCACTATTTATTATATGTTATAGATGTCTTGAGAGATAAACCAAATATTTTATTTTTAATGTAAAACATCAAATTTAACTTTATTAGCATATTTTAGCAACTTTGGAATAAATATGGACTTTTACTTGATTTTGAAATAATCCCAATTTGGGCCAGTGTAATGGATATCTTGAATGCTAGAGTATGGGCTTTGAACCTAATACAAATATATTAATAGAAATTGTGAATTTTTTTAATGCCAAGTAAATTGATATTAGTGTATGAATTAGTCATATTTTAAAACTTATTATGTGGTTAGAGAAATGAGGTTTTCTGCCATGAATGTTAAATTACAAATCAGTGGAAATGGAGCTGACCTTTTCAGGGTGCAGTATTTCACTGCCCTCCTCATTCTAGAAGCCAAAATGTTTCTATCCCTACAAAGAAACGAAGCCTCTCTGTTGAGCTATGTGTTGTTTTGTTTTGTTTTGTTTTATTGATTTGAGATCATCCTAAATACTTTATACAGTATTTTCACATGCACAGATATACCCATTAGTGCTTTCTGGAGAGGGATGGGGGGGGAGGTGAGGAAGTGCAAAATAAAGATTATTGGCTATTTCATAGTTTGCTTTTCCATTTTCTTTATTTAGGATTTAGTTCCTTGAGGCGTGGTCAGTGGATCTACAGTTGCCACGTTTAAGTGAGCCGGTCGCACCGCTGACATAGGAATGCAAGTGGCTCTATACAACTTTCCCCCAACCCTACTGTCGAGAGACTTCAGCCCGTAATACATTGAAGGAATTTCAATCAGTTGTCCCATGCTATTTCATGGTTGCTTTCCTAAATCCAGTTCATGATTTTATAAATGGCCTTTGCAATAATAAAACCAAAGAGTCATTTTCAGGGGGCTGGATAGCTCAAGGGATTAGTAATGGAATACAGAGCCTTTCACCTCGAGGTCAGTGAGTCGAATCCAGTCCAGGTCACTAGGGACCCAAAGTTGTCACCGTCTTCTGCCCACTCCGTGGCCTGTGTGAATTGGCCTGGTGGCTTCAGTCTCCGCCGGGCAGTCTGTGCACCAGCCGAGGGAAGTGCCAGAAACTGCACGGAGATGTGGATTCGAGAAGAAAACACCTATGGTCCAGAGCAAAGTGAGGAGGCTGGGCATGACGCACCTCCATCGAGTCGGATGAAGAATGGCAGACGTGGAACTTAGGAAGAGTACGGACAGTAAGAGAGAGTGAGCGGGATTCGCTTTGCTTCATGAAGCCGAACACAATCAGCCAAGAGGAGGCCGGTCCCGGAGGAGAGGGGAGAGGAACACTCCTTGGGAAAGTTGATGTCATCCGGGGAGAAGCTTTAGGGGACTCGAGCCATAAGAAGGAAGCGGGTTCTGACTTTTGACGGAGAAGAACAGAACTGGGCACGACGGGGGCCGGGGACAGCAGGGCCCCCACCCTCTGCGGCGGTGGAGGCCTCCCTGGTGTCCACCAGCGGGGCTGTCCCCACCCAGGCCACCACCGCCATCTGCCCTGGGCGGGCCCCGCTTTATAAAGGGAGGTAGCCAGGGGCCCCGGGGGAGACCCACAGCATCCCGGCTGGAGATTTTCTTGGAGGACGTATTTAAGAGACAGACACCCTCACTCCCCGGAAACAGACTTCTGATGAGATCATCGGCGTGCGGAGCCCAGTGTGGCCGGCAGAGTGCCATTCCCGGGTGTGACCGACGTGGGGTTTCTCTTCTGAAGGTGTCCGCAGCCGAGTACAGTGAGGCTCTTTCTCCTCCCCACTGATCTGTGGTTCCCAATGCTAAAGGCGCATGGGGGGGGGGGGGGCTCAGTCGTTGAGCATCCAGTGGGTATCAGAGCATTCCGGCTTTGTCGGGCTTTTTTGAGAGAGAAAATATAGTGCCTTACTCCACCGTATCACCTGAGCCGCCTTTGTCCCCTTTTCAATAGGACGATGAAACAAAGGCCCAATAACCAAATTAAAGTCTAAAGTGAACGCCGAGATACGAAAACGTCACCGCTAAGAATGCTAATGAATGAAGTTCACGAAAGGCACACTGCCCAAGTTTTCTATACAAACAGTTTTACGGCCAATCTCTTTAGATCACAGCAGTTTTCTTTAGAAGGTGTAAATCTAAAAGTAGATGCGTTCCCCTGACTGAAGAGCGAGACAGATAATGTTCTGAGTGAGGTCTCCCTGCAGCCGAATCAGCCGTTCCGCGAGGGGAGGATTTCTTTGAGAATCTTGCATTAGTCATAGCTAAAAAGCATAGAGTCACTATTAATCCAGGCATGCAGGCCAATAGATGACACTGGAAATTAGATCTTTAGATGGACGTGAAGCAGCGCGTGCTTAATATCGTTTCAACCCAACATTCGGTTTGGGCATGAGTTACTAGGGCAATTAACTACCTTTCCAACTTGGACGACCCGGCCCTTCGTCTCTTTTGTAGGAGAACAGTTGCAAACACTTGATCCGTTGATCCACCGTTTGCTGGGCACCTTTCATGCGGACGGCAAGAACGGGTCAGAGCCACGTTCGGGTTTCCCCAGGGTCTGGCTTGTGCAGTGTGCAAGCTGTTTTCTTTCCCTGGGCGGCTTCCGCGACACACTCGGTGTTAAGATGTATTTCCTCCAACCCTGAGAACCTTCCGTGCTGTTCTGCCATTGTTCTATACATGCCCTCTCATCCCCCCTCGACTGCAGGTGGTTCTGATGGTCATAGAGCTTTACGCTTTGAAATGTTTGTGTTGACGACAAAAGATTTGAAAAGCCTGGCAAGTGGTTCCACATTACCGTAGGAACTAGCGGAGCTGACATTAGGCGAGCATACATACGCACTGCACAGGATTTAAATGTGCGAGGCTTTCCGAACAGAAGCAGCCTCTTTTTGGTATCTTGCCCTAAACAATAATGTCCTGGTGTATCCTGGCAACCTAGCCAGTATTTTGGACAACTTTGGAGGTTTTGTCTGGGTTTTGAGTCTGGTCTTATATTTGACTAATGGAATGTTTACGATGGGACCATCTTGGGCAAAAAGATACAAATCTGAAAAATACCATCGGTGCTGTCCCTTCATGAGCTAACTATTACCAAGGCAGGGGCTCTGAAGAAATTATAGGTGCTGCCTCTGGTTACCTCATTTAGACCTATCGAAGTACTTATCAGAGGGACTTCAAATAGTCCAAAAATATGACCAGTTACATTCTCATTCTGTTTGTTTTTTTTTTTTTAAAGGCTTCATTCATTTATTTCAGAGAGAGAGAGGAAAAGAGCATGAATGAGGTGGGGGCAGAGGGAGAAGCAGGCCCCCCACTGAATAGGGAGCCTGACACGGGGCTCGATCCCAGGACCCTGGGATCATGACCTGAGCTGAAGGCAGACGCTTAACCGACTGAGCCACTGGGTCAGTTGGGTCCCTCTTTGTTATTTCTTATATACTGTGCTAGCTTTTAGAAACGGAATTCTCTGTAAATGGATTTCTCAATAACCCCATTCCTCACCTTCCCTCTTTTCTGTTAATTTTGACATAGGTATTTGCAACATTCCCCAAAACAAGTAACAGGCCCTGGATGTCTTACTCTCAGCTCTGTCCTAACACTTGTCAAAAAAATCTTCACTCGCCCTCTCTCCAGGCGGGCACAGCATGCATGCGCGGTGGGGGGGGCAGAGATGAAATGAGACACGGCCCCAGTGCCGTGGGAAGCTGTCACCAGTGGTCACGTGGGAAACGTGTTCTGTGCCTCACAGAGGATCCCAGCCGGAAGTTCTGGGTAAGACGCCCAGTCCTGCCCGCCGTCGACCGACCGTGTCCCCATCGAGGTGCTTATGGCGTTGCTGATGAGCTTCGCACATTAAATCGGTGCTTTCTGCTCCGCACATCTTCTCTTCAAATTGTTCAGATTTTTAAACTGAATTTTAAGGAATCTAGCATGAGAGCTACCAAGAGCGTGTTTCTTTTTTTTTTTTTCTTTTTTTCTTAGTCAGAACCTAGATTTGAATCCCAGCTCTGTTGCTCAGCTGCCAAATGGACTTGAATAAATCACGTCTCTAAATGTCAGTTTCCTTCTCTGTAAAAACGAAAGTAGGAACCCCTGCTTGGGGCAGTTGTGGACATTAATGAAATCATGCACCACTTTGCACACGGTAAGAGCTCAGTGAACGATAGCTATGGTATCTGTCGTGGCTTCTTTCGTCATCTTACTCCACTAAAATGTATTATCTTGCTCTTTCTGTAATTTCTCAGTGCTCTGTGAATTCTGGATTTTCTACGAGCCTCAAACTATGGGTTTCGATGCCCCACCAAAAGAGCGATCTCGGTATGACAATCGAGGCTTGAAAAGTTGGACAAGGCAGTAACTAGGCAATTTTATTATCAAATGATCTGATTATTGGACATGGACGATCACCAGGAGAGACTTTGTCCCAGTGTCATCCTCTAGGATGGGCAGCGTGGCTTGACTTTAATGTCGCTGCTATGGTGAACAGAAGCAGAGAGTAGAAGGAGATACGCGCCACCGTCCCAGACCCCAGTGCCTCCAACCCACCCGCGGGGCTGTCTGAGCAAGGTCAATATGCTTCGAGTCAAAACACAGCTGTTTTGGCACTGGCATTTCCTAATTCTTCTGCTAAACCATCTCGAGGAGCTAACCAGAACAGTAAACCACAGGGTACACAGCGTATTAGCTTCACTTACGTTCAGCAGCCCTTTCTTGAACAACCTCAGGCTTCAGTGCAGTAAATGTATCAGATAAGGAAACCCAACTCATGCTTAAAATGAGATTTCTCACCGGCCTCTCACGGGATGATGCGCTGATTGAGGGAGCGCCCTCTAGTGGCGGAGCTACCACTGCAGCTTCCTCTGCTTGTTGAAGCTGCTCGGTTCCGTAGCCATCGCACCCCATCTCAGGGCTCAGGCTGCCGAGCAGAATTTTCTGCGACGATAGACATGCCCCATAATTTCTGCACCTGTCCAATCTGGCAGCCGTGGCCACGTGGCCTCTGGACACTTGAAATGTAGCTACACCAACCAAGAAACTGGACTTTTCACTTTATTTCATTTTAACTCTGAAAGTTAAATAACCGCAGGTGGCCGGTAGCTGCCGACGGCTCAGGGCAGTTCTAGAACATCCACAAGTCCAGCTGTTGCTTGTCGCCGGACTGTAGTTCCAGCCTCCTCTGTGCGGGAGGATGCTGTGGTCACGGCCACACTTTCTATCTACAGGACGTCCTCGCCCATTCGTTGTGAAACTAAGATGTCATGTGTGAGCTACAGACACTTGCAGCTCTAACGTTAGAAGTAAGGTCTGTCGGGCACCTGGGTGGCTCAGTGGGTTAAAGCCTCTGCCTTCGGCTCAGGTCATGATCTCAGGGTCCTGGGATCGAGCCCCGCATCAGGCTCCCTGCTTCCCCCTCTCTCTCTGCCTACTCTCCCTCTCTCTGTCAAATAAATAAAATCTTCAAAAAATAAAATAAATAAAAGATAAAAAATAAAATCACAAAGAAGAGGGCGCCTGGGTAGCTCAGTCGGTCAAGTGTCTGCCTTCGGCTCAGGTCATGATCTCAGGGTCATGAGCTCGAGTCCTCTCCTCTCAGCTTGTGCTCTCTCTTGCTATCTCTCTCTCTCCGTCTCAAATAAATAAAACCTTTTAAAATAAATAAGTAAATAAATAAACAAAAGCTCAAAGACTAGGCCTAAAGTAAAAAAAAGAAATCAAATAGGATACAAAAAGTAGGCACAGAAGCTATCCTTTTCAGATTGTTTACCTCCTGCAAGAGCAAATGTTAAAAAGAACAGCAGAAAGACGTCCCCCTCACAGCAGGCAGGATGCCTGCGGCGGGGCCGGGGTGGAGTGAGTATTCTAACTCCTGCACGGACCACATCTTGAGTCGGCAAAAGTTTGGCTGAAACAACACGGAAGCAGGTATATTGCTTATTGTCGATAAAATGGAAAAAGGCGAAAGAGTTTGCTTTGAACTTGCTGACAATTCTCCATTAAGTACAGCCTTCGTGTCTCCAGGACTCTGAGCCTATGGAGAAAGCATCCGTTGCCAGGGGTCTGTATTAGACTTCAGTGAAAGTTTGGCACTGTGTCCATTTAGCCATTCATCGGAACACGAGCTGTACTTGTTCACATACATACATTCAGCCTGTGGACATGTGAACTGATTCCCGAGGCTGGTAGTCTCTAGGCGGTCATGCAAACTATTTCAGCATCCACTCCATTTCTTGGACGGCGAGTTATTTTTTCAGGCATTTTTAATGTGCAAATCACTGTCACCAAAGTTTGTTTCAAATTACTAAAAACAATAGAGAAGGTCCACTCGTTGATTGCAAAACACCAGGCCCCCTTGGAGGGCTCGGGATTACCAGACCACCGGAACAGAGCTGGCCCGTGTCTCAGTTTGTAGTCACGGACAATACAGCGATTTAATGCCGCAGAAATCCTGACCGGATTCGGGAGATAGATGGTATTTCTGCCCTAAGAGCTTATTCAGCTCCTTTCCCAAGTAGCTGGTTCCTGTCGTCGGCTGCCCACTTTGTCCCTGAGGGGCACGTCACAGTTTGCGTCCACGTAAAGGACGTCCGTAGAAAAACACCTGGCCATTATGACGTCCACCTCCTAACACTTCCCACTTACCTACATATTTGTGTCGAATGTTTGCAGTTATGCAGCTTACACACACAGAATTCGCGTGTACTGGCGACCATTTTTAGCAGGTGCCGTGCCCTCGGGAGCAAGATCAGAGTTTGCAAGCTCCTGTTGCTTAATCAGGGTGCCGTCATCCTCAAAGATCAGAAGAAAAAGAAGAGCTTTGGAGCTACAGGCAGGAGAGGTCCAGGTGAGCTGTCCCCCCACCGTCCCTGCTCAGGCGTGATGACAGCCCTTGTCACTAAAACCAACCAACCTCCCTCCAGCCCTTCGCTGGTCTTTGCTGGCAGGGTCTGACTCTTCCACCGCTCCCCCGCCCCCAACAAGAGCTGGTCTTTCACATGCAGTGGAGCTGTGTCAGCCCCTGGACAGACGGTGTGCAAGGACGAGTGGAAACAGTGCACCTTACGTAAAGAAGCCACACGGGTTGAGAAAGTGTGCTAGAATTTCAGTAACTTGATTGTTTGGACTCAGGCGAGGGCACTAGCTCCTGGCGCCAAAAACAGGAAAGAAAAGAAAAAGGGAAAAGAAGCATTAATCATGTTGTTCCTAAGCCAACCCACTAATCAGGAAGGCAAATATGGTACTGAAATATTGCAGCTATAGTGAGCGTGGAAGTAAACATCCCAAATTGCCTACCCCTCTCACACCTAATCTGATAGAGCCACCCGATGGCTCCACCCACGGGTAAGCGGAGCCAGCTCCCTCCGCGGTCTATCGCACGCTCTTAAATGGACTTCTATTAACAAGCCCGTTGAAGCCTCTCCTGGGATCAGTGTGATAGTCGCCGGCCGCCACCGTGCAGTTAAACCCCCACGGGAAACGCAAAGCACCACGTGATCGCCCGGGTCCACCGTGGCTCCGGTTTCAAGGTCTTTCCTGAAAGTTGGCCACACAGATAACCCGGTTTCCATGCTATTTGTTGCCTAGGAAGGAGGAAGGGTTGAGCCCAGGCCCTGGGGGATGTGAACTTGTGGTTCCAGGGAGTCTAGGGAATCAAATCTCTCTCGCTTTCAGGACCGCACTGCCCCAAAGAGAGCATCCAGCCAAAGCTTTCTCTTAGAACCAAGATGGGAACTGAATTACAATAGCTCTTTCTTAGTTGTGACACAGTAAGAAAAGAAGAAGAAAGGGGCAAAGAAGCTTTCTCCCGTACTTTAGGACACATTTCACCTGTGGCTTTTGCAAATAACAAGTTTCCTACATTAAGAATGAATTCCTTCTTTTTGAGAACTGAAACATCATTTCACCCAGGACCTCCATTTACTGGTGGCAAATCTGGTTAACTTCCCAGACCCAGTATCACTTCCGCCATCAAAGTGGATTAGTCCGAAGGTTGGCCAAGATCAGACGCTCAGGTTAAGCCCCACCCCTCCTCCCGGGCTTTTTAGCAAAGATAAAATTCAAATGATGTTTTTAGTAAAAATGATTGCCCTCTTTTAAACGATCGCATTAAAGATAACAGTGGCATGATAATTTCTCTGCCACGGCACCAGAGTGCGGTCTCTTTGTAACGGGATTTACGAAACAGCTGCCTTCTGTGTACTTGGAGGCTTTGGCTTTGGGTGAGTTCTGGGCAAATCGTGATTCGTGGCCCCATCGAGTTAACGCAAACGATGGACCTCAGCAGGCAAGGCTCATTTAAAGACAGTGACAAAATTTACCCCCTCGGCTTCTGAAAATAAATTCTTAGGCTGCTGTCAAGTTTGGAGTAAGATTTCATAACTTCCAACACGTCGCAGGGAGGATCGTAACCCAGGCCACCGCGTTCCTGCTGAGGATCGAAAGGCCGATTGTCCCTGTTCGCAGCTCCTAGGAAGAGCCTGCATCCATCTGTCGGGGTTCTGCCCCCGCCGTGGGAGACTCGCCTGAGAAATCCGGTTCCTCGGCCTCGTGGGGCTTCACGGCACCAGAGCCCAGCCCGCCCCGCACACCTGACAAGGGGCACCCGGGCGCCCGGCTCTCGCCGATGGTTTAACATTATTTAGAGAAAGTCGAGGACACACAAGGACGTATGTGATCTCACGCGCAGAAAATGCTTCCCCTGCACTCCGAAAGAGCTAAAAATTTGGGCCCCACGCCCGGCACTTTAAATAAAGTTTCCTGTTCCGGGATTATTTATCATGGTTAGTGGTTGGCCATCAGTCATGAAAAGTTAACAAAGACCTATTGGGTTTATCTATAGGCAGCTAAACAAACATATCTTGCTCTTCTGTTATCTTCTTGTTAACAAAGCCCTATCAGGATGTTCTAAACATCAGCATTTACTGCACGGGGGTCCTTTATCTAGGATGATATATAGAGAGCCCATCAATTAGCGGGAGGCTTTGTAGATACCTGCCACGCATTCCGGAGCACCGCTCTTCCTCTCCCTCCGCCGGCCCGGCGCTGTGGGGGGCTTCTCCGTGGGCTCACCGCTCCCCTCCTGGCCTTTGGTTCATCCCGGTGGCAGTGGTGAGACTGTCAGCGCGCCCGGGGGACCGCTGTCCTGAGAACACTTACGCTGGTGGAAACAACACATAGAAAAACAGGAGCTTGCGGCCCAAGCATTAGGAGAAACAAAAACCCGCTTAGCTCACCGTTGGAAACATGGAGGCCAACACTTTCATTGTGGGTGTGTGTTTGAGAGAAGGCAGGGAGCTACTCGGCAGAGGGGCCCTGAGAATCTAACTTCCCTCCCCGATCCCCCTCCCCGGTTCCCCAGTGCCCACAGCATAAAGCCATGTGGCTTGACCTTCAAGGCCCTTCATGGTCACGTGTCCCGAGCCCTGTGACTTCTCTCCTCGCCAGGGCAGGCCACATTTCTCAGTTTATTGACGTCCCTGTGCCCCTGCCTCAACCCTGTGCCACTGAACTTGCCTGTTCCTTTCTGGAATGGCCTTTGCCACGTGCCCTGCTCCACAGGCTCCTAGGCATCCCCTGAGACCCAGGCCAATCGTTGCCCATTTGGCAGGCACTGGGAGACGCTCCAGGGCCTTCTGTCCCCTGGGCTCACACACCAACATGTCACACACTTACCGGAGTATTTACTGTTTCTCTAATGGTCTATCGGCTTGTCTTTCTTGCCACTTTGCCCGTCCGAGTTTCTACCAAGTTGCCTCTGTTGTAGTCTCAGAGCTTAGCAAAGTGTTCATTAGGAGAACACAGTGTCGAAGGAAGGGAGGGGTGATAAGTGAATGAAAAGACATGCACATTCATCTGTGGGGCCTCCTCAGCCCACACTGAGGTCTGGCGGGTCTGAAGCAAGTCCGCGGAGCGGTGATGGGAGCCGGGGTCGGGCCAGGGGACCGCGTCGCCTGTACAGAAGGGACAGACCTCTCTTAGAGGCTGTTCTAAGTATTTCATGAGCATTATCTTGTGGCCCGTGGACGTTATGATGGATGCAATTACTAGTATTATATGATCATATCGTTACTGTTTTTGGCATCAGTGCCCAACCTTAGTCATCGGGAGGACTGTCTCCCAGACGGGCTTTCCAGCAGTTTCCCCCAAGCTCAGTTGGGGGGGGTGAATGGTGTGACAGGCGCTGCCTTAAAAACCATGGACAGCAGGCTTGTCAGCC
>CM053611.1:3070681-3088651 GCA_028646535.1 Procyon lotor
ACAGACAGCAGGAAAAGCCTGCTGACTCGCAGAGAAAGGCGCCCTCCTCTCTCTCCAGGACCTCCCTTGCACTAGGGGCCCCACCGCCCCTTGAGTGGGGGTGCTGTTAGGAAGCTGTGAGTACACCCCTTCCATCGTTTACTGCTAGTTGGCTTTGAGCCTTTGGTGCCTTCCTTCGGGGAGGCAACACCCCCTGTGTGGCCCTGCAGAGCATCACCACCCTCTAGAAACAGGACAGGAGTGGGGGACCCCCTTCTAAAGGCATCCCCCCGACCTTCATCGCCACCTGCTGGTGGAGACAGACCATTGGGCAAACCCAGGCTTGGAGAGAGAGGTTGACCCTTGGAGCCCCTGGGCCCCTTGTACCTGCTGACCTAGGAGCCCAGCCCCTGACCTTTACCCGGCACACGTCTGTCCCTGCCCAGCTTGGGACACCCTCCCCCCCGGGAACCCCCCCCTCCCTGGGGTATGCAGAGCAGCCAGCCAGCTCTGCTGTGGCACCATCCTGACAGGCGGGGGAGGGGGGGGCGATGGGAGTGGCCCGGAAAGCCCTCCTTTGGGCAGCGCCCCTGGCTGTGGGCTGGGGCAGGCTCAGGGCAGCTGGATGGCAAAGGTGGGCGCTGGGGTGGGCGGCGCACTGTAGGAGCCCACGAAGGCAGTCACTGTGGCAGGAGCCCCATCTTGCCGGGTGAGTTCACAGAGGCCTCTGGAACCCAAGACTCCCGCCCTATGGGATTGGGGCCCCAGTGGGTCCCCCACCCCCATTACAAGGGAATAAAAAGACAAAAACAAAGGCTGGGAGGCTGAAAGTGAAGAAAAAGGAAGGAAAGGAGAGGGGGAGGAATTGGGAGAAGGCGAGGGAAACCGAGGCAGTGGCCATCAGTGGCCTTCCTAAACTGCCCTTGGCTGCTGGTGGCCTTCCAGTCTGGGAACAGAAGGTTTGCCGCGCTTGCTGGAACCTGGACCCGGCTCCGGGATGTGTCCGCAACGGTGGGGCAGACGTCCCAGCCTTGGGCTCAGCCCACCCACCAGCCCCACCCCAGGCCCCCTCGGGAGAACACTGAGAACCAAATCCCTGCTTTCCCCAGCGCCCCCCCACAGGGGAGGGGGGAGAGGGACACGCGGCCAGGAACTTTCGCAGGCCTTTTTCCACGCTCTGAATGGGAAGAGAAACCCAAGACCCCCTGCGCTGTTGGCAGGTGACTCCTCCAGAACCAGGGTGGGCAGGCGCCCTGGGGAGAGGCAGCAGCGCCCAGGCTGGAGAGGAGAAAGGGGTGCTGCCCAGAGGGGACACGAGGTGACCGTTCATGCCAGGGCACTCGGTTGACCAGGGCTGCGCTGGGGAGGCCTGTTCCCGGCTGCACTGAAGATGTTGCTCCCGCCTCTTACCCTCCAGGTCCCGGAGGTGGCGTCTGAGAAGACCCCGGGGACTGACAGGGACGGGAGGCGACCTCTGGCCCCAGCGTGGGCGGGCGGGCGCCAGGGACACGATTGTCCATGTGGGGCCCACGCTCCCCCCCCCCCCCCCGCAGTCGCTGCCGACACCGAGCGGGACGATGCCACCCCCGCTACAAGTGCAAACTAGTTTCTGTGTTGGGGGAAAAAAAGGGAATAAAAGTTTAATAAACGTGTGCTGTGTCGTGAATGACTTTGTGACGACCTCTGCTGCAAATGGCCTTTGCATGCAGAATAATGGGCTCCTCGCGGAGAGGGAAATGGCTCGGCGCTATCGTCGTTGCCTCGGTAACCATCAGAGCCCCCATCTAGCAGGAGAGAAATGAGTTATGAAAAGGCTTGAGTGAAGAAGGGATTAACACATGATCCCAGGGACAGTATGTCAATCAAAATCAACTGAGAAATTACACTGCTCTATTTGAGAATTTCTCCGGAACCCGAACGCTAGTGGAGTCGGGTGCGTATTTTTTTTCCTCTTTTTTTTTTTTTTTTTAATTTGAGAAAGAAGGGGAAAAGTAGCATCGTGATTAGTCTTCATGACCATCATTGAGAATTACACTGAGGGAAGGGAAAGACTCCCCCAAAGAGGGTTATTTAAGAAGGCAGCCCCCTCGATCCCGCCCCGCGACGTCCGGGCACCTTGCCCTTGGGTCCTCCTGTCGCCCCCCCATTCCTTGTCCCCCACCCCGCTGCCCCTCGGGCCTGGCGCCCCGACCCCCCACTCGGCAGTCTCTGGCGTCCCCGACGAGAGGCCCGGGGCCTGGAGTCGCGAGGAGTGGGGTCTGGGGGGAGTTGAGAGCTGGGGGGCGGATAGGACGGTGCGGACCTGGGGTCCCAGCCCAGGGGCCTGAGCAGCAGGCTTCGAAGCAACCTCTGGCCGGCTGCCTACTGCCCCCACTCGATTTCCGACTCCTCGTGGGGGGAAATAAGCCTCAGAATCGGCTGCACCCCCCGCCCCACGCGTGAGCCCCCACCCCCAACCCCCGGGCAGAGCTTGGCTGAGCCGCCCACGCGCGCAGACCCGGCGCACGTGCGAGCGCACTACCCGCCACCCCCTACCCACCCCCTCCACCCCCCGGCGCCGAAACCGGGTCAAAAATAAAGGAAAAAGACACTATAAATGGCACACAGCTGGCCTCGGTTAATCGATCTCTTAACACCAAGCGCGGTCCCGGCTCTCCGCCCAGAGGCTGCTTCTTCTGGGACTTCCGCTCTGGGGCTGGAGTCGGGAATTTTGAGAGCAACCTCAAGCCGCTCCCCACCCCCCAGCTCCCCGTCCAACAAAGACGTTCTCCTTCGGAAACACTTAAGAGTCTCAAGTCCCGGAGGAGGGACCGCGCCGCAGGATCGTGGGCTCCGCAGCTCCCGGGGGAGTCGCCGCCCTCCCGGCCACCGAGCTCTGGGCCCTGCGGGAGCCCCACGGTGCTCGAGTTGGGGATGGGGCTCCCGCTCTTGGAAGTCCGTCTGGCCAGCGCCTGTGCGCCGGGCTGGGGGCGGTACCAGGGTGCCCAGGGGACCTTGGGCTGCAGAGCCGGTCACCCAGGCCCCCTCCACGCGCGATTAACCGCCCTGGGCCCACAACCTGCTCTTTTCTCCCAGCAGGAAGGGACCTGGGCCATCATCTTGACCAACCCCCCTCTACCAGCAGGTGGGGAAACCGTGGCCTTGAGCTACTGACAGACTAAAGGTACATTGACAGGGCCGGGACCAGAGCCCAATTTCTCAACCTCATTTTAGAAAATTAGCCTCATAAGAAAAAGGGAGGGAGGGAGGAAGGGAGGGAGGGAGGAAAGGAGGAAGGAAGGAAGGAAAGAAAAGAAAAGAAAAAAGTTGCAAGGAACTTTTCTCAAACTGAGAGCCTTCTTTGCCCTGCGAGGGCGAGGAGGTGGGCGGAGGTGCGCTCGGCCCACCCGTGTCTGGGGCTCCTCTCCACCCAGCCATCCGCCCGGCCTCCCTCCCCTGCGGGTCCCACACAAGTTTGGAGCCCTGAGCGCCCGGCGCGATTAACTCAACCGCCTTGACCCCGGCGCTATTTGATATTTGCCTCCTTGACACTCCTTTAGGAGCTCGCAGCGGTAACGCAGACATTGGACAAGTCCAGCCTGAAACCGAAGCCCCGCGGACGGGGGGAGATGGGGAGAACCTGATAGCTGGAAACTCGTTTTCTCCAAAGGCTTTCGGGACATTTTAGCCCGGTTCCGGGTCCTCGGAGCGCCAGGGCGCCGCCAGTGCGGGTGTAAACGCTAAATGTCAGCTATTTGTTCCAATGATTGGCATGAAAGTCGACTCTTTCTCGTCTTCTTTTTTTCCTCCGTCTCCCTCTTTCCTTTCCCTTCTCTCTCTACCCCTCAGGATTCCCACAAATACTCATTCAACCAGTGGCTCCTCTAATCCGCCTTCCCTTCAACCCTGTGGTCCCCCCCCCCCCCAAGGTCAGAAAACTTCCCTGGAGGAAAGTGGCACAGCAGTAACCACCAGGAGGAGTCTGGGGGCCACTCGGATGGTTTTGCTCCACTTCTTAGGACCGACTCCTCTGTCTCCTCTTTTTCTAAACCCTTGCGACTTCCAGCTTTTCCTTTCCCTCTGTCTCTCTCTCTCTTCACTTTCTTTTCCTTCTTTTCTTTGGGGGGGGGCGGTTATTTCTTATAAACAGCAATGGGCAGAATGCAACTGTGTAGCATATTGGAGACTCAGGAGTGCTGTGCTCTATTAAGGGGAGACACCAGATGAGCAGATAAGCCTGGTTTCAAAAGTTCCAGTTTCTGCTTCAGAGGAGCTGCCCCACTGAGCGCCTTCCCTGGAGCACCGGCAGGGACCCTTTTTTTTCCCCCAGAAAGGAGGAAGGGCCACCGAGTTGAAGCTCATCACTCACCACTCTCCCCCAACCCCCAGCCTTGTTCCAGATCTCCAGCCCAGCCCCCTGGAGCCCCACTCCCCAATTCTTTCAGTCATAACCCCGATAACTCCAGACTCTCCCCCTTCCAAGAGGCTGGTCTCACCTCTCCCCACGCCCCCCACCACCATAATTTCTCTTATTCGTTCTGTCGCTCCCTCTACCTTCTTCCGTGGTAACCTGTTCAAACTCTGATTAGTGAAGCTTCATTCTCCTCACTCACGCTTCTCCCCAAACCCCCTCTCTCCCTTACTCCCTCCTTCTTAAAAGATTTTGGAGCCGAGAAGATAAGATATGCAATCCTCTATCGGGAATCCTGTAATATTAAAGATCAAATGTGGCATCAGTGGAAGACCAAATGCAGAGAGAGACAAAAGGGGGAGGCTGGGAGATGCTCATCAGCTAATTACAGCTGCAAATATTATGCAAATTTATCTTGGCACAGAAATGGAGCACGCGAGTTTAAGTGTGGAGATAATGCCGGAAAATTGAATGTTCATCTGGGCATGGGAAATGGCCCAGTAGGCTCCATTGGTCTGTTTCATCTAGGGAAGCACCGTTTTTAAACTCCTATCAGATGATCCGCACTTCACTGGTTGGGGCTGAGAAATTAATATTACTTATAATTGATACTTGAAATTCTTGGAGTGATGTGTCCTAAAGAGAGGGAAGAGAAGAAGAGAGGCAGAAAGGGGAGAAGGGACAGCGGTGAGGAAGAGAAGGAGAGGGAAAGGAAGCGAGAGGCAGGAGAGGGAAGTCATGCGATATTTAATACAAAATTGGAACTAGACATCTGAAATCCACTGTAGTAAGGCCAAAGTGAACGGAAGGATAAGAAGAGAGTATTCCCAGCAAGTCTCTCCCTCTCTACTACCACCTAAAACCTGAAGTCTTTATCATCAAGATCCGAGTTTTTAAAATCTGTAATGATCTGGACGCCTACTTTGCTTAGGAGTGTGGGACAGGGTCAGGAATGGGCACTTGAACTCCAGGTAGCTGGGAACCCAGCGTGATCCCAGGAGAGGAAAGCTGAATGGTGGGGAGGGGTGACTGACCAGAACTCCTGTAGGTCTAAGCAGAGGAAAAGTGGATTTGGCTCTACAGAACCTCACCCCAACAGCACCCCGACTTCTGTCATCCTGACCACCTGTGTTCAACATTCTTCAACCCACTCTAGAACTGTCTGAGAAATGACATTCCCGGGAAACAGACCATGTCGTCACACTTCAAAAGTAAATGTCCCCAAGTGTGGGAAGGAAGGGGGACAACAGGTGAACCGAAAAGAATCCTTAAAATAAATAAATAAATAAATAAATAAAACCCTGCCCCGCCCCCCCACCTCTCAGTATAAAATCTACTGCAACCTAGAGAAACGTAGAGAATTTCATAGATGAACGTTATTCGGATACAAGCCATCCAATTACCAGGAAATTATGATCTGACGTCAGGAGGAACAATTGGAGAGCGAATATGTATGAATCTCCTCTCACTGGTTTGCATATTTGCAACGATTGTTTAATCCAAGCAACCAGAAAGTAATCAACAGGCACAAGCTTAAAGAGCAAATTACCAGTGACTCCTGCCCCTTCTACTTCCCGAAGCCAAGAGGTAGCTAGTGTTGTCAGGTGTTGGGAGGGGACCCCGGGTGTAGCCTGGGATTCTGAAATCCATCCTGAAAGAGGCAGAGAGTAAAGCCTGTTGCGTTTAGATGGCTTTTGTTCCTTTGGCGTTAGGGCAAAATACAAAAGAAACAAAAATGCCAATTATCGTAACTAATTAACCATTAAATGAGATGTGTGTCCTCTTCTTTCCAACTCTAAAATGGAGGGAAGCTGATGAGGGTAGGGGCAGGGAGGATCTAGGAGAACAGGAAGATCTACCCCCCACTCTGCTCTGGGGGGAAAAAAACCCTATGCACATTCGGCATGTGTTGACAGACAAAGCCAGAAGAGCTGAATATATAAATAAATATATATGTGCTATTAAACAGAGAGCAAGGAATAAGAGAAACCTGGAATTGATTTTTTTCCCCCTTGTTTACTTGGAATGGGGCTGGAGTGGGCAGCGGTCAGGGTGGGAGCTGGGGAGGGGGCAGGAGATGGTGAGGAGAGAGGAAATCTCAAAAAAATTAGCATTATTGGTATCTTTCTATATAAAGATGCAAATGGCATTTTATCTTTACTTGGCTCTGTGCTTTAGTCAATGTTTATGATTAATTATCTCCTTTTTCATAAAAATAAATCATGTTAAAAATTAGGATCTTGGGGCTGGGGAGAAACTAAGCGCCGGTTTCAGGTCGATCTTGTTAATTTCAGCCTGAAATTGACACACTAATTAAAGAGCCGCGTGGTAAGGCACAAGCAGGCAAGATTATACCCAGCTCTTTTTTTTTTTTTTTTTATCAGATCTACCTTATATTTTCCCAATTAAAAACTGCAAAAAGCAGTTTCATTGCCCCAGGATAAAAAATAAGGGCCCCCTTTTCACAACGCTGGCCATCACTTTCTACCATCAGATTCATTGTGATGTATTAGATGCAATAAATTATCCCATGTAACAAAACATTGGGAGCTGAAAGGCAGATAATCTGGAAAGCAGAGATAAGGATTCATTATTCCAAATCATTATGAATCCAACGTTGCCTCTGACTTCTTTCTTAATCAGCTCCTCTGATCCTGGATATGTGAGCAGTACAGATAAGGAAAGAGTCGTTTATAATTCTCCACCTCGTCTAATATTTTAAAATAAAGTCAGAGGCAAGAAAACGCCATAAAACACTGGTGAGCAGGCAAGCGCCGAATGAAAAATCACTTCCATGTTATTATATCCACAGTAAGATTTAATTAAAATTCTCCACGTCCACGTGCTTTATTTTCAGATAGGATTTTTTCCCATCACGTAATAATTGATAGGAATTTGCAAACGGGGCTATTTATTTAGGGCGCCTGGGTGGAATAGGTCTGATTTTTTTTTTTTTTTTTTTTAATTTCCAGTCACTGCTTTGTGAAACTTTCATTTGCGGTGTCCATGGTTCCACACCACCCAGGCCGCCACCCCACCATGCAGTCCTGTACCACCCACCCCCCAATTCCCACCACTCCCCCAGCGATCATGGAAGCATAGACAAAGTCACAGACCTAAAAGTTGAGTTTAATAAAAATGTTCTGTTAGAAAAAAAGAAAAGAAAAATGAAAGAACTGGTTTTTCTCACCCTAGACTCCTTTATACCCTTCCAATTCCCCCCATCCTACACATTTATAGTAAAACAACTCTCGATGGGTAGAGTTGAAAGAATAGAGCCTTTTTTATTTTTTTAAGATCTTATTTGAGAGACAGAGAATGAGAGGAGGGAGGGTCAGAGGGAGAAACAGAGAAACGGACTCCTTGCTCAGCAGGGAGCCCGACGCAGGACTCGATCCTGGAATTCCAGGATCGTGACCTGAGCCTAAGGCAGTCGCTTAACCAACTGAGCCACCCAGGGGCCCCGAAAGATTAGAACTTTTAAACCCAGGTTAATATTGAATGTTTTCATCTTGTAGAGAGCGCATGGGAAAGAACCAAACCAATCTGAGGGAATATCCCAGAAAGTAGAAAAATTGAAAGGGGGATGATGCTGAGGACCGATAGGCAGAAAGAAAAATGTTACCTGTGTTTTAGGGGAAAGAAATGGGTTGTGGAAAACCTGTAAGAACAAATGTACAGTTCCCCGGCCCCGCTTGGAACAACCAGAGGTGGCCACATATTCTTGGAAAGATTGGAGATTCTGCCATTGATTATTTCTCCTTACAGGGTCTCCTTTTTCTTTATCCAACAGGTGAACTTCCTATCTCTGCAGCCATCGCAGAGATCTGGGACACAGCGTTTCTATTATCATTAGTCATTTACTGATCCATCTTCTACCTCCACAGGCCCAGTGACTTCCTTTTATATTTAAAATCCAATCAAATGCCTCGGCTGTAGGAATGTGGCCCAACCCGCCGCAGGATTTAAAGCCGTTGATGCTGGTGCCAGTTGGGACGTTGTGACTGCCTCCGGGGAGAATCCCAAACCCCGCTCTGTCCTCAGGCCCAGGAGCCACAGAACATTTCTGTACCAGGTTCGCCCTCTGAATCCTAGCCCAGGGAAGGATGGCTGATTGCTTGCCCAGGGTTAAGGGGCTAAGAAGCCGGTGGTAGGCGCTGCAGGGAAGGGGAAAAGGAGTCAGGGAAGCCAGCAGCAGGGTATGTGTGCGAGGGGTGCAGGCAGTAGGGGAGGAAACCCCCTCCTGCAGTATAACTGGGTGGCAGAGAGCTGGGTCCTTGCCTTCTGGCCTTGATGCCCCAGGTGCGAATAATGGAGGTTGTTTTTGCTCTCTGGAACACACAGGTACATACACACCCACCAAGCCCTGAACCACAAATCAGCGAGCCAGAGGGGTAGCTTTTAAAATTCAGAAAGTGACTTGTAGCTTCATTAAAGCAGCATCTTTACAATGGGTCGGGCCAGTGTCCACCAATCAAGAATAAATCCACAGCATCTGACCGATTGACCAGCGCCTTACCCCACCGTTTGCTTCCCGGGATAAATTCTTTCCTTTCTTCACCCCCTCAATCCCCCCTCCCACCATCAAATCGCCCCCAACTCTCCGGAAGAATTGGCCCTTGTATCCCTAATTAGCAGCAGTTTCCGCCCCTAAGTCCATCACCACAGCCAGCGATGCCCAGCTGGTATCTCTCTAAATCTTGCTCTGTCTGGCCATTAAACCGAAAATCAGTTACATTTTCATTAAGCCCTTTGAAGCCCGAGTGTTTTCGGCGGCCGAATTTGCTTAAATTAAGCCTTCCTTTGCTAAAGGTGGGATTGGGCTGATGGGGGAGCCGGGTAGGCGATCAGATTTCTCAGTCCCTGACCCAAGCGTCACTTTAGACCTGGAGTCTAGCAAGGGCCCGCGTCAGCAGAAAAGGACCGGGGGAGAGGGGCCGCCAGACCGGCAGGAACCGGGCGGCGGGTCGCAGGCGCGCGCCGGGGACAGGGCGGCCAGCGGGTGGGTGGGAGGGGTGGCTCAGAGGGACTCGAGGGGCCGGGGCGGGAGGCAGTCTTGGGTCCCCGGGGTGCCGGGCGCGATGCGGGCGCTGAGGGCCAGAGGCTCTCCCGTGGGCAGCGGCGGAGGAGGGAGGAGAGGAGGGGAGCTCGCGGGGAGACGCCAAGCGCCCCACGGGCCCGGCGGACGGCCAGTCGGGGTGCAGCTAACCCCCAGGCCGGGGAGACAGCCGGCGCCGCGCCCCGGGGCCCCGCGGTGCTCTTCCCCCGTGAGGCTGCGCTCGAGGAGGGGGGCAAGCTGGCGTGGGGCACCTGCGGGGCTCTGGGGTCCCCGCCACCCTCCCCTCGCCTCGGGCCGCGGCCCCCCGGCACAGCCCCCGCCGCCCCCTCCCCCGAGAGGGCCGGGGCAACAGGTTGGGTGAAAGCTGGCGAGCGAGTGACCTTCTCTCCTCCGTCCTGGCGACGTGCAGCCTCGCCGCCTCCGCGTCCCGGCGCCCGAGAACTTGGCTCCGCCGCTGGGTGGCGGGAGGCGGGAGGGAGCGGACAGGGGGCGGGGAGGGGCTGACTTGGTGACGCCAGGTGGGCTTCGGGGCTCCCTGGGTGGCAGGGAGACCCCTTCTTGTCTCCTGGCCCGCCTGGCAAATGGGAAGCCCCTCCGCCCCCTCCCCCGGCTGGGACCCGGAGCCCCGACGGTGCGGAGCGGAGGGCGCGGGCGGCTCTGCGGCGCGGGGGTCTCCGAGCGGCTGGAGCCAGGCCGCGGGCCCTCCGGGGAGCCCGAACCGGGCGCCCCCACCCCCGACTGGGCGTCTCTCTGACCTCCTCTCCCTACCCCGCGCGCTCCAGCTTCACTCTCCCGCCACACCCTTGACCCTCCCCTCCCCTCGCGGCTCACCTCTGCACCCCTCGTTCCGCCCTTGCTGACCGGTGGCCTCGTTCTGCCCCGACCCCCACCCCGGCGGAAACATCACCCCGAAACACCCGGCAGCACGAAGCCTGGCTACTCCTTTCCACCGACCTGGGGCCAGCGCAAGAAAGTTCTTAACTTCCTGGCCCAGCGATGGATAATTTTTGTTTTATTTCTAACCAAAGATTTATTTATTTTTAAAGTCAATCTCCAAATTCTTGTTGTATAAATATTGTGAAGGGGAAACGCTACCTGTCAAAACGAATGGACCCTGACCTTTCTGCCCCAATGTTTCCGGGGTTTCATTTTACTCTTGCAGAAATTTATTCGTGACAGATTTCCTCCTCTGTGGATTATTTTGATCCCCCACCAGCAGAAGCAAAGATGGTACAGGAGACGGCTGGTGTTTGCTGGGTCTCGTGGGCAGACTAAGAGGATAATTTTCTTTCCGACATTTTATCCCCAGAGCTGCCTCTGATTCTCACTCCCTTATCTCACTCCCGTAGATGGTACACTTCTCTCTTTTCTCCTTGAAAAGAGTTGGGACCCCTAGAGAGTCTCTTCCCACACCTCTACTTAGGGTGTGCTTGGATATCCCTACCTCCAAATGTTGCCATGCCTAGAGTGAGGAGGGCTAAGGAGTCCCAGCAAGCCCAGAACCTAGTCGCCAACCACTGTGCTTTCCCTAACTCGTCCTGGACAGCTGGACCCCAGACAGAGGAAGGCAGAGGACAGGCATTTTTGAATCATCAGCATAAACAAACAGGAGGAAGAGGTGGAGAGGAGAGGGAGAACCCTGAGGGGCAGAGGCCCTGCTAATGGTGGCTGCGGGTTGTACCTCTAGACGCTCCCACTGGGTCCCCACTCGGTCCCAAAATGGGAGGAAGAGACTCCGCCAAAGCGTTTGTATCTACGGTAGGGAATGACCCAGTCAACACCACTGATGACATTTGCAGTCTAAGTGTAGATTCCACCCCTGCAGGAGACAGTGGGCTGTGTAGGCGCCAGGGGCTGGTCACATTTCAGACCGTCTTCCCCACCCCACCCCCCTACTCTGCCCTTTTCACACACCCCTGATGTGCGGTTTGCGTGTTTGCAAGAGGGGGTGAAATCCATTCCTCGCTCAGTCTTCTTTCCTCCCTCCCTTTCCCCCTTCGCAACCCGGAAGAGCTCCCCTCTCTACAGTGAGCAGAAGAAGGCGGAGGGAGGGGGTTCCTAGGAAGGATGCACAGTACCCAGGTTTTACTGCTCGCTGGAAGCCCGTGTGAGATGCCGTAAGCAGCTGGGGCGGTTAGGACCGCAGCAGCGACAAGAGTGGCCAAGTCTGCCTGTCATTTGTGCCTTCGGATCTCCGGCAAGTCAGGGAAAAGAATAAAACACAGCTGGCCCGCGGGAGCGAAAATACCCAGGTCGGTGAATATTTGTTATCTTCTAACTCTGCACTCGCTTTCCCTGCACCACGTGGAGAGAATTAAGAGCAGGTCTAAACTGCAAAGGGACAGCTGCCCCTGGAAGAAAGTGAACTAGACCCCAGTCTTGATTGCTTTTTTTTCTGGTCACTGGCAATCTTTGGCTTTCTGCAATGACCTTGGGCGAGCATGGTATGTGCGTGTGTGTCTGCCCTTGTTTGGAGGAAAGAGCTAGTAGAGCTAAGCGTGTGGAGAAAAACTAAACAGAAGTATGAGAGGCAGTGGGAAGGCTTGGGAAGGGCTGGGCACCCGTTTTCCACTTCAGGGAGGGCAGAGGATTGGCCAAAAGAACCTAGCAGGGAGAAGCAGCTCAGCCTTCTCCCCAAGGTGGCTACTGGGTTTGAGTGTCAATTGCGTGTTTATTTCCCTCTGCTTACAAGTGTGTGCTTAGGCTCATTGTCTCTGCATATAATTAAAGAAACAGCTGTGAGCTGAGAGATAAAAGTTGGGAGTCCAGATGTGTGGGCGTCTGGTATCCCCAGAGAGCTGGTGGCCGGGAGGCACCTTTGCTTCCAGGAGCACCTCGAATCGAATGAGAAAACCACAACCTGTAAGGGAGGGTGCACAGGGTCGCGGGGAGCAGGATGGACAGAAGGGGCAAGAATTTGACTTTCTTCTGGAACAGCGGACCAACAGCTCCAAGCAGTCACTCAGTCAGGGACAGTTCCCAACGAAGACAGAAATCGCTCAAATGCATAGGAAGTTGAGTGAATCTGGACCGGAGAGTTGCTCTGATACATCTTTTCCTCTTGGGAGACCTCAGCCTGAGGGAAACTGCTTGGGCAATTCTGTCTAGGGCCGGGGGTGGAAAGGAGTCTACCTCGCCCCACAGGGATCTTCCCTCGGTTTGGTTCCATGTTTCTTGGCTATTTTCTCCTCCCCTTGTTGTCCACACTCACCAGGACCCTGGGGTAAATGGCTGGGAGCTTATGAACTTGAAAGCTGCAAATAATCAAGTAGCATTAGCAGCCCTCCACCCTTTAGCGATTGTGGCAGGAACGGTGGGTCTGTTGAGGATGGGGGCGGGGGCTGTTGGTCCTGCGGCTGGCTTGGGGACAGGGGGTCCCAGTCAGGCCCGTGGAGTCCATCCAGGTATCTGGCTGTGAGATGCTCACAGGGCCCAAGTGGCTGATTGTGGGCAGGAGGCTGGCCAGTAACCTTCTCAAATGTTTGTGTGACTCGGAGGAAGAGGAGAGTTTGCTGCCCATTTCAGTGGGGAGGGGTACGGAGTGCAGGTCAGACAGACCGAGTGCCAGGTGGGCTTCTGGTCCCCGGGGCTCCCATTCTTGATTCCCTTGTGGGATCAAGGAGGAGGTCCAGCTCTGAGCTTCCAGCAGCCCTACCAGGCCTAAGGTTCCCGGCTTGAGAACCCGCCGGGGTTCAGAGGACACGGGTGAGGGGCGCTTGGTACACGGTCCCCGCAGGCCCACCCTCCATTCCACACAAGTCGTCTCGCCAGCCCGCCAGGGGGGTGGGGGAACTGCTCAGGCTTGGGTTAGCCAGTCCTGCCAAAAAGCCCAGAGACAGGGGAAACTGCATTTTCCTTTATTGCCATTTCCACCCTGCCTTTCCGCAGCTGACATGTGAGGTGGGGGTAAGTCGGGGGGTGCAGTGAGTGGGTGGGAGTGGGCGCCCCTGGGCACTCATTGGCGGAGCCTCTGTGTTGGGCCGCCCAGCAGCTCAGGGCCACACAGAGACAGCGCGCCTCGGGAAGGGGCAGGTATGTGGGAGGCGGGTGGCTGAGAACCCCCCTTTTGGAATTTAAGGCGATTCGTGTCCAGGAACCCTGGGAGGTGGCAGGGAATTAGCAACCCCGATGAGGTGTGCGGGGGCAGAACCCCGAAGCCTGGCCTTTTCTAGCCCCCGCTTCTCCTGATCCTTTCTGCGCTCTGCTGGGATGTTACCTCCTCCGCCTCTGAGCCTTTGCACGCAGAAATGTGCATTCGTTTTGTGGTATGTCTTTGTGTGTGGACCGAATATTTCGGACCACCTGCTTCTTCACGGTTGACGGTAACCGGAGCGAGGTTTAACAGCCCTGGCGGTCGGGTCAGTGATGCCCCGGAGCGGGAGAGCGAACCCCGCTTTGCTTCTGGTCGCTGGGCAGACTGGACTAGAGGAGGATGAGAAAGAAACGCGGGGCCCAAGGCGCTCGAGTGGGGCTCTCCCTGGATGTCTGTCGCTGCAGGTCTGCCAGCAATGCGTGTGGTTGCTGTTTTGTTTTATGTAACAAATTGCTGAAGGTCCACGAGGTGGCAGACGGCGGAGAGCCCAGTGCGAGCCAGGGGCCTGGTGGGGAGAGGCGGCCGGGTGGTCACGGCCCAGGAGGGCGCACGCTCGAGGGAGGCTGTCCTCTTCACATCTCTGAGCCCCGTGCGCTTGCAGATTTTATCACCAGGCCTCCCGCACGTCCAAAGGAAGAGATGAACAATTTGTGCTTTTAGAAGCTCGCCTCTACCGTCGCCTGGTCTGAATGAAGTCATCTGTCCCCGCTTCCCCTCTCCCTGTGTGTTAGGAATCCCCCCTTTCCCTTGAAGCCCACTGCCGATTGTCCAGGAACAAACACACCCGTTTCCCAGACTAATCCAGAAAGGTAGAAACACAGGAGCTCCAAGATAAAGCCCTCTTTCTGTAATGCCAAGTTGGAGTAGCCAGAGAGTCGGCTAGCGCTCGCTCGGAGCCGGGGCTGGCCAGGGGCAGTGAGGTGGCGGCCCCCAAACCCGGAGCACCGGGAGGCCAAGCGGACTGGAGCAGGTGGCCCAAGGGCACCCCTTCTTGCCCAAAAGATGCTGGGGCCTGGAGTCCGCACGGACTCCCGCAAGGGGAGAGCCTGAGTCTGGACCCAGCGAGCCTCAACGTCAGGGCCGGTGATCCTGCTGAGCATAAACGGCCGAGGGCCCGGGAGAGGCCACGCCACCCGCTGGAGCCCCTCAATCTCTTCTTCCCTTCTTGGGGCTCCCGCTACCCCCCAGACCCCCAAGGCCAGGAGGGAGGGACAGCTGGGGGGTGCGCCCTTCTTCCGGGGTGACTGGCATATCTTCCATATCATCCTCTAGGGGACTCTTTCTCTCCTACCCAACACCGGGGCTCCCCCCATGCCACCCCCAAACTGTGCACCGTTAGGCTAGAAAACAGAAATCCCCTGTCCTCTCCCTCTTTCCTCCCCCTTTCCGCTACACCCCTACCAAACTACATAATTTTTATCTCGATACAATCGGGGTTTTTCTCACCCAAGGAGAAGAGGGCAGCGGCAGAGGGAGGGCCAGGATCCCCCAGAAGCTGGAGGGCCCAACCTGGCGGTGGGGAGCAGAGCAGCCGGGGGTAATCTCAGAACGCATCTCCTCTCTCTTTGACTTTCCACATTTCTCGCAGCTCCTCCTGGCCTGGGCGGGTTTCCTTCCGAGTTTTAAACGCTGATAGATGAATAAGCAAAAAAAAAAAAAAAAAAAAAAAAAAAAAAAAATCAAACCACCTACCACCCCCAAAGCGATGGCTCATTTCCCAGGGCAGGTAGACCCTAGGTCGGAGGCGGGTGGGCGTGGGAACCGGGAGGAGAGCTTGCGCGTGCGGAACTCTTTTTGCCTGAGTACCCGTGGGTTTCCCCTTTGACGTTTCCACTTCCAGCATGTGGCCTCTGACAGTGAGTTTTGGGGTCCCCTTTTTCTCTTCATTCCCCAGGTCCCCTGCTCGCGGTGTTTCATCTGAAAAAAGAACATCCCCATCCCCGGCATCCCCACTGCCTGCTTTTTTCTCATCACCTTTCTTTTTCTCCCTACTCTCTGCATTTCAGTTCATGCGGGAAAGAGAAAGGGCGCTTGGATGGGAACCGCAGGGACCCGGCATAATCTGTGTTTAACCTGCGCTGTCCCGGGGCGCCGCGTCCAAGCGGGCTCCCCCGCCATTTCACCCGTGCCGCGCGCGCCGGGCGATGGCGCCTTGGGCCGTGTCCCCGGCGTAACCCTCCCGCCCCGACAGCCTGCGAGCTGTTTATACAGCTTTACCTGTGCTATTCTCGTAACCAGTAAAAATCCTCGCCTGGCCATAGTAACCTAATCCGAAGGCCGAGGCAGAGGAGGGGGAGGTGTGTACGCGCCAGAGGGGGGTTCTTCTCTCTTCCCGATTGGGAAGGAAATTGGGTGAGGGAAGTGGGGGCCCAAGGGCTGAGGAGGAAGGAGGCCTGCTTTCCACGTCCCTGTCCTCTCTGCTTTTCTCCCTCTAACAGGCATTGGGGACCCGCGCAGGGGTCGCAGCCGGGACGCGTGATCCCAGCCGGCTCGGCGGCCCCGGAGGCGCCCCGCCGGGCGAGCGAGGCCCCGAACTGGTTTCCCAGTCCTGAACCTGGACCCGGTTGCTCTCGTCCCGCTTTCCGCTTGCCTGATTAGAACCCCCACACCTAAGACCAAAAACCAGCAGGGAGGGGAGTCGGCACTTAACCAGATCCTCCCCGCCCGCCTCTCCATCCAGAGCGCCCCAGTGCCGGGCGCAGCCAGCGCAAGGAATCGAATTAAACGCCTCTTGGCGGTTATTGTCTGTCGCTAATTGCTCCAACAATGGCCACTATTAAAATGGAGACACCCAATTAAAGGCCCCGCCGGGCAGCGCTCGGCTCCGGGCGACGAACTGGCCGCCAGCCTGGAGCTTGCAGACCGCCGGGCCGCGAACCGGGCCGGTGTGGGGCGCCGGCGCCGGCCTCGGCACCTCTGGCCCCCACTTCCTCCCCAGACGTACAGCAACCACGGCCGGTTCACACCATTTTTATTGACCGATCGCAGCCAAGGAAGATTGATAGAGCTGGAGTGGGAAGGGACTCCTCCTCTCCCCCAGCCCCGGCTCGCCAGGGCCTCGGGGCCGCGCTCCAATTTCTGGCCTTCGCTGTGGCTCTGCGTCCTCCCTGCCCCCAGCCCCGCAGGTTCCCGGCTTCATTTCTGTCTTTAACTGCGCGGCCGGGTCCGCCCAGGCCGGCGCCGCGGCTCCGGGGGGAGGGACGCGGCGTCGCGGCCCGGCTCCGCTTCTTTCTCCTGCCTGCAAATATTTGCTGCCTCGCTGGAAATCCGACTATTTCGCGCGCGCCCCGCTTGCAAAGTCCTTAAGTAAACACGCTCAAATGACCGCCCGGGGCGGCCCGATGCGCGCTCACTCCCCCCGCGCCGGATTAGTAACTTTATGACTTCGACCCCGAGGCTCGGCTCTCCGGGTGTCCTCCGCGGGCAGCGCGCGGGCGCCCGGGGCCGCTTCTCCCGGCACCTCGGCCCCGCGGAGCTCGCCTGGATGCGCCGGGCGCCAGGCTCGGGTGGGGGACGCTGGCCGCGTGGGTCTTCGCTCTCTGGGTCCTGCGACCCCAGGGGTGAGCCTGGGGGCACGCTCCTCCCCTCTGCGCCGCGGGCTCCGGTTCCTTGGCGGGACTGGGTGTCCCACTTCCAGCAGGACGGAGCCAGAGCAGCCCCGGGAGGGCGAGTGGGAGGGACTGCACTTGGGCATGTGTCTGGGTCCCAGCTTACCCCGACCCGGGAGAGAAAGTTAGGCTCCATTTCTTACCCTTTCCCCAAGAGGGCACACACACCCCACTCAACTTGACGCCTACAGCAGCCGCCTCGAGGCCTGGCGTTTCGGAAAGGCCAAACTGGCTCCCGCCGCCCCCCGCACGGCCCTGGGCCCCGGATCCTGGGCGGGGGCCGGGGGCTGCGCCGTCGCTCGCTGGGCTCCGGGACGCCTGCCCCCAGGGTCCCAGGCGTCCAGGCCGTTCGACTGCCCCTTACCCTGGTGAGGGAGGCCTCGCGCCCTGCAGGAGCCCGGGGCCCTGCAGCGGCGGCGGCGGCGAGATTCTCCTGGGTCTCCGCGCTTCCTCCACCGGCGCTCCGCCGGCTGCTCCCGGGGAGGGGGGGGGGGCACTCGCTAGACCGGGCCAGGGCCGGGCTTCTTGGGGAGGGGGCCGTCAGGGCTGCAGGAGGGCGCTGAGGCGTCTCTGCAGGAGGCCGGGATGCCAGCTTTGCGAGCTACGGCAGAGGGAGAGTCTGGAGCACCTTTCCCCCCCTTCCCCCGGCCTCGAGCCCCCTCTCCTCCCCCGCCCGCCCCGGGAGGAGGAAGCCCGGCCTGCATTTGCCGGCGAGGCGGGTCAGGCCGGCGCCTGGCCTGGCTCAGACCCCCGCAGCCCGGCTCTCCGCCTCAGGCCACGCGCTTCAGCCTCTCTCCGGCCTCGCTCCCTCCCCCCCTGCTTCCCCACGGATCCCGGGGCC